>CAOKZL010002690.1:0-168156 GCA_948472985.1 Iguana delicatissima | reverse complement strand
CGTCGGGAATAGGCGACGGCCCCGACGCCCTGATGTCCGCCAAAGTGGGCAAAACGCCCCTCAATCCCGGACGAGCCCCCAAATGAAGTAGCTCACCAAGAATTGAGACCACCAGATTAGAAAGCAAAGAAAATAAAAGTTTATTTTACTGCAGGGATCTCAGTGGAATGAATTTCCAAAGCCTGAGAGCCCCGATCCAGGTATCAGCTCTCTTTTTATACCCTCTTGTAAACAGGTTACAGGAAATGATTACATATGACCATTTATGAAGTGTTTACAGGTTATGCAGACCTAGGTTACAGCTTTCAAAAATGATATATTTTGGTACCAAGGGAGTATTTCTCCAACATCAAAACTCCCTAGGTTCCCGGCACAGCTAAGCATATACCTAAGCCTCCTGATAAGATAAAGGGCGCATCTGCTCACCTTATTTTTCTCTATTTTTCTACCTTAGCAATAGCTTCTTCAATTTAACCCTTTCAGTATATATATTGAGGGTGCCTGGGCCAGAGCTAGGGAAGTTAGAAAAGCATTAACACATTCAGCTAATAGTTAATAAACTAAAATTCCAATTTAACTGTATTTATGTTAGTAAGGAGAAAAACATAACTATTAAGATTATATTTGACACTCAAACTGATGTTACATGTCTGTGTTAAAAGATTTACTAGAACTATGATGAAAAATGCTACCCTCTATTTTAACACTCCGCCCCCGCCATTTGAACTTGGGAGAGATGGAAACAGCCACATGGATTTTTGCAAACTTTGTTTTTTATCCATACTACCAAAACACCTTTTCTTGATTTTTCCTTATTCTTTCTTTACGATCTCATCTCTTTATTCCTGCCCCCTCTTTTTTTTTTTTTTTTAGATCACTGATTCTTCCTTGGATTGAAGCAAAATTCCCAGGTTTCAAAATTTCTCTTCAAAATCCAGTTTCCAGGGAAAGATGAGGGATTCTTATATAGTGGCTGGTACATAACATAGGAGCACTTTCTGGATGCAGAGAAGACCATGCTCCTCCAGGCTGCTCTTACTACTGTTTGTTCTCAATCTTAATCTTGGAACTAACTAAACTACCACACTGTAATAATGAATTAAAATAAGTGGTTTGGATCTTTGAACTGAAACATTGCAATTCCCTGACTATGAGGTGCTAACAAACAGCAAGAAGCGTAGTTTTGGAAAAATTAAAGATCACTAGCCTTTGGTTAAAAAACCAGATGGAAAACCTAACATTTGTTAGTTCTTTAGCAATGTTTCTCATTTAATTAATAAATGACTCAATTAATAACTTAATTGTGAAATTAAATTAATGCTAAAATTCTAACTTAAGTTAATCTAGTTGAAAATAAATTTAATTAAGTTGCCTCTTTTTGTTGGAAAACTTTCAACTTAATTGATAGCAGTTGATTTTAACTAGTTAGTCCCTCTCTCTAGACTGATGCCTGCCTGTAAAAATGGCTATGATAATGACAAAAGAGCAGGAAAACGGCAAGAAGAATGTCAGTGTTCTCTATAAATCTGTTATGTATTCCTTTTATCTTTTAGGAATCCCTCAGTCCCCCTGCCATGCCTAACTAAAACTAGAAACTGCCATCTCAGTTCAACTAGAGTTGTAGTCTGATAATGTCTGGCCCATTTTAGATTATTCACAGATTATTTGCTGTCACCTCTGCTGTCTCCCTATGTCATTTTTAACAGGGACTGCAAGCCTTGTGAGACTGAGAGACTGCGAACAAGGCTTGTGAGTCACTATTAAAAATGGTATGGGGCAGCAGTAGAGGTGACAGTAAGCCCCCCCAGCCACGCACTTCTGCCTCGTGAAGGAATCGTGATGCCTCGAAGGAATCCATGGTGGGCTAAATGTGGTGATCATACTTTTTTGTGTGTGATTAATATGGTTTGGGAGGGCATAGAGTTATTCACGGTTTTTCTACTTTCACGGAGGTCCTGTGTCCCTAATCCTAGCGAATGTGGAGGGATGACTGTATAGTCCTACTCCTCATTTCCTCCCTCCAAGACTGAAAGAGGAGGAAGATTCCTGAGCCCAGAGAGAGCTTCTGACCAGTGTCGGGATCCAATTACAGTACAGAATTAAAGTGCTATTATTTCACTTTAACTGCCATGATTCTGTTTTGTGGAATCCTAGGACTGCCAGTTTAAGGAAGGGCATTTAGAGTTTTCAGCCAAAGTGCTCTGAGTGCAAAACCCAGGATTCCAGAAGATGGATCCATGACATTTAAGGGAGAATATTTATGCTATAATTCTGTAGTGTGAAAGAGCCCTGGAACTAGCACAATCACCCTGGCTACAACACTGTTCACCATTAGGTTTAAGGCCTCTTTACTGTGTAACTCAAAGAGTGTATAACAAGGCTATTGAATAGTTATGTATGCTTTAAAGCAAGTTAGCATAATATATTTTAGTTATAATAATTGTGCATGGGCAAATGAGAAACTCAGTTACTAAAAAACTCCTTGCCAATCTTCTGTAAGCACAACTTATTACAGAAAAACAGTGGGGTTTACTTATGAGTAAATATGTATATAATTCTTATGCATGTCCACTGTAGCTTTCAGCTTTGGAAACTGCAAAAACTAGAATAATAAACCTTCTTCACCTCAAATCTCATATAATTTAAAGTTAGAACAATCCAGTTTCCTCTTTGTGACACATGGTGTTTTCCTTTTTAAAAAAATAATACCAGGCTGATTAAGGAAATGTGATAAATTAGTAAGTAACCAAATAGTAGAATTCAATTCATTCTTGATAACTTCATGCAGTTAGTTATATGTACTAGATGTACTGTAATATAGGGAGAATATTGAAACTAGGTTTCTGATACAGATTCCCAAATGTCAGATTCAAGCATCTGATGGAGTTTGTGGACTTCTATTACAAGCTGCTTTAATGCACAGCCTTTAACATTACCTGCCCCGGGAAACAAAGGAGAAAGTGTGGGCCCAGCTACAGAGGACAAAGCCTTAGGTGCATCTAGTGTATTCCTGCTCCAGTATCTGGATCAGCCATGAAGGAACATATTTCTACCTGTCCTTCTCAGTGATCTAGTAAGATCCTATGTTTGGACAAGATTAGGAATCAGAACAATTGGAACTCTAAATACAGGGTATAGGTGAGACTTTCTTCATGTTAAGGTCAATCCTATGCAGTGGCAAAAATCAAGGTAAAAATAATAATAAAAGGGGTAGAGGAGACTGGTCTGTGAGTACAGGAAACACTGCTCACAGATGTCATCTCATCAGGGTTGGGGTTTGGGGTGAACATTGCATCCCAGTCAATCACCATCCGTAACCATATTAACACGCATCAGAAGATCTTGAGCTATTTATACCATGGTGTCAAGGTCAGCTACTATAGGAGTAACATACCAAATTGGAGCTCCTTCAATAGTGTACCATAGGTGCCAGGGGCAGGAAGCTGTTAAAACACAGCAGAGCAAGAGAGAGAGAGAGGTGGTATAGGCATTAGTTAACCACTGTTGACTTATCAGTTGGTGATGGTGTATTGCCACTCGTGGTGATGATCATCAAACCCTTTCTGAAAGAGTTTAACTTCAGCACAGTTGTTGTGTGCAACCCTAAGCTGAACTTACAAAAGGATTTTCCTGGGGCTGATGTTACCCTGCTTGCTTGAGGCTCCCTTAAGGGGATTCCCAAAAGCTATCAAAATTATGGGGAAAATTAGCTCAGAGCACTGCTTTAGCTTTATGAGAGGCAGGGTAACTTAGCAGGATGTTGTAACCCAGTGTATACAGGGTCAGACCAAGCCAAGAACTAGGCAAGTTGTTCAGTTTAAAGATTTTATTAAATCTTTCAGTAATTAAAGCAAACAACGACACATACACTCATGCACTCATTCAAGAACTAATGAAGAGGAAAGTAAGGAAAATTAATAGGGATTTTGTTCTGGGGTGTTCTGGGGTGATACTCCACCTGATCCTGATGCCCAGAAAGCCAAAGTTGAAAACTGAGGATTGAGAGCGATGAAACTCAGAACAGGGGAAGGGGGGGTTGAGGCAAAACAGAGTGACAGCAATTCAGGAGGAAAATGTAAACGAACCCCTGAACAGATAAAAACATGGGGTTTTTATAGAAAAAATATACCTGGAGGGCTAGTTCTCTCCCTGGGAGAACAATAGCAAGGAGGGCTAGATCAAAGCCCTCAACAACAAACATCTCCGGCTGAATGTTTCTCGGTGCTTCGTGAATGACTCTGCCCGAGTGAGACAAAGGCACAGGTAGAGTGGAAATTGCCCTCACTTGGCAGGCTGATTGTGATTCTACCGAGCTGCCATACCAGTGCGAAGAGCCCTTTGTCTGTTTGATGGTCAGAATGTCTCGAGGGGTCCCTGGCTATGTGACAGGTTGAGTTTTCCTAACTTCCGCCTTTCAGCCTTCCTGCCTACGTGCACTCACAGTGACCCTGTCAGACACATGGAATGATTTTTAATATTAGCCACATGGACATATCAATTTGATGTGGTGAATTAATAAATTGTAGACCCTGGGAGAGAGCTATTGGCCATACTAACATGAGAATGTGTGACACACCCAAGGGCAGCCAATGGGTTTCCGTGGCCAAGCAGGGAATCAAATCCTGTATTCCAGGGTTGTAGTCCAGCACTCAGACCAGTACACCACACTCGTTCTCTGCCTTTCCTGTGGAGCAAACCTTGATTGTACCTACTACATATGGAATTCATATTGCAACACAATAATCTATAACAGCATTTTCCTAATGTACCAGTATTTTCCATTATACATTACAGGCATAGCAGCTCTGATTCAGACTGATCCCTTGATAGTGATGACAGGGAAATGGTAGCATCCTGAACTTCATTGGAATCCTGTGCTCACTCTATAATAAAGCAACAAAAAAGTAGTAACTACTAATGTGTTTAAGGATTTATTTATTTAATTAGATTCTTTACGATTTCATGTATCTAATGATATCTCACAGCAGTGCACAGCTCTGTAATGGACACCATAAGGTCTTCTCCCATCCTTGATCTGTAATCCTAAGTATACTTATTAAGGAGTTAGCCCCACTAAATAGAGTAAGACTGACTTATGCATAAATTTCTTATTTTCGTTCCTCTGTAATAATCTTTCTTATAATATCAGAAAGCGCTGCTTCTGCTTTTTTGCTACCATTGCATTCATTTTAAATATTCTTCTTTCCCCTTCCCTTTCTTTGCTTATTGAGAATATGCTTAAAGAAGCAAAGTGACTTCTACTTTCATATCAAATGGATCTATATTTTTCATAGAGACAGTCCATATATGGTTAAGGAGTTTTTCTTCTCTTCTCTTAGGAACATTCCAAGTTTAGCTAGTAAGAAATTCCACATTTGTTATTTCAGCAGACAAAGCTTTAGTACCATGTTTCATTAACAATCTAACGCTGGAAAATGTAAAGAGAAAGGTGAAAAGTGGAAAAGTCAGAGATTCTATGTCAGAATTTCAACACTACCTTTAGCTTCAATAATAGAATACAATAAAAAGAAGCTTAAAATAAAAACATTTAGTGCCTTTATTTATACAATAGTCATGCTTCCTTAATTCTAGAAGAAAATTCCTCTGTTTTCTGGAGTTGGCAAAAGGGAATTCTCTGGAGAACGGAGGGGGAAGCTAAATGCCTCTTCCCCAGTTGTTGTAGGGGATCATAGGTATGAGGTACTGGCTCATTGTTTTCCCTATACATTCGCATCAGAGTGTGAAATGTGGCCCTCTGTTCATCTTTTGTGACCCCCATTCCTTCCCTGAATCCTCCAGGCCTCTCCATTTAAAAAAATGTTGAAAAATTATCTGCAAAACAGCACAGAACACTTCTTGAAGCAGTGTTTCTCCCTTAAAGTTGCCACAAGCCCCCAAACTTGTTTGCTTTGATAAAAATCAACCTCAAATCCACTAAACCACTGGGAAGTGAAAATTTGGAGTTGTGCCAGCCTCTCACAGGACATGGAAGCCAAAATTGGTCCTCACTGCAGTTGCCCATACCTAATTTACAGCTCCAATCAAACTTTGCAATTACTCCACTCAAAGTGATTTTATAGCAGGCTTAGAAAGGTGTTTGGGGTTTTTATTCTGGAAGTTCAGGTGCTCCCTCCACATCCAAGTTCTCTTGTCTAAACTCTGCTTCATAGTGGAAATAAAATATGAAGAGGGTATTTCCCAGCTAGCCTTCTTAGAACAATTCTAACTGTCCCTGGGCAGAAGGAGTGTGTGCAGATTTTTCTGTTATGAAGAGGGTGGTGTTCCTCTTTCTTTCTTGCCTCAAAGATGAACCATATGGAGCCTTCGTAATTCCTTGCGGATTGCCATTTCCTCTTCATCCATCTAATATCTGCCCCAGGAAGACTGTCTGTTTTGTTTGTTTGTGCATGTCTTAAAATAGGTACCTTGCTTGTTTATCTGATGAATTGCATTTTGTTGCCACTTAAACAGTTGTTGTTGTAGTTATTGTTCTTATGGTTGACAAGATACCCCAGATCTTAGAAGGAAGAGGAGGTGGTTTTGAGACTGACTGATCCCAGAGCTAACCAATCAGTTTGAGTCATAGTTCTACTCTGAGTTATGGGAAAAGATAGTTCTAGGAGTCATAGCATGGACTCCCACAAAGACAACTAAATGGGTCTTAGAGTAAATAAAGCCTGAACTCTCACTGAAGCCAATTGACTGAATGGAGGCTTCTGTACTATGGACACTCAGGAGAACACATGACTCACTGGAAAAAGTAATACAGTCAGCCCTCCATATTTGTGGGTTTCACTTTTGCATATTTGATTATTCACAAATTATTTGCTGTCACCACTGCTGCCTTCCTATGCCATTTTTAATAGGGACTACAAGCCTCATGAGACTGAGAAACTGTGAACTGAGCTTGTAAGTTCCTCTTAAAAATGGTGTGGGGCGGCAGTGGAGGTGGCAGCAAGCTCCACCAGCCCCCACTTCTGCCTTGTGAAGGAACCCTGATGCCTCAAAGGAATCCACAGTGGGTTGAATATGGTGATCATACGTTTTTTGGTGTTAAATATGGTTTGGGAGGGCCTAGAGTTATTCACAGTTTTTCCACTTTCACGGGGATCCTGTGCACCTAACCTTAGCGAATGTGGAGGGATGACTGTAATGCTAGGAACAGGGGAAGATAGTAGGATAAAAGGAAGACTGATTGATTTGGTCAAGGAAGTCACAGACCTAAGTTTGAAAGACCTGAGCAGGGCTGTTGAAGGCTTGTCATTCATAGGGTTGCCATATGTTGAAGCCAACTTGATGGCACATAACAACAACATGGAGTAACATAAAGTTGAGCCAATTAGTGCTGTACAAATTTGGCTGTTGCTATAAACTGGGTTGGGTGGTGGGCTGAGCAGGTGAATTCTTCTCAGGGTAGAAAATTATACTTGTGTCCAAAATGTGGTGAGCATGTTTCAAGAGACAGAATCTGTAAAAATTGTATGTAAAGAGGTACCCCTTTGTATCAACTTTTCCGTATAGTATCGCTTGTTCCAAAAAGTGATTCCAAATTGTTTTGGCTAGGGAATCTGAAAACAGACTATATATCTTGTGATCCAGTCTGTTTCTTTATGTCCAAAATGAAAAAAAAAACATTGAAAAGATGGCTGCCCAATTTGAGGAAAATAAACAAACACATGAGCTACTAAAAAGATTTAAAAATTATAGTACATAGATATCGTAGGAAGTGAAGCAAAGCAATACATGACTGGGGAATTATAATCTGGTATCAAGAGCTCTACTGGTAAACTAGAGTTCAGAGCTAGAGCTTTCTAGCCAAGAATTCTAAATATCCCTAACAAACTACAAATCCCAGGCTTCCATAAGTGAGAGCCATGACAGCTAAAATGGTATCAAAGTGCTATAAAATATGCATTGCAGAATCCAAGTACACATGTACTGAGGATATATGTGTAGAATCAGCAATGAGAAAAACAAGCAAATGGTGGGGGTGTTGAGAAAGAGTGAGCACCAAAAAGGGATAGGAAAGAGTGAGGACAGAGTGGGTGGGAATGTACATTGGGTGACAGGAGGTGAAGTGTGCCTCTGTGTGTGTGTGTGTGTGTGTGTGTGTGTGTGTGTGTGAGAGAGAGAGAGAGAGAGAGAGAGAGAGGTTGAAAATACATGGTGGGTTGGAAATAGTGACAGTGTGGAGAGAAACCAGGGGTAGGTTTAGACATGTTTTGAAATGATCCAATTTAAGAGTGCCATAGCATTACCCTTCCATATGTGTTATTCCAGCAAGTGGTAAAACTAAAATGTAGTTCTTAAAAATGCATTTGGAAGGCTTTCATAATATGAGATTGAAAGATTTGCTTTTTTGCTTTGTCCATAATTCCAGCACTGAACAGAAAATTCAGGAGGGTGTATTGAAAGCACAATAGTACCAATTTAAAAAAAAATAATAAAGTTCTCTTTGTCACTGGTCTTAATAGCCAACTGTGGAACTCTCTTCCAGGATCACAGAAATCTACAGTCATACAGTCTGAGGCCATTTCCACACTAGACTGTTATAGCGCTATTATTCCATTTTCAACATCCTATGTAAACTGCAAACCCCAGGATTCCATAGGATGTTGAAAGTGGAATAATAGCACTATAACAGCCTAGTGCGGAAATGGCCTTAGAGTTGGAAGAGTCTACCAGGGCCATCTAGTCCAACTCCCTCTTATACAGAAGCATACAACTAAAGCACTCAAAAGTAACTAATGCATAATGCGTAATAATGCACCCTGTTCCCCTCCCACGAATGTTTACACTTTCAGCCTCATAACTGAAAACACTCCCAGTTTTTGACCACCATTCATTCTCATTAGGTTGCGTTAGGGGTTCCCTTCCCCGCATTCCTCCCCTTATGCCAGATTTTGTACACTTTTTCAAATGCCAGGGCTCTGCCAAGACTATTCATAGTTCCCTTTTGCGCCCAGGTAATGCTGTTTTGGCTGCTTTCAGCACTTGTGTAAAAATTGGCAACAGAGAAAGAAAAATGAGGAAGAGGTATGGAATCTCTTGGATTAAGTTTGATTTGAGTGCAAGAGTTCTTGGTAGACCTACAAACACTGCAGTTTTCAGGGCTTCACTGGGTCTCAAAACCCTTGGGTTTCCCCTATCTTCAGACCAAAATCTGGATTCATAGATGCAGGTGGTTTTCATGGGAGTTTTTGCACCACATTATGGTTTGCAGTCTTCTGTTTTTCACACACTGGAAAAATATCTGTGATTAACTTGAGTGATTATCTGAATGTTGCCTGCATGATTTTTTTAAAAAGTCAGGTAACCATTGTTTAAAATGCTGGTATCATTTTAGTCTTTTACTGTCCTAGTTAAGGCAAGAAAACTGCTGGGCAGAATGTTGCTTGTCTGAACACTTAACTACATCTTATAAAACATTCTTCCACCCTTTAAAACTGAAGTCCATGGAATGATGTGCTGCCATCTATTGGAACGGATCAGAAACAGCAGGCTAGAGCCACCATGAAAACACTGCAAATCTAGATGGTATTTTACTAGAAGGCAAGACGGAGTTGAGATGATTGGGGCTCTGAAGCAGTTCCAAAACAGGTTCCTTTTTTTGTACATATGTCTTAGCATTGTAGTGGATCTGACCTGGCGGTATTTTGGAACAATGTGAAGCCATTTCTAAAGCCAGAGCCACTTTCTTTCACTCTTGAGGAAGATGGTGGATCTAGGCATTCCTCTTTCCTTTCTCCCAGCTGGCATGACCAATGCCAACACACCATAACCCACCTCTTCACTCACACTATGGTTGGGAAATACAGCTAGGCTGGGCAGCAATGACCCACCACCACCACCACCACCACAACTACTACTACCTACTTTGCTCCTCCTCCTCCTTTTCCCCTCCTTTCTCCCAGTTCAGAACTTTAAAAATTCACAAAATACAAACGTTAAAAAGTTATATAAACTATCAAAAAATTAAAACCAGTTTAAAACACAAGTCATTAAAACACACATACACACACGACAGCAAAACAAAATAATAGATAGAAAATCCAGCACATTGTGCAAGACCCACCCCACCTAAACAAACATTCCTCAAAGGTTGATCAAAACAGAAAAGTCTTCACTTGTTTACAGAATGAGACTAGGAAAGGTTGCAGCGTAACCTCATTGGGGAGGGAGATCCCGAACCTGGAGGTAGCCACTGGGAAAGTCGTAACTCATGCTCTCACCAGATGTAACTGTGGAGCAAGGAGAAAGATCTCAAAACATGGGCAGATTTGTAAGGGATATGTAAATTCCTTCAAATAACCTGAACTTGAGCTGTATAGAGTTTTATAGGTTAAAACCAATACTTTGAACTGTGCCTGGAAACATAGCAAAAGTTTTGTCCTCTCCACTCAAGCGTCAGAAGTGGTCTGGGGGTTTCTCAGCCTTGGGAATCCTTAAGGGAGGCACAACCTGGCCATGCCCACCACCCACCCACTAATTGTTCATTTGCAAGAAAGTGGAATGAGACATCTGCATTCTAACCAGTTACAGTTGATAGTTTATGAAGGGACATTTAGAATTCTCAGCCAGAGTGCTCTAATGCTTCACTGTACCACAAACCCCAGGATACTATAGGATGGAACCATGGCAGTTGAAGTGGAATCACAGTGATGTAATTGTGTAATGTGAAGAGGCCCAGCTCTTTTAGTGGCTCAGAGTTTTGAAAAGCTGCATCAGAATCTTTTAGCCAGCAGATAGTCCAAAAAGTATCTTTTCAAAACCTTTCCAGTAAGGAAATCTAAGAGTATCAATGTATAGGTGAGAAAGTAACAGTTTAGGGAAGGCAAAGAGGGAACACGGCAGGGAACCCTGAGTGTGGATCTGTACTTCTGTTTTTCCCATGTGAGAGTGCAATCAGTTGTACATTTCTGCACTCCAAATAGTTTGGATACAGGTCTGCCTTTCTTGAAAATCTGTGAATACTCCATTTGTAAGTCCTTCCAGGCCACCCAATGATCAAGTCACTCAAATGATGAGCAGCTTGCAGCCTGTGCAGCCCAATACCCCGCACATTTACATCAAACTAAGTCCTTATTCTCAGCCAAAATAAGTTGAATCAGCAAAGCTCCATGTAGTCTGATCTTCCATGCTGAAACAGGAAACAACATCTTTAAGCCTGCTTTCTCAACTTTCTGTGTAGGAGGGAGTTTGGGGAACCTAGGGTGGTTGTGGTGGTAAACCAGGCCTGCCTTGCTCTGGAATAATATTAGCACACACTGTTGAGCAACTAATGCTCATCTCATTGTGAAAATGATACAAGAATCCTTTGTATTTCCGCACAAGGAAGCCATTCTGATCCTTTGGTATGAAGTAGTAGTTCTCAGCATTTGGTGATCCAGAAGTTTTGAATTTCAGGTTCCAGAATCTATCATGATGACTGGGGCTTTTGGAAACTGGAGTCCACAACATCTGGAGGATCAAATATGCAAAATCAGTAGTATGAAGAATACTTACAATAAGGCCATTCCTGCACTAGACTGTTATAGTACTATTATTCCACTTTCAACATCCTATGGAATCCTGGGATTTGCAGTTTAGGGAAAGGCCTTTGAGGCCTCAGGATTCCATAGGATGTTAAAAATGGAACAATAGAACCCTGGTGGCACAGAGGTTAAATGCCAGTACTGCAGCCACAAGGTTGTGAGTTTAATCCTGCCAGGCTCCAGGTTGACTCATCCTTCTGCAGGTCGGTAAAATGAGTGCCCAGCTTGTTGGGGGCAATTAGCTAACACATTGTAAACCACTTAGAGAGCAGTTAGCTGACAAACGGTATAGAAATACACATGCTATTGCTATTATAGTCTAGTGCAGAAATGGACTGAAATGATGTGTTTTTTCCTGCACACTGAACTACTGCTAAAAGGAGTGGTAAACTAAACTGAATGGTAAACTAAACTCAGTGTGAGATTTTTTGAGTTTTCAAATATTCAAGGAAAGAGAACAAGCTTGTCCCTACTATTCAATCAGTTACCCTTATGGTAGAATGTTCAGATATAAAATGGAAGTCACAAATATCCACATACGCAATGGAATCTTATATGTGTTTTCTGGGTGGATATAAATTATATTGAAGGTTATGGGTCACTCCCAAAACAGAATTTGGGATGACTACAGCTTTAATTAATTAGGATATGCAAAGGCCATGAGCCAGGATTTCAAGTTTCACAAAGCCACCTGAGACAAAGCAGTAACAAAGATTTGGAAAGCAGAGACTGACTTTCAGAGGCTGACTTCACCCTGATCAGTGAGTAAACTGGTACCACCTGACAACATTTATTGTTAAAATACCTGTGTAATATACCTGATGATGAAGAATGAAGATATGCACTCGGGCAAAAAAGTTTTTATCAATTGTACAGGAATCCCTTCAAGCGATAAATCCAAGAATCTCAAACATCTAAGTTTCATGGCCCACAGACTCTGTCCTTTCTGTTGCTAAATCAGTTCTTTGACAATTGCTATAAAGCTATATGCAGTGTAGCCCTGGAGGGGTTATTCAGCAAGAGGAAAGAACCACAGAAGTGGTCATAAGCTTCATTGCTGGGCGCATGCATTGCGAAGCTCTGACTGCAGACCAGGGCAGCCAGCCAGCAGAAGTGTCTGTAAAACCATAGGCTGAAATAGTCAATAAATGGGACACTTTGACTCTAATTGATAGTGGTTCATTGCCTTTGTCTTTCCCACAACTTTATTTCAATTGGGTTTGTTACTGCAGCAATTAGGGTGTACTCCCTATGCAGCGGGTAGCTGTTGCTCTTTCAGTCTTCTGTACGGTATTTGGCTGCCGTTCCTTTACTCTATCATTTCAATAGCTATCGGAGAGAAGGCATGATTAAAATGAAATTAAAAACTTTGATTTTATTTTCATGATCCTTTGCTGATTAGATTTCTAGCCTCTTCTCCTCCCCAGCTTTCTTGTCTCATATTCCCTTTGGATGTTGATACTCTGGTCTTAATCCATATGTTAAGTCCAACAATCAACACTTAGGTAATTTCTATTGCTTTAATGGCTCTACTCGAGCTGGGAGTAACAATTTGATTTAGGCTTCCATATATTTTACTGTGTCCTATAGACAAAGTTTTTTGGCCTGCATTTCACAGAATATCCCTATCAGCACAGCATTCTGGCTGGAGGATTCTGGGAGTTGTCATCCAAAAAGGAATTTTTGCAAGCTCTGCTCATGGGCTATTCAGTGAGCAGTACTCTGAACCAAATAAGCAAATAAAAAGAAAGATAAAGATTACTGTTTAAACAAGTGCTATTCTGTCCAGCTTTACACCACACCCTCTTGAGGTAGACTTTTGAAGCTCCAAAACATAGACTTTTGAAGCTCCAAAACATTCTATTTTGGTTTATGGCAATTAAATCATTGACTGTAGTAGGGACTGCAATTTAGGCCATTTTCACACTAGACTGTTATAGTGCTATTATTCCACTGTCAACATCCTTTGGAATCAAAGGCCCCTTCCTAAACTGCAAACCCCAAGATTCCATATGATGTTGACATTGGAGTAATAGCATTATAACAGTCCAGTGTGGAAATGGCTTCAGTGTCTTTTAGGCTACAATCCCACACATTTGTGTGGGAATAACCCCCACTGAACTCATTGAGGCTTGCTTCTCAGTAATTATGCCTAGGATTACATTGTTAATTTCTTATATGACTGAACATGTATTTTTCAATTAATCTTATTTTTTCCTCAGCTTTAAGACCCATAGAAAAGCTACCTAGCAGTTTATTTTACTTTATTATAATGTTTAAATAACAACAATATATGATAATGTTTGATTATAAGAGTAATTTCATTTTCTTTAATATATAGGTGGCATATTTAGCAGGCTAACAACAGTAAATGGTAACTAAGCATAAGGACATCTGTGCATTTGAGGGGTGGTTCCGCCCCCACTTTGGCATGTTGGATCAGACTGGAAACCCAAATAGGCTTGACACTAATATATCACTTGATATCCTGTGCTTTCTGAACCTATTCATAACAATGAGAGTATGTGTCCAATTTTTCTTTGGCATAATAGCAGGTATGGATGAGGAAGGGCCATTTTAATCTTCAGCAGGAGGAAAGGATTAGCCCTACTCTCCAGGGTCTCAGTACAAATCAGCCCTGCTCCTGTATCTACCACTAATTGTTAACAAACAACAGCCTATTAGCAAGCAGTGCATTTAGTGGCATGTCTAGTCTGGCCCTGGAAGGTGGCAGCAACCTTCAGTTCAGAATCAGGATGACGTCTCATGAATTTATTGTGATTTGTAATGTTATAGTCACTCAGGTCTGGGGATGGTGTTGCTTCCTATGTCACTGCATTTTGGCAATGTCCAAATGCTGTAGCATTCATTAAATATTTCTGGGTGTTTTTCCCAATTTGCTAGCTTATCATGGTTTCATGGATAGGATCCACTTCTTCATACTTACAGTCTTACTAAGTGTTAATGAATGTGTAGTTAAAATGTATACTTGTTTGTTCTTCATTAGTTACATCTATATCTCCCCTTCCTTCCCACATGAGTGCAAAGTAGAAAACATGGCTTTTCTGCTGCCCGTTTTATCCTCACAAAGATAAAGTGGTTGGTCAGGCAGAGATAGTGGTTGTGTCAGAAGATTTCATGTGTTAGAGGAGACATGGACCTGGATTTTCCAACTCCCAGTCAAACATAGTACCTTCTACATCACATCGGCTCCTTTGCCTACAGGCAAAAAGCAAAGGCAAAAGCAAAACATAAATAAATAAATATTAAAACAGAAAACATATCATTTTCCATCATTTTTAAGAAACATTGGCAAATGGGTGAGCTGCCAGGAGACTGGAGATGAGCAAACATTGTCCCTCTCCTCAAAAAAGAAAAAAAGAGAGAGAGAGAGGGAGAGAGAAAAGAAAAAGAAGATCCAGGAAACTGTAGGGCTGTCAGCCTGATCTCAGTATTAGGAAAAATATTAGAAAAGATAATACAGGAATCTGCAAGTATCTTGATAGCAGTGCAGTGATCAGTAGGAGCTAGCATGGCTTTGTCAAGAACAAATCCTGCCAAATTAAACTTATATTCTTTTTTCGATCAGGTCACTAGTTTAGTAGGTGGTGGGAATCCCATGGATGTGATTTATCTGGATTTCAGCACAGCGTTTGATAAGGTTCCCCATAATGTTTTGATTAGCAAACTGATTAAATGTATAATAGATTGGAACACTGTCAGATGGATCCATAACTGGTTGGAAAACCATGATCAAAGAGTCATCATCAAATGGCTGCGCTTCAAAATGGAATGAGGTCTCAAACAGAGTGCCTCAGGCCCTTTCCACACGGGGGACGGGGGAACGGGGCAGCGCACGCAGGGACGGATCTTACCTGAAAACGGGTTGCTCCGTCCCTGCGGGGAGCGCGCGTTCGCCGCTCCACACGCTAGCGAGTTTTGGTGGCGTTCGGCGGCGCCCAAAATGGCGGCCGGCGACTTCCGGCGGCGCTCCGCCAATCAGGGCAGTGCGCCAGCCGGAAGCCCGCCCCTGGGCAGCTCTGCAGGGACGCGCTAGTGCGTCCCTGCAGCTTCACACGGGGCGCTGCAACGGGTTAGCGCGCTCGCGTTTCGTAAAAACCACATAAAATGTGGTTTTTAAAAAACGCGCCGCGCTACCCCTTGCAGCCGCGCTAGCGCAGTTTGAGGTGTGGAACCTCCACTATTCAAACCGCTCTAGTGCGCTCCACGGTGTGGACGACCTCGGATGAGGTCGCCCTAAGCCGTTTTTTCTACCTCTTGTGGAAAGGGCCTCAGACACTCTATCCTAGGGCCTTTACTCTTCAGCATTTTACTAATGATTTTGATGATGGTGTGGAGGAAGTCCTTATCAAGTTTGCAGAGGATACCCAACTGGGAGGGGTAACTAGCACATTGGAAGATAGGTACAGAATTCAAAGGACTTAAATACATTAGAAAGTTTGACTGAATTAGTAAAAGAATATTCAACAGAGGCAAATGCAAAATTCTACATTTAAGGAACAAGAACCAAACGTACATGTATGGGATGGGGAATACATGGCTCAGCAGTACTAAACACAAAACATACCTTGGGACTATTGTTGATCATAAATTGAATATGAGGCAGCAGTGTGATGCTGCAGCAAAGAAGGCAAATGCTACTTTAGCCTGCATTTATAGAAACGTAATTTCCAATATGTGGGAAGTAATAGTCTCACTATATTCTGTGCCGATCAGGCCTCATCTGGAGTACTGCATTATGTTCTGTGCACCTCATTTTAAGAAGAATACAGATAAGCTGGAGCGGGTTCAAATAAGGGCAACAAGGATAACAGGTATGAAGAACAAAACATAAGAGGAAAGGTTGATGAAGCTGGGCTTGTTCAGCTTAGTGAAGAGATGACTGGGAAGGGTGTGTGACATGATTGAGCTCTTTAACTAGGACTAGGTCTAATGATTTTAAGTTATGTGAAAGTAGATTTCGATTGAACATTAGAAGGAACTTTTTGACAGTAAAGGCAGTTTGACAATGGAACCAATTGCCTAGAGAGATGCCATGGTCTCCTTCTTTGGACATCTTCAAAAGAAGCTACCTGCTGGGGATGCTTTAGCTGGCGATCCTGCACTGAAAAGGGAGGTTGGACTTTATATCCCATGAGACTCTCTCCAACTCTACGATTGTATGATGCATTCTTCCTGATTTGTTGCACTGTAACTCCCATCAGCTCTAGCCAGCTTAGCCAATGGTGAGGAATATCGGGATTTGCAATCCAACAATATCTGGAAGACTGCATGGTTCCACCCCCTGCAGAAGTTGGCCATCCCTATGCTAGCAATTGACATTCATCCCTGTGGATCTTCTGTTTTTAATTAGTGGAATATTACTGGAAATGGCTTCCATATGAGGCCTGTTCCAGATGTGAGGGGAACCAGGCCTGTCTTCAGAGCCTCTGTAAATGGGATTGTCAGTGGGTTTACCAGGAAGTGGGAAGACAGCTCAGTGGTGGTGGATGACCAGACAACAGATGAACAGCTGGGCATATGCAGCTAGACTCAGAGCGTAGCTTGGAAATGTTACTTTTGGGGACAATTCCTCAGTGCCCTGGACATTATGCCATTACAAAAAAGTAACAGCTAAAAACCTTTTAATGCCCAAAGCAAAGGTTGCTCCATTTTGATTCTGTGCAATGCAAGCTGAATGGATCCCAGAAACAGCTCCATAGTTGCAGAGTAGATGGATGGGAGAATCAGATTCAGGCAGTGTCTGGCTTGCACTTCACCCTTGTGGAGAGGAGAAACTTTTGTCCTCCAGGGCCTGTAGTTCAGTAGAGGTCCAAGAAGGGAAAAATAGCTCCTTGCTGCAGCTGTGCAATGCAAAACGGATGGCATCTAGGCACATCTCTACAGCCAACCAGTATCCAGATGGACTAAACTGTGCTTGGGTGGCTTCTGGGTGCCATTATACAGCCAAGAAGAAGGTCTTGTTCAAGTAGGTACTGGGTGGTTCCTTGTACACCATCTTTGAAAATACTGGCACTGGGGTAAACTCCTGGTTATGCTGGTGTTAAGTAACTAAGAGCATTCTGGTAACTGTTTCTAGGATCTGTACACATGGCATGATGCTGTGGGGAAAATAAAATGGCAGTGCTGATGTGTCTGATCCTGCAGGCTTGGATGTCCTGTAAGCACCCAGGCAAAAGGGAAAGCAACGGAAAGGGAAAGAGGCAAAGCAAGTTTGGTTCAGTATCAGCAGATGCTTAGGTTGCTGTGTGAATCTGATTTTTCTGTAGTTGCCCCAGGAATATTGTTCTGTGTCAGCTTAGGATCCGGGAACTGCTGTATTTACTTTCTAGCTGATGTGGCTGGGAAAGTCCAGCTTTATGTGCAACTCTGCAGATCAAGAGAGATCATCCTGTAAGATGAGCTGGGAATGTGCCACCGCCTCAAAACAGTTTGATGTCTGCTGCCCGTTTTCAAATCAAATGGTCTGGCAACTTAAGCTGACTCTGAAAAATTTATGTCCAGCCCAAACAATAATTGTGCAGGTTTTGGCCAAGTATTTCTGGCATATCAGGTTTTAGCAGCACTTGCCAGATGACAGCAGCCTCTAGGGCAAAAGCTTGGATTTATTATTCTAATGATTGTACGTGAATACTTATGACTATTCCCTAAACATGACTATTTACTCTCTACAGTTTAAATCTTCCCCAGGGCATATCAAATAGGAAAAGAAAATTCATTTTGCTCTATCATAGTATGCTTTAATTGGTTGCAGGAGGAGAGTAATAAATGTTAATGCTGCAAATTTCATATAGGATAAACTTCACAGCCGATATGTGAGTTTGTTGTTGTGTGCCTTCAAGCTGAACCCATCATGGGGTTTTCTTGGCAATATTTGGTCAGTGGTTCAGGGTTTGCCATTGCCTTCCTTTGAGGCTGAGACTTGCCCAAGGTCACCCAGTGGGTTTCTGTGATGCAGCAGTAATTTGAACACTGGTCTCCCAAGTCCAACATGCAGACCACTATACCACACTGTATCAACCTTCAAAAGTAGATCTTGTCTCCATTCACTTAGTGTTGCTTGACTCTACCAGATGAATGGGCATGTCTAAACTAGGGAAATTCCTACTTAGTTTTGAAACTTGTTCAACTGCTCTTGTGAAAGTAAAGAAATCTTTAGTGCAAGTCAGGGTTTAGTCAGTCTGCTCTAGAGAGAAGTCAGAGAGATTTTAGGTGTCAATATGTTTGCAGCAAGGTGTGTTTGCATACCAGCAGCATGCATTCATAGGGTGTGTGTCTTATTCTTTGCTGCTGCTGCTGCTATAAGCTGTCCCCTACAAGCTGTTGCAATGTTTTTAGTGATAAGGCAGCCTCAGGGTTCTTGCTCCATAGACAGTCCTTTTTGGGGGCCTCACCATCAAAATGTTGGCCTGTCTTTAGGCAGAGTCAAGTATCTACATTAAACAGAAGATTTTAGATGTCCTGAAAGGGTGACAAATTGTTCAGTATTTGTATCGACAGGGTTAGGTGCTTGTATGATTTTTTGCCTTGTCTACCTGCCAGCTGGCTTTGAGTGCTAAATGCGTTGAGTTTAACTATGGAGGGGGCTGCCATTTGCTTCTCTAGCCCCATGATGTCTTTGGCCAGCCCTCCCTCAATAATGATGATAACCATTATTATTGGTTGCATTTACATCTCACCTTTCCACCAGTGAGCTCAAGGCAGCATTCATGGTTCTACTTGTCACTTTAGATAGGTGAAGCTAAGAAATAGCGACTGGCCCAGGACCACCCAGAAAGTTTTGCAGCTCAGTGGGAACTAGAACCTTGATCTTCCAAGTCCATGTTTAGTACACTAACCATCACACCAGTGGCTCTCAAACTTAGGTCCTCATCCCCAGCCAGCATGGCTGATTACCAGGAATCCTGGGAGTTGAAATCCAAAACACATAGCAGACTAAAATTTGAGAATCATCCCCTGCACCAGATGGACTGGTTGACTGTCCCTGATACTACTGGTCATTCTGAAAAAATCCCAATTGGGAAATTGGGAACAACCATAGCTCTGGCTACAATCTATGTTTACAGACAATAGGATTCATGCCTTCTTTAGGCAAAAGTATTTATACTGTCACTGGACATGTAAACAAGGAGAGGAGACACATTGATCGGCCACACCACTGACATCAGTTTGGCCGTTTGGCTGCACTTCCTAAGGTGCCCATGTGGAAAAGTGCCCTTGTGAAAAAGACACATATGTACTACTGCTGTGCATACTTAGGAACTTCCAAGCAAATAGAAACTGAACCTCTACTAATACAGATTTCTTGATCGTTGGTGAGCAACTATGTGTATATAGCTGCATATAGCTATGAGGAAAAGACAAAATGAGGGCATTCTCTCCCAGATAAATTCCCCTAGTGAAATTTCCCCACAGTCCCCACATTTCTAGCATTGCACAGCATGAGAAGTTGAACATTGGTCATACCTAGAACTCCTATTTGCTATGTTTTCTTGGTAATCTTTCCTTCCTTTTTAATTCAGATGCCTAAACTGAATTTTTAAATATTCAACTGAAGCTTTAAGTTACTATAAAGCTAGAAGTGTGGGGACTGAAGGAGATTTTCATGGTGGGGCAGAACTCTTATTTGAGGGCAGTGTTCTCATTTCTCCCCACCTCACCTCACCCCACCCCACTCCACCTGACCCCACCACTACATTCATGAATTGCACAAGCTAGTTTGCCTGTCTGTGGAATTTATATATGGGGAAAAGAAGCAGCATAAGAAAAATCAGTATAAGAAAACATGCAGCATCGCTTAACATTTAACAGATTTAAACAAAGAATTTTTCAGATCTTACTTTTCAGGAGTTCAACTGAAAGTGTTGACATTAAACAACATGGCCAAAGTAGAAGGTTGACAATTGAAGTGTGGCTTACAGGTGTGGCACTACTTGCTTGCTGCTTAAGACATGGCAGCAAAGGTCAAAAGCTAGCCAAGTTGTTTAGGCACCTGAGGTAGAACATTCTGCAAGTGTCTCACCCTACCCCTGACAGTAGAAATATAACAACAACAACAACTTGTTGCTTTTTCTTGACATGCAAAATCTGTTCAGCTGGTTCAGCTGCCTGACCATGTGTAATAGCAGGCCTGGTCTTGATGCTCCCATTCCCATTCATGCAGACAGATGAATCAAAATTCTTGGAACAGCAATGTTCTTCGGTGGGCAGCATTTGCCATGGTATATGAACCTGAAAACAAAAGTTAGGCAGTTGCATCTTCCTGACAATCACTGAATTCATAAGAATATTTCCTCACTGGTAACAGTCAAGTCAACTTAACACCAGTTAACAACAGATTGTCGAGCGCTACAATTACCAACATATATCACTCTCCTAACTATACAGAAACAATGCAGTGATATTCAAACAGATAGCCCTATTAGTATGTTATAGCATAAAGAGGCATAAAGGATTCCAGTAGGACTTTGGACAGTAAGTGGAACAAAAATTGTAGCATGCTTCTATACTACAGTCCATAGTCCATTTCTTTGGAACCAATGCAGTTTCAGAAGACTTAAGGCTATTTTTTTTTTTTTTGTGCTTATGGAAAAACCCATGTTAAGAAAAGCCACATGTCTAAACAAGGTGAATTTTGTGTAAGTTACCTATAAATCATCTTTGATAAATTTATAATCACCGTCTTACACATTCTACAGCAAAAGAATCTTGTAGCAACTTTGAAATTGAGAAAAAGAAGTTTGTAGCATAAGCTTTCCTAGCCTCAGCTTACTTCATCAGATGCATTTTTAAAGCAAAGTTAAAGCAGCACAAAAGAGCGATTTACATGGCCAATTAAAGGACAATCCTTACGTTTCACATCAGACTTCATAGAACTGCAGTGAGTTCCCTATGGGGCTGCTGTTGACATTGGTTCAGAAGGTGCGGCAGCTGGATGAAAATACATCTGTCACATTGCTGCATTGAGCAACCTGTTTTCAGTATGTTACCCTTAGCTAAAAGAAAGATATGGGTTACCCTTATGCGATCAGCCCAAGTTTAGGTTGTTAGCAATAGCATGCGAAGCTCTAAATAACTTAGGACCAAATTGTCTGAGACTTGTCCCCTTTAGACTGGAGTAAAGAAGCATGAGTTCTCATAATATAGCCACTTGAGTTTTGCCAGATTTTGCCTGTTATTGTCACCTTCACATGCACTCATTTCATTCTTTGGGGATTTTTTTTAGTACTTAGATTTGCACTAGGACTTTCAAGTTTTGTTAAAGCTGATCTATGGTTTGCTGAGGTATTCCTATGGTTTGAAGGGCAAATTTCCTCCTCTCTGAATTATTTGTTTGTTTATAACGATGTTAAATACTACAAAACTGCCATTTAATTCTAGAACTATAACTCTATAGTGCTATAGCAATATAACTCTAACATTATAACTCTATCGTTCTAATACTATATAACTAGCAGTATAGCACCGTAACTCTGAGAAAAGTTTAAAAAGGAGGAGAAGAGAAGGGAACATATTGTTCCAATACATTTTAGAATCGAAAAGAAACTCATCTGAGGGTGGGGATAAAAGATTGCAGCTGGTGCTGGCTATTGCCAGGAAAAACAAAACAAACAGCAACAAAAGCAAACCTGAGTGCTATAGCAACCTATTGACTCACGTGCCCTGTCTGAAGGCACTATGAGAGACAGCCCTGCTCTTTACATTTCTTCCCAGTCTTTTTCCATCTTTAGGGGACAACTTCTGATGGAGCCACATATTCCTTTGATTGATCTGATAACCACTTATAAAGCATCATAGCTGTTTCCACACTTTATAATACTATGCCCTTGGAATTAAAAGGTGGGCAGTTTCTGGAGGCGCTGTCTTGCTATGCAGTTATAGTGCACTTCAACTGCTTCCACTTCAACTGCTGCAGTAGCATCATAAGGAATCCTGGGTTTCTGGTTTAGGGAGGGACCATGGCACTTGAAGTGGAATCGTAGCACTATAACTGTATACAGTTGCTCTCAACTTTCACAAGGGTTCAGGGCACAGAACCCTTATTTATGAAAGTTAAAAAACCCCCACACAAATAACTCCCCCCCACTGAGTGCTTCCCTCCTCCCTCCTCCTGCCTTTTCCCCTTTTTCCCAGCTGACAGGTAGATGAGGCAAAAAATCATACAAGCACCTAACCCTGTCAATATAAATACTGAACAATTTTTTCCCTCTGCCAGCCTGGTGGAAAGGCAGGAGAGTACAGGGGAAAAACCTTCTCCTCCACCAGGGCAGCCTCCCCACACAAGTGAGGAGCAGGAGAGTGGAGCAGAGGGAAACCAAGGGTCCCCCCGCCACGCTCCTGCCTGCCACCGCCAGCAGGGCCTTCCTTTTTCCTGCATGCCTGTGTGGTGAGGGGCAGGAGATTGGAGAGAAGGAAAGGTCTTTTTTCCTGCATTCTCCTAGCTACCACGGCCAGCACAGCCTGCCACCTTTTTGCACGTGCCTGTGTGGGTAAGAAGGAGGACAATGGAAAGGAGGAAAGGTCTTTTGCCCTGCACTCCCCTCCATTTTGCCCATATGCATTGCCTTCTTTCACCCATGCAGCGACAGGCTGGAGAGTTAAGGGAGAACATCTTCTGATCCCACTCCTATTTTCTTGCCTTTTGTCAAGGTAGTGTGCCTAAGCAAAAGGCCAGGGAATGGGAGGGGAGACTGGGGGGAGGCAAGCAGGCACCTCATAAATAATCAAATTGGTGAAGATCAAACCCACAAATGTAGGGGAAGGACTCTACTTTGAAAGGATCCTTAGTCTACTCTGAAGCCCCCAGCAACAGCAATCCCTCCCAATTTCTCTGTAAAACAAAGTATTCAGGGAGTGTGTAACTTGTTTTTAAGCTGAATTGCCATTCTGAGAAGTTACCAGGAGGACAGTTCAGCTCCAAAATGGCACATACTCTCCGCATGTCTTGTTTTAAAGAATAATTTCATTTTTTTTTCTTGTGCTACCATCAAGCTTGCATATTTGGTAGTGTGCACAAGCAGAGGTCTCTGCATGTGTCTGTGTAGGGTAGATTAACCATGAAGGCATTCGACTGTGTGCTGTTTTATGATAAGTTGTTCTGCCAATTTTCATCTTTCGTCTTTTAATATATTTATTAAAAGGGGTTTTAATTGTATACGTTGTTTACTTGTTTAATTGCATACATTGTTTGACTGTATTTTAATAACAATTTTTATATGTTTTACCCCTGTTTTCATAACTGTTTTAAATTGTGTTTGCTTTAACTTTTGTGTACCATCTGGGCTCCCAGTATAGGGGAAAGGGCAGGATAGAAATGAAATCATCATGGTCATCATCACCACCACCACCATTGCTGGAATCCTTCATTGGGTATTTAGTTAAGGAAAAGCAACTAAGTAACATCTCCTAGCCCAACTCTCCTCTTCATCGGCCCACCCACCCACCAGATGGGATGAAGGAGGTCTGTTCAGAAGGCAATCAGGTTGTAAAGACCACTTTGCCAACCCCCTGCTGCTAGCAAGTCAGCCTGTGACAATCAGAAGCAGGACTCTGGTTACAAGTCCATGGTCATTTCCTTTGAGGCCCCTCCTTATACTGCAAACCCCAGGATTCCATAGGATGTTGAAAGTGGAATAATAGCACTATAACACTCTAGTGCGGAAATGGCCCTTGTCATCCTTGCTTGCTCATTCACTGATAGGAGAGGGATGGGAATGTCATCTTCCTTTTGCCCCAGTCGCCAGCTTGATGGATTTCCTTCACCTGGTCTGGTGGTTGGCTCTTAAGGTGGACTGGGGACTTCTGGCTGTTAAGGTAGGCTGTGACTACATAGGATTAATGACTTCAGAAGAGTTATAGCTCTGTATCTCTAGGTTACAAATTTGTAACTTGCGGTACTGAATAGCAGCCAATCATAATAATAATGTGGTCAATGGACCGTGTAATTAAGAATATACTAATGACTAAGAGTTTTCCCTTAGTGTGTAACTGAT
Organism: Iguana delicatissima; assembly: GCA_948472985.1. Lineage (NCBI taxonomy): Eukaryota > Metazoa > Chordata > Lepidosauria > Squamata > Iguanidae > Iguana > Iguana delicatissima. The sequence continues at coordinate 143,609 of CAOKZL010002690.1, read as the reverse complement.
GGCAGTGATTTTGTAAAAGTGAGTTACACTGTATTTTTATATTTGTGGATATGCTTTTATGTTTTTATTATATATAAAGTCATTCAGTTGCAGCAAACTCCTCATGGAATAAGATTGCCAAGTGAAATAAGGCACAGGGCTCCTGCCTCTTTAATGGTTGTGTAGAAAAAGGAATTTCAGCAGTGCATGCAAGCAACTGCCTTTCTTTCACTGATGGTCCTACAATGGAAGGACAGAGAATGATCTTTCCTTCCAAGAACAGTTCAGCAGTGGGACTCAGCCTCCCCCTGACCGGCCCCCATGTTGCTAAGCTTAGCTTCTTTGTGTAGACTCAATACACAGAGAGAGAGACACTTTGCATAATTCTTTCTGCAGTTTTTAGTTATGGGGAAGGACAGAGAATTGAGAGTCATGCCAAAGTCTTCCCACAACCACTGGAAATCCTATCACTTGTACTTCTGAGATCACTCACCAGTTCATGTGGTGCCCATACACTTTCAAATGTATTTTTGATGACATACCAGCTAGAAGTGGAGGAATGGTAGACATTTTTTATACACCCACCCCCGCACCCACCCCAGGTGTGTGTGTGTTTGAAAGAAAATCCAGAGAAGTGTATTCTGTGCCCAGTATGAAAGTCTGTAATTCTGTTGTAGAAGACATAGTGTTATGGTTGAGGAGAAAATTCCCAGCCAAGTTTCAAAGGAATGATGTTTTATTTTTCAAATACATTTTTGACGTGGTAAAGTTTTTACAAAATGGCTTCACCTCCCCCTGCCTTTTCTTCTTTCTAAATACAGCACTAAGTAGCACAGACTGGTATTTGCCACATCATAGAGGACTTCAGTTATCAGTGTCTCCAGAATGTGGTGTATATTGAATCACTCTAGAACAGTGGTTCTCAACCTGTGGGCCCCCAGATGTTTCTAGACTTCAGGTCCCAGAAGCCCTGAGCATTGACCATAGTGGCAGGGGCTTCTGGGAGCTGAAGTCCACAAACGTCTGGGGACCCACAGGTTGAGAACCACTACTCTAGAATAAAAGGTCAATGTATGCAAAGAAATATTACCATGGTGAATGGTAATGTTATGGTTCCTTCCATATGTTATGTAAAGTTGACCATTGACTTAGTGCATGTAGCTTGTATTATATAATCTAGGAATGGGCAACAATAAAAATAACCCTCATAATTTTGCAACCTTTGATGCTCCCATTTAATTTCTTTTCTCCCCAAGTTGACTGTGCTAACTTCTGTCATCAGAACCACAACACCAAAAATTGGTGGCAATAGGGAAGCACATAAAGCATTCTCTTTGGTCTTCCTCCCCATTCCAGAAGGGAAGGAGCTGTTTGGCCTCACATAGTGCATCATAGAGTACAATTATTTTAGAATTATGGTGGCAACTGCAGCTCTGGAAACCTCAGTGGTTGCTGCTTATATCTAGTGATGTCAGGAAAGGTGGAGGTGTGACCCTTGTTGAGCTGTGGTAGTTATTCATTTATGTGTCTCCTAACCCTTGAAGGTTGCTCACCCCTTTTAACTCTGCCTGGCAATGGCTGTCCAGAATATCAGGAGCTGCTTGTGGTCTGTGGACAACTCCCTTGTGTAGTTTGTTATTGGCCTGCAGGGGAAGCCTCTCAGAGAAGTTTGCTTAACTCCTAGACCATCTCTACCTAGTCAGATTAGCTACTGGTTTATCCTTGACAGGAAGGAATACAAGAGAGAGTTCCTGCTGCTGTTCAGCCTTGCTGGAACATGAACATCTTCCTGAGTTCTGTGTGTTCTTGTATCCTTGGTCATGCTTTGATACTTATTTCTGCTTTGCCCCCTGGTTTGTCCTTTTGTCTTCTTGATGGGCTCCTTTGTCTTAACAACGGGCTTTTCCCATGGCTCCCAGCTCCTGGGACCCACCTCCTGTCTCACCTCCAACTGCTGTGCATAGTCCAACCTTGAAACAGGGCTTCAGCCAATGCCTTTCCAATAGCCTGTCATCAGATCCTTCTAACTGGAGATACCACTGATTGAAGCTGGATCCTGAGGTACTCAGATCAGATGTTCTACAGCAGCAAACGTGCTTTCAGGTCTTAAAGCAGTGGTTCTCAACCTGTGGGTCCCCAAATGTTTTTGGACTTCAGCTCCCAGAAGCCCTGAGCATTGACCATAGTGGCTGGGGCTTCTGGGAACTGAAGTCCAAAAACATCTGGGGACCCACAGCTTGAGAACCACTGTCTTAAAGGTTAACAAGCACCCAGTTTTATCCACATATCATGGTTTCAGTCAAAAGTTGGCTTTATGGATTCTGAAACCAAGTAGAATAAACACATGAAAGGAGAGCACAGGCTAGTCCTGGTGCCTTCCTTGTGTGATTCCATCAGTCTTTGGAGCCAGTCATAGGGAGTTTGCTTCCCAGTTCAGAAAGCTGTCCATCATATTGAGAGAATTGACAAAACTGGTAATTGCAGAGCTAGTGTGCTCCCCTCTTCATGAGTTTATTCTGCTTATTTTCAGAATTTTTAAGTGCGGGCTTAAATAATGGAAACTTTACATCTGTAGTCCATTTCACACCACACAATTATAGCACTGTGCTTCCACTTTAATTGTCATGGCTGCATTCTAAGGAATCTTTGGATCTGTAGTTTGTCAAGGCATGAGGGTTCTCTGGCTGAGAATTCTAAACACTCTCCCCAAAATCCAGTCCCAGGACTCCATAAGATGTTGCTGTGGCAGTTAAAGCTGAATCATAGTGCTATAACTGTGCAGTGTGAAAGGGTCCTGTATATCATGGACAGACATCTACTTAGCCTATGTATAAAAAGGAATGCATCTTTTGTTCAGATTTGTTTTTACTGTTTTTTATTCAAACTATTCATGATATAGATTGTAACAAAGATGCACAACCACATTTGAACATATACAACTGGATACACTCCCAGTAATCTTGTTTCATCATCAACAAGATCTGTGCAGCCTGGCCAAATTCAAAGCCCTTTCTTGAACGGTTAACGTTCCGTTTTTAAAAGAAGAGAGATAGCACGTAAGCCATATTCTAGTAGTGTTGCCCACAAAGAAATAAACATACCTCCACCTTCTTGTTGGGACAAAGTTCTGAGGCCTGCAGCTATCTGAAGTGCCAGTGCATCCTAGAAGTAGGTTGCCAGGCAACCAGAATAGCTCCTCAGGAGAGAAACCCCACCCAGTGGTGAGTGGGAGAGGCTTGTGGCTGAGAGAAAAAATTATATAAAGCCAAGTATCTGTAGGTATTTTGATTCCTTCAAAGCTTAGCAAGGAGCTAGGAAGAAGAGTCCTTCTGTCAGCCAGAGAATGTGGCTCTTTTGGGAGATTTAGTTCTCAGTGAAAGCCTAGTGAGAGGCAGAAGAGTAATTAAGCATTAGTAGGATCTGGTCAGAGAGTGTGACCTAAATTGGGAATTGAGCCTTTGGTGGGAGTCTAGCCGAACTACTTTTACAGTTTATATTTATAAACACTGACTTGGTGACACAGAAGACATGCTATCATAAAATTATTAGGTGGTTCTAAATAAACACTGAGAACTCTCACCCTTTTACACAAAGGTGGTGTTATAAGGGGGAAGGCAGTGTTGCATTGGTTAGAGCTTTATTCAAGAACACTGAAGAAAACAAATGCACACTTTGACAACTGCCAGGACTAAAGAAGCATTAGATTTGCAGAATCTTATAAGCTATAACATTAATGTGCACTAGCATTCTATTTGATAGGTAATCATACCAACTCTTTTGATAGGTAATCATACCAACTTCTGCTCCTCTCCTATTTTCTCATTCAGCTTGCCAACAGTTTGACCTTGCAGCCAAATCTGTCTGCCTGCACCTGTACCCTTATCACAGTTTGTTACAGTGACAATTCCTCATTCCCATCACACAGTTTCCTAGCGGATCCCATCATCCCCTCACAGCCCAGTAAGCCCAATAAAGCATCAAAGCAAGATAGCTACCTAAAAGCATGGCTGGAACCTTCCACCTAGTTTTAGATGAGTTCTGCCCCAGCATGGTGTTACTCTGTGAATTGGGGGTCCCGGGAGGGGCGCCCAAACTACCAAACAAAACAAGCAGAGATGGGGAAAATTAGCTGGAGCACTCGCTTGGCTAACACGAGGCAGGGTAACGCAGCAGGATCTTTTACCCTATGTATACAGTGTCAGGTCAGTGAGCAGGCAAATGGTTCAAACAACAATTAGATTTATTAAACAGTTATTAAAGAAAAGCACAAACACACTCCTAACTAGAAAAGGAAAAGAGAATTTCAAGGGGAATGGGTGATACGCCACCTGTCCTGCAGTCCTGAAGAAGCCAGATTGAAGAGGAAGAAACCCGGTATGGCGACCGAGGGGAATCTGCTGAACCGAGCGGCAGCAAGGCAAAGTGAAGCTCAGACGATCCGGCGAGAGTTCCAAAGAGCTCTCAGAGTGGGGGATTTTTATAGGTGAAAGGACAACCACAGGCTAGTCTGGTCTTTGGGTGAAAACAATAAGTTTTAGGATGGAGACAAAGCCTCCGAAAGGTCAGAATTTGCATGATTGAGTTAGAGTCCGAATTGACAATGGTATGGCTGGTATGTAAATATGGCTAGCTCGGCAGTTAAGTACCTAGCTCACCAGGGTGTCCAGGGCGGAGGGTCCCTTTGTGGTAACGTGCATATGTAATGAAGGTGTTTGTTTCGGGAGGTCCCCTAAAGCAGATCTGGCAATATCTGGCTTGATTTGGTGCGAGCAACAAGTAGTAGCCATGCCTAGCTTCGCGCTTGTTCGGCGGGCCTCACAAACACTTGGCTGGTGGCAGAGTAGGGACCAATTATGATATCACAATGATATCTTTGGTTCACCAAAGGTCAGGCCAGAACATGGTGGTAACAATGGCCATGAAGGTTATAGTATGGAAGCAGCAAAGGGCACTCCCAAAGATCCAGATGAATCATCTTTGTGGATTCACAAAGATGTTAGATAGCAAGGAGAAAAGAACTTCCCTCTAACCCCATGCTACAGGCAACAGTTTCTCTATACCATACATAGGCTACATCAGTAAATAGCAGGCCCTAGGAAATGTGTGGGTCTCCAGATGTTCTTGGACTATATCTCCCATCAGCCTTAGTAGTCAATGGTGAGGACAAAGGGAGCTGGAGTCCCGTATCAGGAGCAGGGGGACTTATTCCCCATACCTGGTCTATTATGTATAGACTAACACAGATTTAGTCTCTCATCACAGCAGCAATGCTGAATATTTATGTGGGTTATATTATATTACCTATATATTATTTTATGTATCTGCAGATTTAGACTTATAACAGAAGTCCTACTAATTATCAGGATAATATTATATATGGTATTTTATGTATTTCATATCTATCTGTCTATCTGTCTTTTAATATGAACCACTTGGAGATATTCCAGTTGCCTTCCAGCTCCAGGTGGTCTTAGATGACATGTACTTCCTTGATTCATTTCAAACTGGCTTCAGAGTAGGATATGGAGTTCAGACTGCTATGGTTGCCTTGGTGGATGATCTCCATCTTAGCAGTGACAGGGGGAGGGTGTCCCTGTTGATGCTTTTAGACCTCTTAGCAGTGTTCAGTACCATCAACCATGGTATCCTTCTGGAACGTCTAGGGGGTGTTGGGAATCGGAGGCACTGTGTTGCTGTGGCTCCAGTTCCACTTCTCAGGGAGGTTCCAAATGGGGGTGCTTGGGGATAGCTGCTCGTCAAAAAAGTGTTGTTATATATGGCATACCACAAGGTGCCATTCTATCCCCAATGCTTTTTAGCATCTACATGAAACTATTGGGAGAGATCACTTGGAGGCGTGGGGTGGGGTGCTGTCAGTACACTAATGATACCCAAATATATTTCTCCATGCCTTTGAAAACAGTCTTACCTGAAATGTCTCCTCTGAATGAATGCTTGGAGGATGAACTGCATGAAGAAAAGCAAATTAAACTGAACCCAGACAAGACAGGCCCAGATCTGGGACTGGAGGAATGTCAACCAGTTCTAGAGGGAGTCACACTCCCCTTGAAAGATTGTGTTTGCAGCTTGGGAGTAGTCCTAGACCTGTTCTAGCAAATATCAGCTCAGGTAGATGGTCAGGAGTGTTTATTATCAGCTTCTGCTGATACGCCAACTGTGCCCCTTCCTAGAATTGAAAGACCAAAAAGATGGTAGTGCACACACTGGTAACCTCAAGGTTGGACTTCTGCAACATGCTGTATATTGGGCTATGTTTTTATCAAGTTTGGAAACTCCAGTTGGTCCAAAATAAAGCAGCCAGATTGGTTGCAGGTACATTGAGGAGTGAGCATGTGAGACTGGTTTAAAATCACTCCACTGAGTTCCAGTTAGTTTCTCGGCAAAGTACAAAATGTTGGTTATTGCCTTTATAACCCTTCATGGTTTGGGGCCAAGTTACCTGCAGAATCACCTTCTTCCATACAATCCTCCCATACACTCAGGCTCTGTGGGTACTATGTGCTGAAAGCAGCCAGAAGTACACTGGCAGCAGGCACCTAGAGGACCTTTTTGTCAGTCACCCCTAGACTATGGAGTCCAGGCCAGAAAAGATTCCACAGCTAAACACGCTGTCTGAATTTATGAAAGTACTAAAGACCTATCTCTTCTAGCAGTCAATTTTAAACTATGATTTTTAAATTGGTGTATCTAAATGGTTTTATATGTTTTTAGTTGTATTTTAATCTGTGTTGTACTCTGCCTTGAGCTGCCTCCTCCTCCTCCTCCTCTCCTCCTCCTCCTTCATTATTCATTGTATCAGGCTGTCTAAAAATAAAACTACAAACTGGGACTGAGAAAAATATGGTAACAGTATGCTTGATTTAAGGGTTTCATTCACATATGAAGCTAACTGAAGAGGAGGGCAGAAAAGGTTAAGTGTGCACCTACCTGAAGGCACTCTTCCACCTGGCCTGACCCCAGTGTCCTCAGGGGGAAGCCAGATCCAGCCCAAAAGGAAGTACATTTTCCATAAGATCATTCTCTAGCTAATGTAGTTCCTGTTTTCCTCCAGCCCTTAACCACTGGTGACCTGAAAAAAGGCTGAAGACAGCTAACAAAATATCCTAGAGAGGAAATATGTCTTCCTTCAGGGCAAACAGGCAGTTCAGGTGTGAGGAAAAGGCCAGCTTCTTCCATCCACTTACTGGGTCCTTTGGGTGTCATTTTCTCAGCTCTAGAACATGCCTGCGGCTCTCTCATTCTTCTGTCAACCTTTCCTTTTGTTTTTGTACTCTTCCTTACAGGTACATTTGTGATCCTTGTGTATTGGTTGCCCCGCAACTATGGAAATTCACAAAATTCTCAGAATGTAAGCATTGCTTTCATGGTGCTAACATTGTTTCCTAGGTATCAATGGTTCAGTGCAAGCAGTTCATATAGATTGGTTACTATGTACAGATGTGTCCCATGAAATTAAGGAAATTAGCACATGAACAGTGGTGCCTGAGCAACTGAAAGAAGCTGAAACATGATTGAAGTATGGTTGGCAGGAATATTATTTGTTTTTTTGAATATTTCTATCCTACTCTCAGTCAAAAAATCTCAGGGTGATGAACAGTAAAATAAACTTAACCAATTTTAAACAGCGTAAACAGTAGAAATGATTTTAAAACATATTGCCTCCTTCTTCTGAGTCTTATCCTGATTTACATATATGCTAAATGTACAAGTTAAACACATAGGGTAATAACATGCCGTCTTGCCTGACTTCCTTGCTCGCTAGAAACCATTCCCTGTCTCTGTATTATGTCCTAACAGTAGCCTCTTGTTCTGAATATAGGTCACACATGAGGACAATCAGATGTTGTAGCATGCCTATTTCTTTAACAGTAATCCATAGTTTTTCATGACCTACACAATCTGAGTTTTGTATAATCTATAAAGCACAAGATGATTTTCTTCTGAAATTCTTTGGTTCACACCATTATCCAATGTGTGTTTGCAATAGGAGCTCTACTACCTCTTCATTTCCTGAACCCAGCTTGAACAGCTGGCATTTCTTGCTCCATATATCGCAAAAGTATTTGTTGTAGAATTTTGAGCATCACTTTGCTGCATGGAAGACTAATGCAGTGGTCCTATAGTTACTGGAATGCTTGGTGTCCCCTTTCTTGGGCATTGGAACATGCATTGAGCATTCCCAATCTGTAGACCATTTGTTTGTTTTCCATACTTGTTGAGCGACTTTAATTTTAACTAGAGTAGATTCTTTCTCTGTAGTCTGAAGCAGCTTTATTGGTGTGGTAGCTGTTCCTGGTGATTTTTTTTCTCCAAAGTGCTCTGTCTCTAGCTTCCATTTCACTTTCTAAAATTGTGAGTTCATCTTCAAATGGTTCTTCCTTGAATGAATCTGTCCTTTCATCTCTTTTATATACTTTATCTGTGTATCGTTTCCATCATCTTTTTATTTCTGCTTGGTCATATAATGTGTTTGTATGCTAGCCCGTTTAGTGTTCTTTAGCTTTACTCTAATTTTTGATATTAGCAATTCATGGTCTGTACCATGTTCTGCTCCTGGTCTTGTTTTTGCAGAGAGAATGGAGCTCCTCCAACCTCTGCTTCCAATTATCTCTATTTGATTTCTATATTGGCCGTTGGGTGATGTCCATGTATACCATCACCTTTTTGGTTGCTCGAAGAATGTGTTTGTGATGAACAAACTATTGGCCTCACAAAAAACAATCAGTTTCTCTCTCCTGCTTCATTTCTTGATTCGAGGCCCAATTTTCCTGCCATCTTTGATTCTGGTCTGTTTCCTAACTTTGCATTCCAATTACCTAGAATTAACAACAAGTCTTGGTGTGTTATCAATTTCCTTTTAGACTGCAGCATAGAATCTTTCAGTTTCTTCTTCTTCTGCCTCAGTAGTTGGAGCATTAACTTGAATTATGATTATATTTATGGGTTTTCCCTAAAGTCTTATTGATACGATTCAGTCAGACTTTGCATTATATCCTTTGACTGCTTTTACTTCCCCTCACTATTAATGCCCCACCATTTATGTCGCCCCATTTCTACTTAGATTAGTAAAACACCATGTAATCACCTGACTCAAAATGTCCCATTACTGTCCAGTTTAGCTTGCTCACCCTAAGTGTTGCAATGTTCATATGTTGCATTTCTTGTTTTACTGGGCTTCTTCCAATTCATGCTTCTCACATTCCATGTTCCTATAATATATGTTGTGCAGCTATGGACTTTCCTTTCACCTCTGAGCAGGTCAACAGCTGAACACCCTTTTGGCTTGGGTCCACTTGTATCATTAGCCACAGCATTACTCATAGTTGTCCTCTGCCGTACTCCAATAGTTCACTGGGAATTTCATCTTCTGGCACTGTCTCTTGTTTCATTTTAGATTGTCTCATCATAGGGTTTTCATAGAAAAAGACATTCAAAAGGAGTTTCTTGTGCTTCCTTCTGCACAGTACTAACAAGTGTTACCTATGGTGCCATAGGAGTTGTCTCTGAGAGATCCTCTGCCAGTGTCCCCCCACCTGCCTCCACAACTACTGCTGCTGCCCAGTAGCTGTTTGACACAAGCAAAAGCTTGTCTGACATAGGAGGCTTTATCACAGCACTGCTGCTGTCAGCATAGCCTCTTGCTTCACAGGAGCACACAGTCCTACCCACTGTGGAAGGGTTGTGCCATTCCTGATAATTCCTGGATTTTCTTTATGTGGACCTGAGTTCACCATGTGTTCCTATAGACTTTGTAATGAGTAGTTGTAGCAGTTTTCTTAATGTGTTTCTGCTAACTGTAAGTAGATGGAGTTCTAGTCAAGACCTGTATTCTGTGACTATGAACTTGTTTGTCTGAAGTTGTTGAACTCATCTATTTGCTCATCTATTAGCTATATTCTCCATTGGTGCATTACATGCTGAAGTCATTTTGTTACGTATTTATTGGTGTTGTATTTAACATGGATATGAGTTCATTATTATCCCAGACAGTATGTGTAGAAGGTGGCCTACTAATTATAACAGACTTTATTTACAGGCTTGCTACTTATGTAATATGCATAACCTGTGTTTGCATAATTTTGCATTTTGATGCTATTGCATTACCACATGACTTTTTACATTGATGCTTACTATATTGCAAACATTTTCAATACATTATTTCTTCCATGTATTTTCACTAGTTACAGGCCTTGTTTAGTATACAGTAGTCTACGGTAATTAAATTTAGTGCTGCCCTGCTGTGGTTGTTTTGAGGAACTGCAGATTACTAAGAGCAGAAATGCAAAAACTAAATATAGTGGAAATACATTAACGAATACATTAAAGCAATATAAATATCTTCATTGTCTGTAAAGTGAAATTCTTGGTAGGATAAACTTCACAAGGAAGAGCTATGTAAGTAAGTCTTACTTACTACATGTTAGGTAACATGTAGATTTATAAAGGAATTTTCTCTGATTATCAGGGGAAAGAATATGACATAGAATGGGTGTCACCACTTTAAACACCTCACTCTAAACACTTGTAACGCCTCCAGGAAGGGCCCTCCAGATGTAACACCTCTAGGAAGGGCTCTCCCTCTACCTATAAAGGGAAAAGGTGGACTTTTGGATAAACACTGAAATAAGACTTTTTTTAAAAAACTTAGTAAATAAGACACAAAACTCATTTGTTACACATGAAAGGTGATGAAGTAAGTGCCCAAAGATGATTCTCTGTGAAGTGTCTCCTTCTTCAGCATCCATTTTCTGTTTATAAGATGATATACCTAGCAGGCATTTTTTAAAAAAACACAACAAAAGAATTCATTGGTAAATCAGGTGAATGAATTGTATATGCGTTTGTTCCAACAGTCCTAGTTTTACCTTGAAATCTGCCAAAGTCTACACCCAAGTCTGTGACATGGTTATGCAGACTGTACAACTTCCATCGTTCTAGAGTCAGCATTTGCTTTCTTTCAGAGTTTGCAAAAGTTACTTTTGAGGAGTAGTATTGCTAGAATCCTGCAAGGAACTGAAGAATTCCAGGAGTTGTAGTACAACACAGTAACTTTTCCAAATTCTGCCCTCTCTTCCCCACAGCTGGTAATTGGCTTTTAAAACTATACATAAAAATGCAGAAGTCTGAACTCCTGAATGAATTAATTGAGAAATCAGGATATAGTGTTAAACTATATAGTAACCAGTAGAGGGCAATGTAGGACAGCTAAATCTGATAGCAACTCTAGTTGTTAACTGGCACCAGAGGATATTGCAGCTCATCTTCCTTCCTAGATGTGAAAGACAACTGTTTATTCTCTGGCAGGTTTTTTAATGTGTGGATCTTTTTAAAGTTTTCATGAACTTTTAACTCAAGATGATTAAAAATGCTATTTTGCTTTCACGTGGAATGGGAAGAAGTAGTGCAGTCATCAGCACAGTCAGCCCTGCACATTTGTGCAGTTAACTTGCATGGATTGGACTATTTGTGGGTTTCTACAATCTCTATTCCCCCACCTCAGGCACTTCTGTTCCAGATGAACCTTCCCTCTGGGCAGCTTCAATCAGTTCATGCAGCCCTTTAAACACCTGCCTCTGGTCCTCCTCCTCCTCTGCCAGCCACTGCCTGGGTAGCTGAAAATGGATTGCAGTCCAGTTTCTGAGCACCACAAGCCCTCTCTTGCTGTCCCCTCCCAGAACCAAGGAAGGAGATGGGTGTGAGAGGAAAAATAGGGCTACCATGCTAGCCCACCCCCTTTCCCTGACCTGGTTTGGACCCTGGGTGCCTGCTCTCCCTATCATGCCCTGGCTCCCTTCCCAAGTCACACACACATTTTGATATTTGCAGTTTTTCCACTTTTGCAGAGGTCCTGTGCCCCTAACCCTAGCAAATGTGAAGGGCTGGCTGTATTTAAGAGACCCAGCAACCTCTTTACAGTCATACTTGCATAGAATATCTTTTCTTCACTACTAAGTCTATATATGTCTGCTGGCTTGGAGAGTTTGATGTCTAGTGGCTTCTGTGTCATAGGGGCAGTGAATCCACTTCAGGGTTTAGTCTAAACCTTAAAAGAGCCATTCAAGATACTCAATACCCCCCCTCTAAAAAAAGATCTTGGATAGTTCAATATCTTGGATAGTTCAAAGTATAGGCTAAAATCGAAATCAGGTTCACCACTCTACTAGCATAGGATCCTCCAGCCACCACTGGTAGCAGCTATTCCATTAGGATATACAGTGAAATGAAACATGTTGTGTGATTTCATGCATCTCAGAATGGATTTCAACTCACACATTATGTGTGGGGAAAAACCTGAAAGAACTTTGTATGAGGAGAATTAGGATCACATCTGCAAACTGCCCCAATATTCTGACCTTCTTGGCCTATGATGGTCACTTTTTTAGCTCATGTCTCCCAGAAACCTCTGCCCCTTCCACTGATGCTAAGTGTTAAACTTGTGTAATCTTGACTTCTGACTATGCTTATCATCACCCTAATTCATTAGATATAAATATAGATTATCAGTTGCCAAAATAAGTATTATTGGTTAGACACATGCAGTAGGCACAGGCTCCAGTAATCAAAAACACATGCCTAGTAGATGACTGGTGTTCTTGACAGAGAGTGCAAGAGCCCATGTAGACCAGGCAGCTTCTGTCTACAAAGCCCCCTGTAGAAATGATCTTTGAAGCTGAGCAAAGTCAGCCCTGGTTAGTACTTGGATCAGAAACTACAAACAAATACTAGGTGCTATGGGCTATATTTCAGAGGAAGGAACTGGCAAAGCCACCTCTGAGTATACCTTGCCTAAGAAAACCCCATGAAATTTATGAGGTCACTATAAGTTGATTGCCAACTTGAAGGCACACACGCACACAGAAAGAGAATTGCGCTGAGAAAATTCAATTCAGACTAGAAGAGGCAGCAAGGTGCTGTACATCGACCAGAGGTATCTTGGCTGCTGCTTCTCTGGGCTCCCAAAAATTGATTGGAGATTTGAATTGCTCTGGGAGGCTTGCTTAGAGAGAAGCTTTACTGTATTTAACAATTGTAAGTTTTGCGTGCTATGTAATAAATCTGTCATATCTTGCATCCACTGGCATGTCCATTGCCTAAAAGAATGAGCCTCATTTCATGTTACACAGTGGGCAGAAGGAAATAGATACCTTTTCCAAGAACAGGAAAATGTTGAAAGAGGCATACTTTCAAGCAAGCAGTCTTCATATGTCCGTTGTGAGATGGTATAGCTCTGTGAGAGAATTTGTGGTCACATTTGAATAGGCTCTCCATCTTACATCTCCTGGGGTAGCCCTGCCATGACACAGAGAGGAGTGACTGCTTCAGGCAGCAGAACCTGTGGAGCAGTGGGAAGGGCACCAGATTATTGTGTGTGTACCTTCAAATCACCTCTTGACATATGGTGATCCCATTAATTTCATAAATTAATTAATTTCATTAATTTCATAGGATTTTCTTAGGCAAAAAATGTTTAGAGGTGGTGTGCCATTGTCTTCTGTGAATGACAGCCTACAGCACCTGGTATTTCTTGGTGATCTCCCATGAAAGTACTAAACAGTCTTGGCTGTGTTTAGTTTCCACGATCAGATGGAACTGGCTGTCTTCAGCATATTTTGGCCTTTTATTTTTATTGCTGCAGAAAGGGAGAGAGAAAAATTCCTTTGTAAATGAATTGTGGAAGAATATTCTGTTGGACGTAATTATTTCATGGAATTTCCTAGCCTATAAACGGTGGTGTTGAAGTTGCTACAACAGAGACAGTTTGTGCAAAACTGCCTTCATCAGATCAAAGTGTTGACAGGAGGTGAAAGAGGCCCTGGGAAGACCTGGTTTGAAGGCAAACAATAATGGCTCAGGGAGGCTGCAAAGGGGGTGGTGGTGACTATTTCTGTCAAACTTGCATTGGAGTCAGGCCACACATACAAATACAGAACCCACACAACACAGCTACAGGTCCACACTTAAGCAGTCACTCTGAGGCCCAGAAACCTAACTCATGGAAGGGTTAAGTGGAGAAATAAGGACACGGTGAGTGGCAGGATTCTTAAAGTTGGAGCTGTGGGGCTGGCCTGAGTAAAGGGATCTGTCACACAGGGGATCATGTGTTTTCTCCTCTTCCAAACCAACCATCTAGATTTCTTCTTGAGGGTACTTCATGCAAATTCCATTTTTTTTTTAATGGAAATGGAATGTTATAGTAAGTTCCTTTGTTTTGGAAATAGTTGCATAGGATCAAATATGCCAAGTATGCAAACTACAATGTGTAAAGCAGTAGCCTACCTGTCTGTTTTGTTTTGGGCCCTGGGAAGTGTCCAAGATGGGAAGGCAGCAGAAACAAGACACTGTCAAATATGTGCAAGGAAACATTATGGTCAGGACTCAGTGGTACTGCTGGTTGACCATCACAGTTCCACTGAGTTTCTGCTGCATCTTGGTGCTATCATTGGCTGGAAGGATGGGTGACTGACCAGGCATCATCCAGCTGCAGAGCTGGAAAAGAGGAGCAGATATTGCTTTCTCAAATTTCCACTATATTTTCTAGAGACGTATGAGGATGATGCTTGTTCTGATTGGGTGTGGGACAATGCCCTGCTTCTGTCAAACAGAGGTTGTATGTGGGAGGGCTGTATCATTGTGCAAGAACATACTGGATACCTCCTCCTGCAATTACCAAAAAGGTACATATGCTGGTATAACAGAAAGTTATGCTCATGTGTGCTTCCTACAGAATTCTGGCCTCTGTGCTTTAATCACCCTTTCCATCTGCAATCAAAGAGAAACCAAAATTGCTCTGTAGCAATAGCAGGCTTACTATAAACATGCTAAAATGAGGGAGTTTTAGGTATTGCTTCACTGAGACCTATTTCTCTGAGCAGACATGTCAGATAACATGTCTTGTAATCCATCTCTAGACATGTCCACTCAGAAGTAATGCAATTCACTTCAATGGGATTATGGAAGTGTGCCTATAGGAATGCAGTCATTCTATTAGAACATTAGAAGAAAATTTATGCAGAAATGCAGGAAATGAGACCCTGCAAATATGTCATTTTTAACACTGTTAACACAGCCTTTTTGTTATCACAATGTATATTTGCTCTTAAAGGTTTTAAGTTATTTTGACAACATGTGTGCACTTTAGATTTTGTTTTATACACTTCAATGGAATTGCTAGGAACCTGGTCAGAAACTGTTTAGATGGTGGTGGTGGTGATGGTGATGATGATGGAGGACCATGTTCTCACTAAAACACTAAGAAGAAAATCTTGGATTGTTTATATTTATCCTGCCTTTTTTTCCATTACATGACTCAAGGCAGTTTACAGTTAAATAGTGGAAAATATAATTACTGATGATAGGTACTGATTTAGAAGAAAGACATCTTCCTGGGATTGAGGTGGAAAGGAATAGCAGAGCAGAGGATTATCCCAAATCTCCCAACAGCCTCTCCCAGCCATTTCATGTATATGCTAAATAGCATGAGGAACAAAACAGAGCCCTGAGGGACCCCACAGGTCAACAGCCGAGGAGCAGAATAGGAGTCACTCAGTACCACTTTCTGGGTTTAGCATTCCTGGAGGGAATTGAGCAACCGTAAAATAATGCCTCCCAGTCCCATCCCAGCAAAGATGGCCCAGAAAGATACTATGATCAACAGTATCAAAAGCTAACAAGAGGTCAGCAGAACCAATAATCCACGGTAGGCCATTCACCAAGGCAACCAAAGCTAGCTTTGTTCCTTAGCCAGATTGAAATGGATCTAGATAATCCATTTTATCCAGAAACCTCTGGAGCTAGGAGGCAACCACATGCTCCAGTACCTTGCCCAAAAGTGAAATAGAGGAAACTAGCCAGTTGTTATCTAATACAGTGGGACCTAGGGAGGGCTTTTCCAGCATTATAATTTCCTGCTCCAGGCACGATGTAGAGAGCTAGCAGTGTATAGTGATTTGAGCATTAGTTTATGACTCTGGAGACCAGGGTTTGAATCCCCCACTTGGCCATGGAAACCCACTGGGTGACTTTGGGCAAGTCACACTCTCTTGGCCTCAGAGGAAGGCAATCGCAAGCCCCCTCTGAACAAATCTTGCCACAAAAATCATGTGATAGGTTCACTTTAGCATTGCCATAAGTCAGAAATAACTTGAAGGAACACAACAAAAACAAGGCACAGTGGAACTCTGCATTGTTTCAGTGAGGCATTGGCCACTCTTTCCACCCACTCAATTCCCTCTGGCTTTTTAAAAATAAATCAGTAACAACAAAGATCTAATATGCATGTGGTATCTCTCATCTTCCCAAGCATTCTGCTCATATCCTCCAACTGTACAAACTGAAAAGAAATCAGTTGTTACTGGACAAGCTAGAAGAAGCAATGCTAATCGTTCTAACTCGATCTGAAAGTCTCAGTATAATAATCTACTATATAAAAATCAAAGTCTGTATGTTTGTCTGTTTAAGGTGAAGACCTCATATGATTGGCTGCCTAAGAAGACTCTATGGAAGCCTGGGGTTTGCAGTTTAGGAAGGGGCCTTTAGAATTCTCAGCTAGAGAGCTCTTGGACCTGGCCACTTACTATGGAGATGAGGCCTAGCAGCAAGGAGGAGGAAGGCAGTGTATTACCTCAGGAACCCAACCTTTGTATGTTAATAACTCTGAATACAGATTGGATTGGAGAATATGGGGAAAAGTTACAGGTACTGGACAGGACAGTTTGGGGAATTAGAGACATAGCAAGTATTATCTATGAGAAAATAGAATCCTAGGCAACGCCAGATATATACACTAATATTATATAGAATCAATTCACATGTCACCAAATGTGTAAACTTTTGAGTTCTTCAGGGCTAGTTTTAAGGCTGAATGACAGGCATGAGGCAACAAGAGTGACAGAATAAATCTGGGCATGATGTTGCCCCCCTGCAAAGTGTGCTGTTTGCATTGCTCAGGAGTCCCTGATCTCAAGGAAAAGAGTACATTCTTCAGTAAAACCTGATTTGTGTTGAGGTTAACCATCTACACAAATGAAAGCAAATGTTTTACCAATGGAAATCTTTGGGGATCAAAAGTGTTAGAAGTGCAACAATGCTTAGCACTGAAGAACCCAGAATACCTCGCAGTGAGACAGCAGTAATAGGGTTAGTTAGTTAGGGTGACCTGAAGTGTCCTCCTTCTTGGCTCTACCTATCCTGATCCCACTGTGGTATAAACTGATACTCTTAGGGATTCCTCTGCCTCTTCTCTTTGATCTCTCTCTTCTTCTTTCTGGAAGTCCTTCCTGAGAAAGCTAGACTAGGTAGCCCCCAGTTACTTGGAGTTTCTTCAGTAAAGCCTTAGTTTATTTTTCCTTTAAGCCATGGTGTCTTGCTCCTTAATCAGCTCCAGTGCTCTGCTGCAAATAGGGACTCTCTAACAAAAAGAAAAGAAAGGAGGACAAAGGAGGGAACATCTGCCTAACTACAGCAAGGCACTGACTGAGGGCTCATGTTCCATTGCCATTTTCTTTCAAACATGTCCACAATTAAACTGTACTGTAAAAATCAAATGATGACATTTATTATTCCTGTCATTTGTTAATCATGATAAATGGAAACGAGTTTGGAGATAGTAGTACAGAATAATCACTTCAGAAGGCTCTGGACCAAACTCTGTGTTTGCTCCTCAACAGGGTGACAGCTGACCCATAGACCTGTAGCCCCCATGCATGTCACATCATGTTTTACAGTCTCTTACCTACTAAGTCCTTGTTATACCATCTTTCCTGCTCTGTGCTTCTTCAGTCTGATTGAATAGACACCTGGACTTCTGACCACATTGTTTAATTTGAAAGGGATTACTCAAAATTCTTTCAGTTTTAGACCAGAGATAGGGAAAGTGCAACCTGGGGGCCATATGTGTCTCCAAAACCTAATTTTGTCATCCCACCCCAAACCCCTTCCAAATGGCCAAATTTCTTTTGGAGACAATGGTTTTCAGGTGATTTCTATCCAAAGCCTGCACCAAAATGTCCCAAACCACATGCAAATATTTACCCTTTGACCCCTAGAAATGGCACCTTCCATGAAAACCTCCATCTCTGGCTGAAACTCAGTCCCAAATGGTGCCTAGAAGTGATACAGTGACATTTCTGGTATACCAGGAAGTGTAGGTGAGGTCCAGGGGGAGATTTGGGGAGTTGTCATCCAATAAGGTAATTTTTCCAAGTTTTTGTTTTAATCGATCTAATTCTCACCATTTAATCTGACCATCTCTTCATCCTGTTTACCAAAATTCCTCCCACACTTCCTAGACTAGAGCTGCCAGATTGAAAACTGCTCCTATATCTTTAATGGTTGTGTAGAAGAGGGGATTTCACCTGATGTTGCTTGTAATGGACCCAGGTATGAAGCAACACCTGCTAAAATTCTCTCTTCCACACAACTAAAAGAGCCCTCTGCAGTGTTCACTTTGACAAACCTGATTCTCCTTGCACCCTGTTACTTAAATTTTCAGCATAAGAATGTCATTGTCTAAAGGAGGAGAGGGGGTCTAAATGCCCTAAAGGTATCAGATCCTGGCCGCTCTTGGAAGCTAAGCACAGTCAGACTTGGTTAGTACTTGGATGAGAGACCCTCAACAATTATGAGGTGCTATAGGCTATCTTTCAGAGGAAGGAACTAGCAAAACCACCACTGAGTATTCCTTGCCTTAGAAAACCCTATTAAATTCATGAGGTCACCATAAGTGGACAGGCAACTTGAAGGCACATACAAACAATGTAGGAGATAGGCATTCTAATAGCCTTCAGATATTCTTGGACCACTGCTTTCATGGGAGAGCACCAGGTTGTATATACCTTATTTATTTCGTATCTTCCAGTGCGTGGCACAGCAGATTCCCACCTGTCTAAAATTTGCTCCTCCCCCCAAGAAAACAAACCCTGATCCGTTGTTCCTAAAGTTTCCACTGCATATAGCCATGCTGCTGAGTGGGAGTCTGTGAGTTGTAGTCTCAAAAATTTCAATTTCTGAAACTAAAACAGTAAGAATGAAGGTGCAGGTATGTTTGTTGTTATTGTTAACTGCTGTCAAGTCAGTCAACACTGACTTATGGTCATCTTTTAGATGAGAGACCTCCAAGTCACTCTATCATCATCTGCCCTGTCTGAGTCTTGCAGATTCAGGGACATGACTTCCTTGATTGATTTTATCATCTGCCTCTTTTCCTACTGCCTTCCACCTTACCAAGCATCTTTTCTAGTGAGTCAGGTCTTTTTCATGATATGGCTGAAGTAAAACACACTCAGTTTAATCATATTGGCTTCTAGGGAGAATTCAGGCTTGATTTGCACTGTTGATATAGGTATGACACTGTGACCCTTTTATTTATCTGTTTTAGCAGTCCAGGGTATCCACAGAACTCTCCTTCAGCACTACATTTTCAAAGGAGGTCATTTTCTTCCTATCAGCTTTCTTCACTGTCCAGCTTTCACAAATATACATAGAAACTGAAAATACAATGGCATAGACAATCATAACTTTAGTATTTAATGACATACTTTACATTTCAGGATTTGGTTAGTTCCTTTATAATTGCCCTTCCAAGTCCTAATCTTTTGGTTTCTCAACTGCTGTCTCCATTCTGATTAGTAATTGAGCCAGGCTGTGGAAAATCTTCATTGTCTACTTTAAGGTTATGTAAATCATCTGTGGTCATTATTTTTACCAGACACAAATTCGTAAAACAAAGAAAGGTAATATGGCCAATTGAAATGTATTTATTTTATCTCTAAACCAGAGAAAAAGAGAAGAATGAATACTCCAGGGTGGGCATTACTCTAGCAACTACACTTGTGTGGTTGGCATGACCTTCTTGCCCTGAGCACAACATACTTTCCTTCAGCCTTTCCCAGAAACTCATAAAGTAATACTCATACTATTTCTGCAAAATATTACACTGCCTTAATTCAGAAATGTCATACCATCACAACAAATCACAAAGTAATGTCTGCTAACTCATATCCCTCCCCTACATTTGCCAAAAGGGCTAGTGAAGTCATAAGGCCAACATGTACGTCTTTCAAGTTACTGAATTGTCATTCATGTGAAGTAAGCTAATTCTTTTTTCATACAGAACTTGCTAGCAAGACAGCAATGAACCCAAGATATTCAACATTCTAATAAAATAGTAATGCTGCAAGCTCAGCGTCTCATAAAACATTTACAATCTGCAGCTAGTAAAGTGTAAACAAGAGATTTAAGTCCTGCTGCTGCTTAGACAGATAAGACGCAAGTTTGGAGATTAGCAGGAAGATTATTCCACACAGGTTAGACAGAGGTTCATTAAATGCCTATCCATCATGTCATTTGCTACAACAAACTTGGAAGGATGCAGAATTGGACCCTTGGAAAGAAGCTCCTGTCTCTGAACAAATGGCACTTTCGCCATGTTAGTGAGTGTGCTGGCTGGCAACTTGGTACCATTATAGCAAATGAGCACCTCCGATACAGGAGAAAAGGTACTATTAAAAACAAGAACAGCCCACCTGTATCAGACCAAAGGGGTATCTAGTGCAACACTCTGTTTTCCACAATGGCCAGGTGGATACCTATTGGAAGCCCACTAGCAGGAAGTGAGAGCAATAGCTGTCCTTCGTGGCTTCTGGAAACTGATATGTTAAGGTATGCCACCTTGAACTTGGTGGCTCCATTGAACAACCTTGGCTGGTTGCTGTTGAGAGATGTAACTATCAAAGTGTGATCTGAACCTCCTTTGAAGCCAAGTCAGACATGGGGAAATTTTGGCTCATCAAATATTTGAGTGCCAACTCCCATGATTCTCTACTAATTTTCTTGCTCACTGGGGCTTCTGGGAATCAATATTCAAGAATTTGGAGGACCATAGGTTACCCCCTCTTGATCTAAGCCACCTAGCAATCACCACATCATATGGCACTCAATTCCATCAGTTAATTACGGTTTGCTCAATGGAAGGCATTTTGCCTGTGCAAGATAATAATATTTTCCCCTTCCCCAGTACAAATCTGATTACTGTTTATCTGGGTCTCATGGGTTTTCAGTCCAACATAGAAGGAGAAGTTCCTTTGCAGTACTTGGGGGATTCTGGGAGTTGTAGTCCAAAAAACATCTTTTCCAAACTCTGTTCTAGTGTTACCAAGAAAAAGAACACAAGTTGTTGAATTAAGAGTATGAAGTTGTAAACTGTGCAAGTAAGAAGAAGAAGAACAGGTTGGAGCAAGTGCCATTAAGAAAATTCTTGTAAGAATAAAATAATAACAAAGTAATTAACTAGTCTTTCATTACACCCAAGGTCTGCTTCCTGAGGCAGCCTCCTCCCTTTCTGATTGAGTGGTAGGATCAGTACTGAGTTGAGATGATGGTGGGTAAATGATGGAAAGATAATACTCCTCTCAGGCTAAATTCTTGCTGTGAGCATCACTTCTTCACTTGGTGTTGCTACTGACAGTGACTTTTACCTCATAAATATTTCCTACCTGAGGCTATCCGGTGGCATCAATGTCAGTGAGGCAATGAATCCATAACAAGTTTTAGTCCAAACTCAAAGAGCTCTCCAAGCTGCTCTACCCATGTCTTTGGCAGCTTCCTTAAAGTTCAAACTAAAACCTGGATTTGCCACTGCACTGACATAGAAGCTACCAGCTGCCACACATGTGAACAGAAGATTGAACTGGATAGGGCATTGGTCTGATCCAGCATGGTTCTTATGCTTTTAGAAGGACTCCTCAAACCTATGTTTCAGACTGCTTCCAAGTATGACTATGGCTATGATTATGACTCCTACTGCCCAACTTACCAATTAACATTGATTTTAAAAATCAGAAATGAGCCATGAGCTTCCACTGCCTTTGTGTTGCCCACAAAAGGGAAAGGAGGAAAGAAAAGCAACCTTTTTTCAAGAAGGAAGTAGGGCAAACCCTGTCATCAAGTCTCTAGAAGAGGGGGGCCTCTTCATACAGCTTAGAAAAGTTACTTTTTTGGAACTCCCAGAATGCCCAGCCAGCATGGTTGCTGCATTCAAGGGTGTCTTGCAACAAATGCAAATGATAATCTACATGCACCCCTGAGCTAATTGACAAGTAGAATTGAACATAGTGCTTTCCATTATCACAAGATCATATATTCAGCAGCTAGACCTAGGTTAAACCAGTGAAGTATGGGTGTAAGAAGCAGTTCCTTTATGCATAGAGTGCAACTCCATCAAGAGGAGGCATCAACAGGAGTTATGAAAGATCTAATGAACCAAACCCTTGAACTAGACCCTAAAACTCCTTACAGTGATTTGGAACCATAAATGGCCAGAATCCCATTAGTGACATATGCGTGCTTTGTGTGTATATGTCCTGCAGCCCAAAAATATCTTTTGATTGGTTCATTTTATGTTCATGTTAGGGTCATCTATGATCTGATGGGACACAACAACAAAAACATCCTGTTTCCAACAGGGCACAGGGGGATAGTCTGTAGCCTCTCACTCTCCAAAAGCACCCTTCCAAGATAGCAGCCAACCCCTATGGGGCTACTGCCATAATGAGGGGAGAGAAAGAAAGACTAGGAAGCAGGCATTGCCTCTTGTTCTGCTGCAGTTCACCAGCAAAAGGAACAAGGTTGTCATTCCACTTCCTCTGTCTGCAGCAAAGTTCAGAGTGTTGCACTACATGGATGCCATCTAGGCTTCCAGCCAATTTTGTGTGTGTGTGCTTTCACACATAAAAAGAAAAAGACTGAGAATGCAACAAAAAAATAATAATTGAAAAATCTACAGAAGTTGTAGATGCCCAGTCCCATGCTCTCTGAATACGCAATACTTACTCTCTAGTTGTTAATAGGGCAGTTTAAAGAAAAAGACCATTTAAAGGCAGAGGAAGAGGAAGATCCCACCTCTCCACTCCCAAACAAGGTAACTGGCCTTCACCCTACACCTGAAGGAGCTCCGTCAAAAGGACAACACCATTTGTTGTCCCTTCAGTGGTGATCCCACTGGTGGTGGGCCCACCATCCAGGCAGCTCTTTATATCCTCTTTCTGGCATGACTTAGTACTTGGGGAGTCTAGACCCTGCTCCAGCAGGTAAGTAGATGGTCTGCTCAGCAGGCAGGAAGGAGTTTTTAGAAAGAGAGGCTACAACGAGCAGATGATGGGAACAGCTACAGACTTGTCTTCTCTGGAGTGGTGGTAGTGCTTCTTCTCCTTGGTATGCTGAATCCTTCAGGCAGCCCCCTTTATAACTCAGTCAGGGGAGCAGAGGATATACTCTGGGAGTTGTAACTTTTCCAAGCTCTGACCTGAAAGGCCATGTATTCTTCATCTCTGCCTTCCAAATAGTGGTGGCTGGTAGTGTCCAATGCCACTGGGATGATGAATTTGGTCAAGGTTTTAGGCTGATCTTTAAGGGAGCTATCCATGGCACCAAAGCTATTTTGGGGATTCAGCACCTTGGATAGCAACCTTTAAAGTTCAGACTAAAACTAGCCATCTCTGCTTGCAAGGAAATTCTTGATTTGTGTTTTGGGAGTTGTTTGGTTCCTTCAAGGCATCAGAACCTACTGAAATTCTTTGTACTATACAGCTAAGAGCTTTGGGTTGATTTTGAAGAGAAGCAGTTTATACTTTTTTAAAAAATGACCCAGTTCTTTCCCTTCACCCCTTTTGAACTCTTACAAGCTTTCTTGATTTAAAAGAAATGTTTTTTTTAAAGTCCTGTATGTATATGTCAGTATGTATATAAGCTTCAGATAGATGTAGAATCAGGCCTTGAATATGTTCCTAAAGGTTTTCATCTTGCTTTCCTTAACATTGACAGTTGCATGGCAAAGTGTGCCCTGCTAGCTGTTGGGTGGCTACCTGCAATTATTTCTTTTAGTGAGGATGCATAAAACTTTCCAATTGCATTTAATTCAACACAAAACATTTTCTATATTTCATGTCATGGGCTCGAATGAAAATGGAGATAGTTCATCAACACTGATATGTGGTATTAAAAGAGCCAAACAGCTCAGGGGTATGAGAGTGCATAAAAATGTTTTGTGTCCTGACCGGTATGTCGCTTTAAAATTTTTTACAATCAGCCCCAATTGTTCATTCTTCCCATGCAGAAGATACTCACATATTCATTTTTAAAAGGGCAAATCAACCATAATTCAGTTTATAAACTGTGGAGCTGGTTGTGAATGTCTGGATGAATATTCATTAGAATCTCTTAATCTGCCATCGACGGTGATTCATTAGGCATATGTAAATATCATTCACTTTAATTGCCCCTAAACTGACTTAACATAATATTGTCATTAGCAAATTATTAGTTATTTGTGTAACTAATGGTACATTATGGTGCACACGTTAAATGGTCAAATATATGATTACAATTATGAAGATGTTTTATGTTAGGTTCTTTCTAAACCGTTTGATGAAATATAAAGGAGCTGAAGTGAATGTGGTATGTTAATAGGACAGTTGTAGAACTTTATTATTACTGTTATTTTGCACCTTTGTGCAGGCTGGAAGAGACAAGCCATTTATTGTGGCCAAGTCTTTGATGGGTTACAGATTGTTTTCCCCTTTCTTCCTTTATCAAAGGCTTTGGTGATTTTCACTTGGCGTGCTAACTCAGTTTTAACTAATGAACTCAGTCCTCAGTTAATTATTGGTGGAAGCAACCCAAGCTTCTGGAATATGACCTTTTAACTGGGTGACCTGAGGGGAAGCGGGGAGGGGGGATTGTGGCTAGTGGTAGCCATCAACAGCACTTATACCACAACCCAAAACACATTGCTTGCACTGATTTCAACTTAATTTTACTTGTAACTTTAATGTTACTTGAAACTTGAAGTATCCCCAGAGATAATAGCATTAGGCTTCAAAGTCATTTAGCCTGCAATTCAAAAAACTGGAGACATCACATGGAAGTCAATGGAACCTTCTGATTTACCATTCAATTCTCATTTTTTAAAAACCCATTTTACAACACTATCCAAGACAGTTTTATAGAGTCGATGGGGCTTAACACAGATTAAGTGGAGATAGATATGCAGCTTTAAGACTGAATTTTCAAAACTACCTCCTTTCTAATGACAATACTTTTTGCTTGTTTGTTTGCCTCATCCTATTTTTGTGCTTATTATGGGACTAATATATGTGTGAATCTCTTTCTATACTAAATGAGCTGTAGTTAAAGACAAGTAGGATCTACGAAAAAATGGCATACTCCTGTTAAGTGTCCCAACATGATAATTTTGCCTTCTTTCTGGATACTTCATTACCTTCCATCTGTCTCCTCAAAACACACTCTGCAGTCTGTGGCCATTGAGCATTCTAAGTCTTCACTGGGCTGTTTTGGGTATTTTCTTACTCTCCCCTTAATATTTTTTCTACTTTGAGGTTACCCTGAACATACTGTTACCTCCATCTTGTTTCTTTGTATTCCCATTTGGATTATCTAATTGTAATAACTCAGTAGACAGCCAGGATGGTGTAGTGATTTGAGTGCTGGATTATGGCCCTGAACACCAGGGTTTAATTCCTTGTTAGGGCATGGAAACCTACTGGCTGATCTTGGGTGCATCACATACTCTTAGCCCCAGAAAATTCAATGATACGGTCACTTTGGGGTTACCATAAGCTAGAAAATACTCAAAAGCACACAACAACAACAACAACAACTTGGTACCACAACGCACTATTAATACATAAAAGTTGCATGGTCCTGCTTGAGACTGCAGTCAACCTAGTTGAGCTCTTTCCCTCAATACTTGCTATTCTATCTCTTCCCCAGTCCAGCAGACACTCCATGTTCTATGGTCTCTGAGTCCCACTCATTCTTTATAGAGTTGTGCATTTTTTTTTAAAAAAATCTCTGTCCCTCATTTTTCAAAATGGTGCATTATTATTGCTAACCTATATTTCTACTGTTATCTCAACCTTTTATGTGGATGGTACTGCTTTGGCTGCATAGAGACCGCCACTCAGAGAATGAGTTCAGAAGGACAGTGTGCATGTTCATGAAGGAAATACTATCAACCTCATGATAGCAATATGCATCTCAATATACCAACTGTTGGGCAACATGACTGGGAGGTCATTATAGTACTCAGACTCTGCTTGAGGGTTTCCTATAGGCCACTGATTGGCCAGTGTAGGAACAGAGTGTTGGACTAGGTAGATCTTTGGTCTGATTCAACAGAGATCTTCAGATGTTCTTATCAGGTACATATTGTTGTTGTGTGCCTCCAAGTCATTTCTGACTTATGGCAATCCTAAGGTGAACTTATCACAGGGTTTTCTGGGGGCTGAGAGTGTGTAATGCACCCAAGATCACCCAGTGAGTTTTCACGGCCAAGTGGGGAATGGAACTCCAGTCTCCAGGGTCATAGTCCAGTGCTCAAGCTACTACACCACACTGGCTCTCAGTGTGTGTTAAGGTGACCACCTAAAGTATTTCCAGAAAGATAGACATGTAAATCAATTCATGTTTTTAAAAGCCGACCTGTGTATTGAATTTATGTCCCCTTTGTTCACAAAGTTTTGAAAGATGACAGCAGGGGCAGTAAAGAGAGTTCAGATCTCTCTACAATTATCACTGGATTTTGACATGTATATGAGCAAGATTTTAAAAGCCTGTCCTAATTCAGAAGCTACAGCACAATCTATGTGAAAGGAAATTGATGGCAGATATAATAGGTAGGGTGGCAAGTCAGTATAATGTAGTGACTTGAACACTGGATTAGAATTCTAGGAGGTGGGTTTGAATCTCTGCTTGGCCATAGAAACACAGTGGGTGACTGTGGGCAAGTCACACACTCTCAGCCTCAGAAGAAAGCAATGGCAAATCTGCTTTGAATAAATCTTGCCAAAGAAACTCTATGATACATTCATTGTAAGTCAGAGGTTATTTGAATGCACATAACAACAACTGTCAGAGAAGCAATTAAAGAGAAGCTATCATCAGTTGATTGGCAGGAGATGTAATCACAAGTATACAAGTGTCTCTGCTTTCCTTCTAAAACGTCAGCAATTGTGAAATTCATTTACCATTCTTCCAAATCAGACATTGAAAATGTTATTTTTGGACTATATCTCCCAGAATTCAGCATGCTAATTAGGGGATTTTGGGATTTGTAGTCCCAAAGTTGATTTTTGAAGACAGTTTAAAATTATTCTCTTTGCTCATAGATATGTTCCATTTTACAATTTAGATGCAGATATGCTGGAGCCCAGATGTGGGTGTTTCATTCTTGCATATTTCATTTCTAAACATCCAGGGAAGATATATCTGCGATAAATAACTCTAGCACATTTTTCTAAGCACTATTTTAAAAAAGGTGGGGGACAAAATAGGAACATAGGCATGAGCTAAGGGAGAGAGATAAAAACCAGTAATGTTTGGTTTTCTGTGCTAGGTGCCGGAAAGCAAGTTTGTCTCTGGTAAACTGGAAGCAGCTGGAGTATGTTGTTATGACTCCAATGTAAGGTGTTTCTGTCCTAGGAATTTCTTGGCAAGATAGATTCAGAGGAGCTTTGCCAATGCCTTGTCACCCAGTGGGCTTCCATGGCTGAGAAGGGATTCAAACCCTGATTTCCCAGAATCCTAGTCCAGCACTCAAAGCCCATGGCAAGAAATTAGTATGACTTGACCTTAGATCCCAAGCTGATCATTTACATCATCAAATGCAAGGTAGTCATATTGGTTCATGGAAGCAATGCAAAATTCAGACTTCTCAGGCAGGCAATCCCTTTATTAGGGCCAACTAAAATGCTGCAAAAGTCACCAAGAAACTGTCTCAAAATACCCTTGCCACAATTTGATTATATAACTGGTGCATGGCAGCAGGAACCCCAAATTGTGGCAAGGGTATTTTGAGATAGTTTCTTTGATGGGCTGGATAGAAATATTTTAATACATAAAATCAATAATCAGGGCAAGGTGTCTTTAATTGACCTCTGTGTTTTTCTGAGCTTGGAAGCAGCCTGAATAGTTTTGGGATGGCCAAAAAAGCTGAATCAAAAATAGGCCAGTATAAGGTACCATCTTCTCCCTGCATCTGTCTATCAGGGTCAGAGAAACTTAAAATGGCCAGATGCAAAAGGAAGAATGGGAAAAGGTTGTCCTAGACATTTATTCAGCCAGTTCATCACTTTCGGTGGTGGCAGAATTACCCGCCATGATAAATGTTCCAAAGAAGGAGATAAAACAACATCCTACCCCTCTCCAAAAATCCTGGAGGGGATTGGTGGGCCCGTGGGCAGTAAATCACAGGAAATCAGCCAACACTGAATTGCAATAGTATTTAAAACCCATAATTGCTGTTGATTAGAATTCAGCCAAGGACCGTGCATAATGCCAATAGGTGACCCCCTTTTCCCTGGGTTGCTCTGGCTGTGATTGCTGAGGCCTTGTAACAAATGCCTAATGCCATTTAACGATGGAATGACATATCTCTGATATGCAAATTTTTACAGCACAGCAATTAAGCAGTTTAGGTTTTTACGACAGTGTTTGGGCTCTATACAACAACAAGGGGAAAAAAGGAGGCCAATAAAGGGCTGGTGATGAATGGGCCAATCCCCACTGGAAATATACCATGTAATCTTGCAGTGACAATGCATTATGGATAGCATTGTGATTATTGGTTGTTAATCTCCCTCCCCTGCTTTCTCCTAGTAACCTTCTCTCCTTTAACTGCCCCCTCCCACACTCTCCAACTATAGTTCCACGGATGAAAACGACATGGCTGCCACATTGTTGGGGGCATGAGCCTTGGATACAGATGGGAAAGTTGGGCCATTGCAATCTGCTGCACACAAGGAAGGCAGTGAAAAGGGGCCTTGCAGCTCGGCAGCCTGTCAGCAGGGGACAGAACCGGGGGCCATATGCCTCTCTTCTTCTCCCTTCTGTCGCCAAGTCTGCTGCCTCGTCCTTCTGTCAGGGGACACTTTAATGATGAACATGTTTTAAACAGTTTTGTTTACCTAGCAGCAGCCTTAATTAGACACCTTAAACTATTTTTTTTTTAAAAAAAATTAGAGTTGTGCCTATGTGGGTGAAAATCACTCGGGCGTATGGTCCCTTAACCCCCCCCCGCCAGCCTTCCAGTGTAGCAAGCGACTCTTTGGTTTCTTTCTTTCTTTCTTTTTTTTCTGTTTTAATTGTGCAGGAAACTCTTTATTGTCTAAAGAACTCCTTTGCATTGTACAAAAAAAGAGAGAGATGCCCCATTCCCCATCCTTCCCCTTTCGTTATGCCAGGAGTAGTCAAAAGGAGAAGGACAGAAGAATTTCTTTTCAGTCCAGTGTGATGAACTGTGTACATGTTGAATAATATATTTCCACATTTACAGTATGACTGTATTCGCTCTATAGTCAGGCACTTAATTAAGGGGAGACGTGGGTCGAGAGGTTCTAGAAAGAACATTTTTCTGCTTGTTTTTGTCTGGAGTGAATAAGAACTTCAAAAAAAAAAAACGTTCACATTTCTGAATAGATAAATATTCTCTTATTTACATTGGCTATAAGAGGTATTCAGATGGCAGAAGATGGTGTCTGATGAACTGGACCGCAGTCCACCAACATTTATGCCAAATAAAACTTTTTATTTTCTTTTAAGATTGCAAAATACACCATTGTTTTTGGTGCCATAGATTAAAAGAATCACCTCCCCATTAATTCTGTTTTGTTCATATTGTTTTTCATATTGACTAATATTTTTAAACACTTGTGAACAAAATTACATATTTTGTTTCTTTTTCCTTAATAGACCGCATATAATCTGTCTAAACAAAGTCTCAATCAAGCAGACAAAAACTTAGTTTGCGTAATTTCATCACAGACTTGACAGAAAATGGTACTTAAGTCCCAAGGATGTCTGGCTGCCTTTTAAAAATGCCACAGCAGGCAATCAGTGTCAGGAAACTGTAATTTCGTTTATGAAAAGGCAGACTGTACATTTCAGCAGAGAATCCTTCCGTCTGTTAAATCATACAACAGACTGTAGTCCAATAATTTTAGTCTTTAATTTGCTTTTCATTATTTGGGCAGTTTGTTCACTGTTTTAAATATCAAAACAAAACAATTCAATTTTACTCTTTCTTTTGGTTAAGTAATATTTTGACTCTCATTTGCTGGCACATTGCCAATGTGGACATGTATCAGCTGCAATGGGAGAATGTTTGTTAAGTGTGTTTGCCTAATTGCAAACACATAAAAGGGACAACACACCATCACATGACTACTATTGAAAAGAAAGAAATGAGAATGACACAAGGTGGTAATTCAGAGCTTTAATATAGCATTAAATGCCAGGATATGTGGTGGGAAATTTTCCATGACTCCATTTTTCTTTCCAGAGAAAATTGCCTACTTTTAGAAATGCTTTGTTCTCTAAAATTAATTTGTAGCATAAAAAACAAATTAGCTCAATACAAGTCAAATTTGGCAACTGGAGTGGTTATGGTACCCAATAAATCAAGTTCTAGTTAACTTTTTTGGGTGACTGGGAATTGCATGTTTTTATGCACGGAGGCCTTCTGCCATGCCATGCGTAAGTTAATGATCTTCAGCATCTTCATATTTCTTTCTTAAAAACTGAAATAATGTAAGGGACATGTGTGCTGCCAAGCCATATATGTCTTAAAATAAAGGTGGGCAACTGTGGAAGGCTAGTGGGCTGCCTTAGCCCCTCAGGAGATCTTGGAGGGCTGCACTTCCTGCAGCTGGTCCTATCTAACTGTTTGTTTTTGCCCCAAATATCCCCAAAGCCTTCTAGCAGATGAGGGGTGTTATTGGGCCTTCTTTGACCATCTAGAGGGCATTTTAAGGCAAATTCTTTTTTTTTTGTTTTGTTTTTTTCAAAATGTCATTTTGATCCCTGGGAAATCTGGGGGAGTTCCAGGGGCATTTTGTAGCAAATAAATTTTTGACCCCCGGGAGATCCACAAGCCAACAAAAACAGCCCTTAGGGTGGCATGTGGCCCATGGGCTATTCTCTAGGGCTACTTAGAATGTATTAAAGTATTTATATAATATAATTTCCAAGTACAACATTGAATCTGCTTAATTTTTGAATTTAAACCAGAAAAAAGTGCAGCTTAATCATTTTTGTGTCAGCTTTTCAAATCTATATGGAGCCCATAGCATTCACAAGATATACTGCTTTGACTGGAAACAGAGCAGATTCAAAACATTTTGCTACCTGAAGCAAATGAGAAGATATTACCCCTCTTGCCCCACCCTACCCACCTGTGCATGCCCACCAGACATTCCTGACTGATCAGGCAGTTGAATATTTCTTCAGAGCTGCCCAATGGATCACAGCCCAATTTGGTTGGGAAAATGACACACCGCATGCTGCAAAGAGCTCTAAAGTTTGGCGGCTGCTTACTCAACACGTTCCTTGGAGTTGAGCAAACTTACTCAAATAAGACATGAATTTAGAAGTGGTCACATTGGCATCTCCTCTATTAGTGGTGCAGACCCACAATGGATGATGCCTGCTGGAGTCCATGGCCTGAGCTAGCTTCCTCACTGGTCCTTTGCAGTGGCATAGTCTGTACTGTAAGGCTTGGCCAACCCAACTCCTGTCCTCCAGACTTCTGCCTTCTAAAAGCATTGCTGAGAGGCCTACCAGACAGGACTGCGGAGAACAGGATCAAATCCTGAGTCAGTCACAGAGCACGGGCTAGTTGGAGAAGACAAGATGATTTCAAAGTCATTGGGTCAGCAAATCCACTCTGGGATCTATTCCAAACTTGAAAGGAACTACTCAAGATGCTGAAAATGACCCTGCAAATAGGTTCAACATCTCAAACAGCTCTTTTAAACTGTGGTGTAAACTTCACAGTGGATTCACCACTCTTCTCATATAGAAGCCAGTAGCCTTCACTCGGGTCAGACACCATCTCCTTAGTGAAAAACCTCACAGGGTTGCTGTGATTATAAACTAATGGGAAGAGCAGGATATGAATTTCAATTAATGAATTAAAAGGTAGGAAAAGATGTATCCTGCTCTTCCCCAAATTTTTTCTTCATAGCAATCCAATCTAAGATTCCTCTCTCTGTAATCTGAGGACTGAACCGTGAAGCAAGGATGACAAGCAAAGTGCCATTGGAGGAGCTGGATAGGAGGCACCACAGAGCCAATTGCCCAATCGGGGAGAAAGGTGGGAACCTTCGAGATGCTACGGTCAAGAAGTTTTAAAAGGCCTCAGGGGACCACGAGGCAGAGAGAGACAAAGAAACATCAACCAGAGGCAGACCTACGGTATCACTGGTTGTAGGTTGGGCCCGCTGGCTTCACCTCTTGACTTTGCTTCCCACACACCATCTCAGCATCTGATCAAAATTTAAGTAGCTAGGATGTTTTAGCTAGTCGCATTAGGATTTCTGTTTCTTTTAAAAGCTCTGGCTGAAATGATGTAACTATCTATAACTTGTAATTGCAAGCAAAGCCTGGAGGAAGCAGCCTCTATGAATGAGAAAACTTTTTATCATTGGATTGCCTGTTCTTAGAATAAAATATTTTCCTTAAAGAACTCTCTGTTCTCCCTCTCTCCTTCCATGTGGTTGCCAGCTATGTGTGTAGATAGAATTCCAGTCTCCCAGAGAGGGTGGAGGGAAGAAAGGGATCTCTAAGCTTAGGGATCTCTAAGCACTGGGGATTATTGTTTCCCCAGTGGTGTTCTACTGTGCCACAGGTACATGGATTTTTAATCTAATATGTGGTGGCAGTGATTTTTAATCAAAGGGATAAGGGGAGTTTGCATCTCCTATTCAAGAGCAGATATCAGCAATGAGTGGGAGAAAAGCCCCCTGTTTCCATAATAAGCTCCCAGTTGGTTATGCTGGCAGAGTATCGGAGTCTTCTAAGAGCTGAAGTCCAAAAATCTTTCTGTTGGTCCATAGATTTCCTGTCCCTGATTTAGAATTTAGGCTGCCCTATGCTACACATGTTCAATTGGAAGGAAGTGCTGTTAAATTCATCAGTAGTTACTAAAACTACTTCTGAAGAGTGTGTAATCAAATGGATGACGATGGAAAACTCTAAATCACAAATAGAGAAGGGAAACTTTAGGAACAGGATGGTGATAGCTGCACACATTTACATGCCTTTTCCAGATACAAAGGAGGATCGTGTAGCTTTAATAGGTGTCTAAAATAGAAAATGATGGTAAGTGCAGCTTTTCTCACATCTGCCTATCGAGCTATTCCTCTTATTGAAATTGCCATATTGAATACATGATAATCCATTTGCTGAAGGACAATTTAAGGAAAGGGAAGCCTTTCTTCTTTGTGGGGTTGTCACCCTAAAATTGGGCAGCTTGGAGAGAAAACACATACCCTAGCACAATGGTTCTTAATCTGTGTAACTCCCTGATATTGTTGGACTGCAGCTCCCAGAACTTGTCTGAACTTTAAGGTGCTGGATCCATTTTGGAGATAGGGTTTAACACCTTTAAAGTCTGGATTAAAGTCCAGAATGGATTTCCCCTTGCCCATATGGAAGCCACCAGCTGCTTCTGTCTCTATATTGGTCACGTTTTCTGCCAGTGTTGAAGGCACTGAGGAGAAATATCATGATTTTTTTTTAAAAAGAGAGAAAAAAAAGCCTGGGGTTTTGGAGTAGGGTAGACATTCCATATGAAATGAAAAGATACCCAGAGGAAGTATCTTTTTTTAAAAAAAATGATTGTTTGAAACAAGATAATCATATTTAAAAGGTAGCTCTTTTCAGGACACTTCAGATTGTAGACTGAAATCTAAACAAAAGATTTCCTTGCTAGACTGGCTGAAAAGTGATCAGCTGCTTAAAACTTAACGTAAGACTATGGTACATTCCTCAGCAATTGTGAGTACCTATGTTGTGTTCTCTTATTTGCATCAGGTTACAGAGGAGAATCAGAAGGATTATTTGTTGGTTTATTGTTCCTGTTGTATAATTTCTGTCCTGGTGGTGGTTTGGTGGCCATTTGCTATTCTTCTTCTCACATCTTCTTCTCAAGAAGTGACAGAGCTAAGTTTACTGGTTTCCTGGGGCTGAAAACATATATTCTCTGGCCCAAACCCTGCATTTTATGGCATGGATAATAAACTGTAATAAAATGAAAAACCAGTGCAGATTATTTAAATATATATTTTAATTGTGGTAACATCTAATACATAAAAGTCAAAGTTTGTGAGTTTGTCTGTCAGGTGAAGACTTCATATGATTGGCTGTGTCAAGCCAAGGCCTCATATGATTGGCTGCCTGAGAAGATTCTATGGAACCCTGGGGTTTGCAATTTAGGGAGCGGCCTTTACCATTCTCAGCCAGAGAACTCTTGGGCCTGGCTGATTGCTATGGAGATGAGGCCTAGCAGCAAGGAGGAGGCAGTGTATTTCCTCAGGAACCCAACCTCTATATGTTAATAACTTTGAATACAGATTGGACTGGAGAATATGGGAAAAAGTTATAGGTACTAGACAAGAATTAGAGACACAAGATCTCAAATCTTTCTAACAAGTATTACCTATGAGAAAATAAAATCCCGGGCAACGCCAGGTATATACACTAGTACATTATACAATAAGAACTAATACCCTAAATAGAAATCAGGAAGATTAAAAAAAAAACAAAAAACCCACAGATTAAGCTCATAGCTCACAAAGAAATATTACTTTACAAATGGCAAACATAATGTAAATTTGATAACACTGTGATAGAAAAACGATGTTATGTGTGTAAATATCAATAAAACTAAAATATGCATTTGTTAATACTTCATAATGCAGAAAACTAAGAACTGACATTGCAAAATTGTATTTAAAAATTCCTCATATGAGAATTTATCTTTTAAACTTTGAAGTCTAAGTTTTCATAAGAATATCAGACCCATGCTGGATCATGTGAATGATCTATCTAATCCAACATACTGTTCACATACTGGGCACCTATGGGAAGTCTGCCAGCAGGTCATGACTGCAACTGCATCCTCCATCTTGCATTACCCAGAAAGTGATATACAGAGGCACTCTGCTTCTGATACTAGATGTGATGAATAGCCATCCTGCCTAGCAGTCATTGATGGCTCTAACCTCCATGAATCTAACTAATCTCTTTTGAAAGCTGTCCAAGTTGGCACTGCAGTCATCACTACATCTTGGAGAATAGTAAATTCTTACAGTTTAACTATGGCTGCATGAAAAAGTATTTCCTTTTATCTGACCTGAATTTCCCATCACTGAGCTTGAGTGGATGACACTGGATTCCAGCAGTATGAGAAAGGGAAGAAGCTTCTTTCAGCCTTCTCCACACCATGGATATGCATTTCTGTAATGGCTGTCTTTACTTTCCTTTTTCTTCCTAAGGTAAACAGCTCCAAAAGTTGTAATCTGTTCACATAATGGAGTTGCTTCAGTACTATGATTGTTTTGGTTGTCCCCCCCACCTTTTTGTCTTTACCATTTCTATAGTATCTTGTAATGTGGTGATCAGAACTATACATAGGATTCAAGATGATTTGTATAAGAGCAGTATGATATTAGAAGATTTATTTTCAGTCCTTTCCTTCTTTTTTCAATAGCCATATACCGGGTCAATATTTTAATCAAGCTAGCAAATACACCGAGACAGCATGGTGTAGTAGCCTGAGTACCGGGCTAGGAGCCTTTCCTCACTGCACTGTTATAGTGCTATTATTCCATTTTGAACATCCTATGGAATCCTGAGATTTGCAGTTTAGGGAGAGGTTTTTAGAATTCTCAGCCAGAGAGTGCTTTGGCCTCAGTAAACTACAAACCCCAGGATTCCACAGG
The DNA here is from genome assembly GCA_948472985.1 of Iguana delicatissima. NCBI lineage: Eukaryota > Metazoa > Chordata > Lepidosauria > Squamata > Iguanidae > Iguana > Iguana delicatissima. The sequence goes on along the minus strand of CAOKZL010002690.1, from coordinate 107,814 downwards.
ATTCTGTTTTCTTTTCTTTTCCAAGCTTTGAGATGATATGTTTGCTTGGGAGTCTTAGTGAGAGACGTTGCTGAAAGCCTTTTGGAAGTCCAAATGAATAATGTCTTCTGGTTGTACCTATCCACATGTTTATTGACACTTAAAAAGAAAAAAGCTTTAAAAGGTTAGTGAGCCAGAATTATATTTGCAGAAGCCACATTAATTCATTTGCAGCAGGACTTTCCTTTCTATGTGGTTGACTATCTTATCCTTAATAATGCTTTCCACCAGTTTACCTGGAACAGATATCAACCCAATTGGCTTTTAGTTCCCCAGATAACTGCAGAACCCTTTAAAAAAATGGTATAACATTGGCCACTATCCAGTCCTCTGGTGCAGAAGCTGATCTTCAGTATGTGTTGCATATTTCAGTTAGCAGATCAAGAATTTCAATTATTTCCTCAAAAATTCTTGGAAGATTTACCATCTTACGATTTCTTTGTTTCTAATTTGTCAATGATATCTAGAGTTTCCTTTTTGATCAAGACTGTTTGCCTTAGTTCCTCACTTTCTCCTCCTGGACGTATTAATTCAGGCATATGTATCTGTCCTATAATTTCACCAACCAAGTTGGACAAAAACAATTAAGTCAGCTTCTCTACAGTATCCTTACCCTCTTTCAGTACTTCTTTAATTTTGTTGTCTTCCAGCAATCTCTTTGGCTATCTGCTGTTGAAGACATATTTGAAAGAATTCTGCATTGTTAGTTGTGATGTTATTAGTGACATTAGTGAAAGCCAATGCAATTCTCGGCTGCATCAATAGGAGTATAGTGTCTAGATCGAGGGAGGTACTGGTACCACCCTACTCTGCTTTGGTTAGACCTCATCTTGAATACTGTGTCCAGTTCTGGGCACCCCAATTCAAGAGGGACATGGTCAAGGTGGAGCAAGTCCAGAGGAGGGCGACCAAAATGGTGAGAGGCCTGGAAGCCATGCCCTATGAGGATAGACTTAGAGAGCTGGGTATGTTTAGTCTGCAGAAGAGAAGGTTAAGAGGGGACATGATAGCTATGTTTAAATATTTGAAGGGATGCCATGTAGAGGAAGGAGAAGGCTTGTTTTCTGCTGCTCCAGAGACCAGGACAAGGAGCAATGGATTCAAGCTGCAGGAAAGGAAATTCCACTTGAACCTCAGGAAGAACTTCCTGACAGTCAGGGCTGTCCGGCAGTGGAATATGCTGCCTCGGAGTGTAGCGGAGTCTCCTTCCTTGGAGGTTTTTAAGCAGAGGCTAGATGGCCATCTGTCGGGAATGCTTTGAGGGTGTTCCTGCATAGCAGGGGGTTGGACTGGATGGCCCGTGTGGTCTCTTCCAACTCTACATTTCTATGATTCTATGATTCTATACTCTTTTTTTTCCATTCTATTTTTATTAAACCATTTAGAATTATAATATTTGTTATTACATGGTCAATAACAACTTTGATAAAAATCAACAATCATTATTTCTTCATTATTTTGTCATTATTTCAGTTTTTTCTTCGTTCTTGTTTCTTCTTCTGATTTTAACAGGATTTCCACTATTATCTTCCCATTTGTATTAATTTTACAATACATAATTATCTATGTTGCATAATTACTTACATAAAACTTAGAAAAATACATATCTGTATCTAATGTTATCTTTGATCATTAAAATAAATAAATGAAAATCAAAAAAAGAAAAAAATTGAAAAAATTATAAATTACTTCCATTAATTACAACTCCTTCACTTGATGTCGTATTCATATGCCTGTTACTTATACTTCCTTCCTATGTTTCTTTCAACAAAATCTCAGTATCACTAGTATCATTCCTTCTGCTTATGTTCTTCCCATTATAACACATTATAGCATTTTACATCCGCTTTTATCGTTAATTTTCAATGTTCTTTCCCATTCTTACTTTTACATATATCAGGGGATATACATACATATATACCTCTACCTATATATTTTAGCATTTACTCTTATATAACTTTTTACCCTGTAACTTATTTTTACCTTAATTCCATTATTAATTTCAAAATCAGATTTGTCAGACTTGCACTTATTCAATAAGTGTTTTACCCTGTTTCCTGCGAAGAAACCTTGTTATTGGATCCCATTCCTTCAATATTTCCTCGGATTTCCTTTTAATTTTTTGCAGTTAGTTGATCATTTTCTTTCATTTCTAATATTTTCAACATCCATTGTTCTGTCTTGGGGATTTCTGTGTTTTTCCAGCCTTTTGCAATTAATATTCTAGCTGCAGTAATGAGGTATAATAATATCCGCCAATATTTCTTTGATATTTTTGAATCTAACATTTGCACCATATTAAGGAAGTATATTTCTGGTTTTAAAAGTATTTGAGTTTCAAATATTTCAGAAAGAATTTTATTTAACTCTTTCCAAAATGTATTAATTTTTTGGCAGCTCCACCATATATGTATAAATGTTCCTGTTTTCTCCTGACATTTCCAACATTTGTTTTGAAATGTATTGTGAATTTTTTCCAACTTGGAGGGTGTTATATACCATTTATAAAACATTTTTATATAGTTCTCTTTCAGGTTTTGAGATAGCGTAAATTTGTGGGTTAATTTCCATGATGTTTCTCATTGTTCTAATTCGATTGTAAGACCTATTAATATTGCCCACGATATCATTGTAAATTTAATTACTTTGTCCTCTAACTTATTCTTTAACAAATAACCATAAAATTTCACTGTGGGGTGTTCTAATTGATCAAATATAATTTTCTCCGGTTCATTCGGTATTCATCTCAAATTGAATCCTTCTAATTTTAAATCTATTTTATATCTTTCATATAATTGTCTGTACAGAAACTATTCGATCTTATATCCCATTTGTTCTAATATTAGTGACGTACTCTTGAAAATCTTTTTTTGCTAGTTATATGGTCACATTTTTATTTTATTTATTTTATTTTATTTTTGGTGTGTTTTTGTCATTTTCTTCCTTGTACCTCACTTTTTAAAAAACACATTATATATAGATAGTAACTTATTTTTAAAAAAATACAGCAGCAAACACCATCTACCCCATCTACTCAAGTCAAGATGCACAGTATTGAAAGCCAGGTAAGTTATTTTGGCACCTGAGGCAGAAAATCCCATAAACATCTCCATCCATCCGTCTTTGATGGTAATAGTACGGTAGCAATGAATGTGGACCATCACTCTAAATAAAACTAATTTACAGAATTAAAACCTCCAGAGGAGAAATCAAAATGTACATAGTTGCAGCAGTTCGACCACCATTTATTTTATAAACCAAAGCAGACAATGAATAAGCAATATTGCCACTGAAAGCAGTGGGATTTGGGAAAGTGCATTAGCTTCTGAGTCATGACTGTTGGAAGTTTTTTTTCCCCCTGAGTTTATTGTGGCCAAATTTGCTCAGTGAATTAAACAACATGGATGGACATTCCAACTGGGTTTGTTGGAAAGTGGAAGGCGAAGTTGTTAATTCTGTTGACTATATACAGTTAAATTAACTGAGTGCAATTAAGTATTGCATATCAAGTACCTATGTAGATTGAAGCTTAGTAAATTACAGTTTGCTAGTTTTTATGAACTCTTTGCCATCTTTCAGAGGGCGCAGAGCCTACCCACCTCAGGCCATCTTCTAATCTTACCTGCAAGAAGTCAGTAGGACAACACTCTTAACCAATAATAGTTCTGCAAACATAATTTTTAATGAATTCCAAATTCATATTGGCCACGGATCTAAGATGGTTGCCTCTGTTTGATTAAGGATCTGCTCAGTTGAACAGTGGGAAAGAAGGTACTATCATGTAAAAGGAGATGCTTGCCTGCTCAACAAGGTCATGTTCAACCTATTCTGGATAGGTTTGCACTTCCCCTAGAGTCCCACCTTGGCACTACCTTTCTGTGGTAGTGGGACTGCATGCTCCAGTGAAGTAAGAGGCTATGCTAATGGTAGCATTGCTGCTGGTAGGGCATGCCACATCAGACAGGCTTTTGCTGAGCAGCCTGATGGGACCAGCAGCTGTGTGTGTGTCTCTCCCTCAGAGACAATAGCAGTGACACCATATTTAACTTTAAAAGAGCTAGCACTGAGAAGATGATAATGCTTGGCAAAGCAGAAGGCAGCAGGAAAAGAGGAAAATGAGGTGTGTGTGTTAATCTGCTTTGTCTACTAGGCTATTCTGTATAGCAGCAGGCAAGACCTGGGGGTGGGGAGGTGCCATTGCAGTGGTCTGTTGCTACTCCATTCCCATAGTCAGGTGCCCTATCTGCGGGATTTGAGTGTGTATACCTGAAGGAGGGTAGCTACACAGAATAGGGATTCTGTTGGTGTACCACTCATCCCACTGTTCAACAATGTCTCTTCCTGCGCTAGCCAGGGTGTTCTAGGGGTTGGCTATGGAGTCTCCTTGGCTTGTAGTGCTGAGGGACTTCAACATTCATGCAGAGGCTGCCCTGTTGGGAGTGGCTTAGGATTTCATAGTCTCCATGATAAATGACTTTTGGTAAGCAGATTTATTGCTTTAGCACATCAGCACTAACTGACCATGGTAAAGATCTGAAAGACTTGTGTCACATACTGCAACTCTTTGAAAAATTAGGGCAAGGGTCAGGACTTTCATTTTTCTGGCCCCTACTACATTCTATCCCACTCCCACAACTGTATAAATATGGTTTATACCTGAGATCTTAATACCACTTGGTACTGTATCCAAAGAAGTGAGTATCCAGAAAAGCTCATGCAAAAATATAGACCATTTAGCCTTAAAGATGCTGCCACATTTTTTTCCCCTCACTCTTCCTTCCTCTCTCCTATTTATGGATGAAACAAGTTATCTTAATCCATTCAGTCTAGTGTCAAGTCTGGTTATGGCAGTTGCGTAGGGACGGGGGGGCAGGAAGGGTAGTTTGTCCTGGGCAGCAATGTTTTTGGGATGTCCTGGCCCATAGCCACACCTCCACATGCCCTGGCCACACCCCATGCACCACAGCCACACCCCCGCACACAGTGGCCACGCCCCTTGCACCATATCCCCGCTCCCTCTCACACTCCCTCCCCACACTCCAAGCTCTGCCACTGGGTTATGGAACAGGGACAGGTTTGATTGCCTTGCTGGATGACCTACACCAGGAACTGGACAGGGGAGTGTATACCTCTTAGTTCTTCTGGATCTCTCAGTGGCTTTTGATACCATTAACCATGGTTTCCTTCTGGGCCACATTGCTAGGATGGCACTTGGAGACACTGTTTCACAATGATTGCATTCCTTCGTGCAGAAGTGAACCCAGAAAGTGGTGCTGTTTGACTCCTTGGTAATTGGCCTGTGGGATCCCTCAGGGTTCTATTTTGTCCCCCATTCCATTTAATATATACATGAAACCTCTGGGAAAGGTTGTTTGAATGACACCTGACATTACAACCCCTTTCCACCCCAATCCAAGGAGGCTGTGTCGGTCCTAAACCAGTGCCTGTCATCAGAAATGGATTGGATGGGGGCAAAGAAACTGAAACTTAATCCAGACAAAACACAGGTGGTCCTAGTCAGTTGGAAGGCAGATCAGAGAATAAGAATTCACCCTGTGTTAGAGTTATACTCCCCATGAAGATGCAGGTTTGCAGTTTGGTGGGACTTCTGGACTCACTTCTGAACCTGGAGGCCCAGGCTTCTGCAGTGGCCAGGGGTGCTTTTGCACATTTAAAGCTTGTGTGCCAACTGCATCCATTCCTTCAGACGCTGGTGTTACTGTGATAGATGACGGCTCTGAGGTTGATGAGCAATTGATTGTGCCAGAAACATAGCCAGTGATAGACCAAACTATCTTGGAAACACCTCCATCAACTGAAAGATAAGCTGAAACTAAGTTGCTGCAACCAGTGCCAGTGGGAAAGGGGACTAGTAATGATTTAGAGGAATTAGATTCACCTTTGCCCCCCAGCTTCCAATCACAGAGGAGACTGAAACAAGCAGCTCAGAGGGAAGACGTTTGGGCAAGGTTGAGTAAACAGAACAATGATGAGTAACACCTGTTTTTGTCAGCATATAAGTTGGTTGGTGTGGCTTGCTGTTTGCTTGTAGCAAATCGCTATTCAAGCCCACGACCTTTGTGTTCTGGCTCTCTTAACCCTTTTGGATTGACCTTCGGCATTCTGGACCTGTTGGATTTGACTTTGACTTGGCTTGGCTCAGCATTTCTCCTTGATTGTTTGCACTGGACATCCCCCACTGCCTCCTCCTCTTGGGCAAGTACTATCGCCTTCCTTACCTTGCTGGCAGAAAGGTACAGGCAGGGAGTTGAACTCTGACAGTTACATGTCTTAGTTACATCACAGTTGGACTACTGTGGCACACTCTCCATGGGGCTGCCTTTTGTTGGAAATTAGAGTTTCCCAGAGTGTTAGTCCTATTTGGGAAATTCCATTGAAGCTAAAATTGGGAGGATTCAGCCTCAGTTAGCAGAGTATCAGAAGAAACGTGTCCAGTTTTGTCTATAACCTGATCTCAGACTGACTGAAGAAATAAAACAAACGCAGGCAGCTTCAGATTACAAATTTAGAAGACTTTACTAATGAATTCTACATCTACATATGTATTGGAGATCCTACTGCCTAGCTAGCTAAGAATAGAGGTAGCTTCGGTCTAACTCACTATCTTATGATGGAGATGCGAAGCATGGTCAGAGAGGAGCAAGCGAAGAGTTCAAAGAGAGAGAGGAAGGAGGCGTCTCATTCTTTTATAGGACCAATGACCCAAGCAGCTGCCCTGGGTCACATGATCTGATCACCTGAATACAGGAAGACGAAAGGTGGAGCTTTGGCATGCAGAAGCAAAGGTGCTATGCTAACTATGCCCACTTGTTCTAACAACAAGATGGGGGAGGGAGAATGCTGGAATTTTCCCAATAGTCCCCTTCTCATTCTCTTGGACCCACATCGAGGATCTTCATGCCTTCTCGTAGTCTCTGGAACTGGTCTCTTGGTAGAGGCTTAGAAAGAATATCGGCAATCATCATTTCTGTATTGCAGTATTCTAGCTGAACAAGTCCATTACGGCACATCTCTTGCACTTTATGAAAAGCAATGTCAATGTTTTTCTTGAGTGGCTTCTCACTTTCAGAAATCTTGATGCAGCTTTGGTTATCTTGCATCAAAATGGTTGGCTTGGGCTCTGTTAGGCCAAAGTCCAGAAGTAAATTATGCAGCCACTTTATATCATCACATGCTGCTTTTGCAGAAACACACTCAGCACCTGTGGAAGAATCTGCAATGGTGGATTGCTTCTTACTTGACTAGCTTATGGCTCCTTCACCATAAAAGATCAGGTTTCCGTTGGCTCATTTCCTGTCTGCCAGATCTACAGCCCAGTCCGCATCTGCATAGGCAACCAGTCGTGGTTGGTCACAGGCTGGCAACATCAGCTTGTAATCTGCAGTTCCTTTCAAATATCTGGCAACTCTTTTCACTGCAATGAGATCCCTTTCAGTAGGAGAGTTAACCATTCTGCATAAGGTACCAACAGCATTTGCAATATCAGGTCTGGTGAAATTAGCTATGTATAGGAGCTTTCCAACTGCAGTCCTATACTTGTCTCCATTTTTCAAAGGTTCACATTTCTCAGTGTTCTTTAAGAAACCCACTTCCATTGGGGTTGCCACAATATTGGCATCCTTTAGTCCAAGGCAGTCCAGAAGATCAATTATCTTCTGTTTCTGGTTAAGATAGAAGCTTCCATCACTGCTTTTTTCTATTTGTACTCCAAGATAGTGTGAGATGTCTCCCAAATTCTTGATATCTATCTCTTTCTTGAGATTGTTGACTATCTCCTCACTATCTGCTTTATCTTGACTGCACAGGATCAGATCATCAACATAACATGTAATATAAGTCCATTTATTGTTTCTGAATCTTTTGTAAACACACTTTTCAGCAATGCCTGGAGTGAAGCCTTCTTTGACAAGAAGCTGGTTTAGCTTCTCACTCCATGCCCTGGCAGCCTGTTTCAAGCCATAAATGCTCTTATTCAATTTGCATACAAGATGCTTTTTCCCAGGAACTTGAAATCCTGGAGGCTGTTTCATGTACAATTCCTCATCTAACTATCCATAAAGAAAAGCTGTTTTAACATCAAGATGCTGAACATGCATTTTCTTAGAGGCTGCAACAGCTAGGAGAGTTCTGATGGTTGTGTGTGTGACTACTGGGGCAAAAGTTTCGTTGTGATCCTCACCAAATTCTTGGGTGTATCCCTTTGCCACGAGCCTGGCTTTGTACCTCTGAATCTCCCCTTCTGCATCCTGTTTTGTGGTAAAGACCTATCTACAGCCAATTGCCCTTTTTCCTTTTGGCAATTCTGACAAAGTCCATGTTTTATTTTTATATAAAGATTGCATCTCCTCAACAGCAGCTTCCACCCACTTCTGAGAGTCTGACTTTGGTAGTCCCTTGATCTTTTGCCAGTCAGAGGGTTGTGGAATCTTCTCCTCTGTGGCTAGATAAGAGAATCTGTCAGGTGGCACTCCTCTGTTGCTGCGTTCAGATCTTCTTACCTGGACTTGGATACCTGGCTCTGCTCCTTGAGCGTCGTCCGGTTCCTCATCCTCTGGCTGGTTCACCGCATCTGTAGCCCCTTCTGGATGCAAGACATCTGGAGGATGGTAGAGTGTCACATACTCTGGTTGCTGGTGGGAGCCTCCTTCCACTGCAAACAAATCTGGATAGACATCTTGGTTTGGATTAGATTTGGGCTGTGGCCTTTCATCAACATAAACAGTGCTTGTTAATTTTATTGTACGCCCATCTGGATTCAGAATTCGGTAACCATTTCTAGCATAACCAACAAAAATCCCTCTTCACTTCTACGGTCAAGTTTGTCTCTTTTCTGCTTGGGAATGTAGGTATATGCTTTACTTCCAAAGACTTTGAGATGATTCAGTTTGGGCTTAGTTCCATTCCATAACTGAAATGGAGTTACATCTCTGGATTTGGTTGGCAGTCGGTTGCACAAATATGTGACAGTCATAATAGCTTCAGACCAATAGCATTTAGGCATGTTAGCCTCTAAAAGCATGGTGACTGCCATCTCTTTTGAGTGTTCTGTTTATTCGTTCTGCCAGCCCATTCTGTTCTGGAGTGTAAACTTGGGTAGTTTGATGCTCAATGCCATGTTCTTTTAAAAACTCATCAAACTCTGCATTAACAAATTCACTTCCATTGTCAGAATGTAGGCTTTTAGGTTTGTAGCCAAATTTATTAGAGACAAGATTAAAGTATTCCTTGAATTTTTGAAAAGCTTCACTTTTCTTTTTGAGAAGGTAAGTGTATGTATATCTGCTGAAATCATCAATAATAGTCATAAAGTAAGAATTTCCACCTGCAGACTTTTGGCAGAATGGACCACAAAGATCGGTATGTAAAAGGTCCAGTGGTTTGGTGGATAGTCTGTCAGCAACTGGTGGATGTGAAGCTCTAACTGCCTTTGCCTTTAAACACTCTATGCATTTTTCATTGTTAGAGCATGGTTTGAAATTAAAGTCTCTAGCAAGTTCTTGATTGGCCAGTCTCTTAATTCATTCTACATTTCTGTGACCAAATCTGTGATGCCACAAGTTCAAACAGTCTTTGTGATTGCATTGGGCTACATTATTTGCAAATGAATTCAAAACTTGCATTTGGTAACAGTCACCTTTTAGGATTCCTCGAAAAATTAAATCTCTGCCATGAAAATCAAAGCAGGACTCCTTTTTGAAAATGACTCTGGCCCTTTCCTCATGGGGGAGGGGCCAAACAGGGTGGCGCACGCAGGGGCGAAGCTTACCTCATAGCGGGTTGCTCCGTCCCTGCAGGGTTTGCCAATTTCGGTGGCGCTCAGTGGCATTTGGCGGTGCTCTGCGGCGCCCAAAATGGTGGCCGGCGGCTTCCGGCGGTGCTCCACCAATCAGGGCAGCACGCCAGCTGGAAGCCCACCCCCGGGCAGATCTGCAGGGACACACTACCGCGTCTCTGCAGTTCTTCACCGGGGGCTGCCACGGAGCAGCGCGGGTGAGTTTCGTAAAAACCACTTGTGAAGGTGGTTTTTAAAAAACTCGCAGCCCCCCCCCCCGGCTGTGCTAGAGCAGTTTGAGGTGTACAGCCTCACTTTTTCAAACTGCTCTAGCTCACCCCGCGGTGAAGAAGACCTCCTGGAGAGGTCGCCCTAGCGTGGGCAATATGCCCGTGAGGAAAGGGCCTCTGTTTCCCCTTGCTGTAGTGGTTCTGACACTATAAAGAGAGGCTTTTAAATCTGGCACATAATAGGCATCAGGAATTCTTAAAGTCTCTATCCTGTTGGGGTCAAGTTTTGTTTGCAAAAGGACTGTGCCTTTCCCTTTTGCAAGCACTGGTTGCCCATTGGCAAGGTAAACAGGAAAATTTGTGCTTGTATCAAGATCCACAAACAAGTCTCTGCGATTAAAATAGTGACTGGTAGCACCACTGTCAATAACAATCATATCGTGATTCTGATTTTCAGTAGATTGAAGTAGTTGTTCATTACTTAGACCAACATTAACATTTGAGGAAGATTTCTGCTAGGAGTTAAAAGTTGACTTAAAATTACTCTTGGCATTTGGCCTGTGCTGCATTCTAGGCTTATTGCTCCCTTTTGTTTTGGGTGAAGAAGAGCCTTTGATATGCAAATTTTCTTCAGGGTGTTGAGCTAGTTGAGGGAGCTCTGTTTCAATAGCTCTCGCTCCAGATTTGAAATTCGTCAAATTTTTCCTATTTTGATATTCTATAACTTCAGCAACAGCAATTTGCAAAGTCATATCTCCCTTAATTTGCAAAACATCAATTATTGGCCCATAATATTCAGGAAGACTAGCCAAAAACAGTCCCAGTTTCACAGATTCTGGAAGAGTTTCTCCAGGATGTTGAAATCCAGACAGTGTAGTCATAAACTTGTTAATATGCTCATTCAAAAATCAAGGATTGGACAGTTTTGTATTTGCAAGTCTTATTATAATACCACTTTGATTTGAAAAGAGTTTGTAAATTTCAGTTAGTACAAATAGCTGCAGCCAAGGTATTAACTGGGGTAGATTACAGGGACCATACTACTCCCCTATGGGGAAAAAAAAGTTACAATGGTTGCCAGTTTGTTTCTGGGCACAATTCAGAGTGCTGGGTATGACCTATAAAGTTCTATATGGCTCAAGACCAGGTTATCTGGCAGGCTGTATCTCCCTGTATCAGCTCAAGCCCTCAGGTCATCAGGAGAGGACTTTCTCTCAGCCCTACCTCCATCACAAGCATAGCTGTTGGGGTTGTAAGAGAGAGCCTTCTCAGTGGCTGCTCCTAGACACTGGAACTCTCTTCCTATGGAACTCGCTTCCTAGGAAGGCCAGAATGATCCTGTCCCTGCTGTCTTTCCATTGCCAGGAAAAGACCCTATTTTTAAAGTTTTTAAAGAGTGGGCTGAGGGTGTGTGACACTGTAGGTTTATTTCCAGTCTCTTAACTTGACTTCCAGCCTTGCAAGACTGGAAATTTCCTACCAGTGTTTTACTAGGGTTTTTGCCAGCCTTCCAAAGCTGACTTCCACACATGGAACGACTGGCAATCTCCCAGCTCTATCAGGTATGCTGCCACCACCCCCCTGAATTAAGAATCATTTGGACAGGACAGGAAGGACCCTGCGCAATCTCTAAGCATAAGGATCTTCCACCTCCCCCTTCCCCTGAGTGAGAGGTCCTATGTAGCGTGTGCCAACCCTGGCGTGGAAATGGAGAGAAACGGAGGTTTATAAAAGTGTTTTAATCAAGGCATGCAAATAAACAATATCACACTTGGGAGACTCCCCTCTCCCAGGTACACTTAGTTACAAGAATTTACAAAACAGATATAACAGCACAGATACATTCTTAAGATCAGCCAATTCCCAAAATAACAACATCCCTAACGTTACTAACTACTTATTTCTAGTTACTCACAATTAGGTTATAGGCATAGATGGTCTAAAGGAAGGTGGGGGGTCCAGGAGACACAGCATGCTTGCCAGCTCAACTGGGCCAGCTCTCTACTCTCTCTTTCTCTCTCTCTGTGTCTCTCTCTGTCTCTCTTTTCTTTTTTTTTTTGGCCACATGGCCTCTCAGAAGTTTTTTATTTTCTTCCTTGGAAGGATCTGGAAGCATCTCCAAAATGCCCGCCTCTTTCCTTTTGGTTGGTCAATTCTCACCTTGTGACCTGTGATGCTGACCCTTTCCTTTTGGTTGGTCAACTCTCACCCTGTGACCCTTGATGTAATCCTAACATCTCATTAACCCTTGGTTTACCTGAAGAGAGAAGTATCTCCCTTTGATAAGCCTAGATAATGGGAAGCCCCATTATCACAGCGTGCTCTATTGTTTTAAACTGAACTGTTGTAATAGCTTTTTATCTTTAAATACTATTTTATCATTTTATGTGTAGTTTTAAGTATTTTAATATTGTCAGTTGTTTAATTCTGTTTTAATATTCACCTTTTGTATAATTTCAGTTGTATTGTGTTCTTAAATTGTAAGTGGCCTTGAGTCCCAATTTTGGGAGAAGGAGGAAGATGAATACAAGTGGCTTTATTCAATAGAGGAGGCCATGGGCCTAAGTTTAGAAGACCTGAGTAGGCAGTTGGTGACCAGCTGATGGTGCCATAAGTTTAAGTGTTTTTATTGTTGCATCATTCTATTAGAGTGTTTTATTTTATTTATTATTATAATTGTATTTTTATAAGTTTATGAATGTGACTGTAAAACAATAACACCAAAATTGCACAAAACAGATCAAGCAAATAGCAAACAAATAACAAACAAATAATACACATGTTAAAAAGAACCAGTTCCTGTGTAAGGTGTTCAATGGTCCATCAACATATTAACTGGACTTACTTCGGTGTTACATCAGGGCAACTGTAGTGATCATTGGCTATTAAATGAACAGTAAGGAATGATTAGATTCCAAAGTACGTAAAGTTCTTTTATTGGGGTATACTTTATTTATTTTACATTTGCACAATCTGCTGGACCCTTAACTTAAAAGTTTACATCTTTTCGTGCAAAAATTAATTTCTGTTTCACAAGTTCCACTCAGATTTTGTTGCTAATAAAATCAAGGATGTAAATACTATTAAGTACAAAACAGCCTGCTGCATAATTGTTTCCCAGCAATTACAGATTATATCGAGCCATTCCTTGAGCAGAAACAGTTTTTTCCAAGACACCAGTTCCCTGTACCTTGAAATTTTATTAGGCTAAGAATTTCATGCACCATATGTTGTAATACGAGACTAGCTGCAATAGAACAAACAACTTTCTGATATATAAGTGAATGATAACCTGATTTTAAATGTGTTTATCTAATGAGATAGTAACCGTAATTTACAACACATATAAAAACTCCCACTGTTACTCCTGGTGCACCTTTTGGCTAAAAAGGTTGATGCGCTGAGATATGCTAATGAATATGTCTTGGTTTTTACCAAGTCAGTAATAAAATTTGCATTTGATATTGTGCACAGTAAACTGGGTTATTAGCTTTGAAAATGAGTCTCATAAAATTTAAATATAGGCTTAAATCATATTAACTGTCCTGTAGATTTTCTGAGAGGCTTTAAAGCATTGTGTTTTGTTTCCACAACAGTGAGAATTGCAGATGTCATTTGCCTTTGGGGGTGCCCCAAAATGATGCATTTTTGAAGTTTCGAAAATAAACAGCAAAGAAATCCATCTAACTCTTTGTTTGTTCTACATTTGGGGAAGTGGTCTTAATTTTGGAAAATTATGCTGAGTTACAGGCTAAAGATATTGAATAGAAGGCAAACATGAATATTTGAAAGATGCCTGGTTAATGGCTCACATCAGTGGATATACCATACTAGCATTTTAGCAACAAAATCTAGAAAAGCTGGGATATTGATAACTCTTGGAACTTCCATGGGACAATAGGCCATAGCCTGGTTGTGGGTTGTGTTTCAGTTGTGCATCTGAACACTAAAAATTATCTCTGTTTCATGCTGTTTAAATCTCTTTACACTGAACTAAGACTGTTAAACCTCTTTAAATATGTAGTAGGAATACATCTTTTTAAATCAATCTGTGAGCTAAAGACCTAGGTTTTTATTTCTTTCTAGGTAGGAGCAATTCAAAAACTAGGAAAACAAAGTGTGGAAGAAGCATTAGTTCCTGGAAAGGTGGCTTTCATGTTGTGCACTTTTGTACCTATTTTATGGTAAGGCTAGCTCCCTCTGCTGTACCACCTGCTCTGTTGGTGGGCCCTTGGATATGAATTCAACCTTGGAGAAGCAGCAGGTGCCTTGGAATCAGTACTGCTCTTTACATTTCCCACAATGCTCAGGGGAGACACTACGTTTGGGAGAGTGTGAATCATTTAAAATGGTGGGTCACCACCCAACACTGATGACCCAGGGCAGGTATCAATGCTGGTGGGCTTTTCTTTGATAATTGCGCCTGCCCAACAGTGTTGTGTGCTCCCACTGGGCCTAGCTGGTAAAGTATTGAGGGAAAATATACTTTGGAATAAGGAACTTTGGAGTCTTGGTACCAATGGGCTTCCAGGACAGTGTCCCTTATGGTAGTCAGCTAATGTCAGCAGGCAGACTTACTCCACTCTCTTAAAGTCCCACATGTGATGTCATAAGTGTTCTTTTCTCTGCTTCACCCATTCAGACAGAAAGTCAAATTGTTATTTACTCTGACCAGCAGCAGGTTTTCAGAGCCTCAGACTCAGGCCCTTTCCGCACCGGGCTATTAAAACAGTGCAGAGCGACCTCCGATGGAGGTCTTCTGCACCGTGGAGTGGACTGGGGCGGACTACTTTTTGTAGTTCTGCACCTCAATCTGGTTCAGAGCAACCGGAACTGGTCACACAGCGTGCTTTTTAAAAACCTCTTTTAAGAGGTTTTTAAAAAGCACGGAGCGTGTGACTCTGTGTTGCTCCGTCACCACGCTGTGGTGCAGATTTGCAGGCGCACACTAGTGCGTGCCTGCAGATCTGCCGGGGGCGGGCTTTAGACTGGCGAGCTTCTTCGGTTGGTGGAGAGCCTCCACCAACTGGAAGCCACCATTTTGGATGCTGGAGCAGTGTGGAGCGACGAGCTCGCACTGTTCCTCGTCCTAACGGACTCGCCCGGACGCTGAAGAAATCCAGTGAGTCCCGTTTTTGCACAGTTCCTTTCCCATGTGCAGAAAGGGCCTCAGTATGGTAGTCATACATTTGACAAAGGACAAAAGAGAAAGGACAGACTGATATTTGAAGGTTTCTTCTACATGAAGAGCATCGAACCCAAGTGTACACATATGTGTGTGTCACCTTGGAATTAAGGAGACCTCTTGAATTCCATAGGGATTAAAGAACATACACACAAAAAGGGGGAGAACAAGTTATCCGTTAACAGCACTTGCCCAGCATATACTACAGACACACAAATCACTTGGGGCTCGTTCCCCATAATACAGTTATAGTATTATTGTTCCGCTTCAATTGCCATGGTTCCATCCTAGGGTTTATAGTTTGATGAAGCAACAGGGCTCTTTGGCTCAGAATTCTAAATTCCTCTCCCTAAACTGCCAACCCCAGGATCCCACAGGACAGAAGTATGAGAGTTAAAGTGGAATAATAGCACAATAATGCTGTAATGTGAATGGGTCCTGATCATGATAGTGAGATACATGGTAATGCCGTTTAAACTACAGAAAAACTGTCTCCTTCTACCACAAATCTATGCTTACTGTTGTCCTCTTTTAGGGTAGAGTAATGAATTTCCCCCTTGTTAATGATGGCTAAAGGGCTGTCCTTTCCCATAATTGACTATCTGGTGTTTTTTGTTTTGTTTTTTGTTCTTTTATGCAGAGCTATCCAGGACTGACATGAACAATCATGGAGGACAAGCAGGGCCAAACCTAACATTAGGTAGCCTGAAGCAGCTGCCTCAGACAGCAGATGCTAGAGGACACCAGTGATGGCTTTCCAGGTATTTCCCTCTGTTTGAGGACAGAGCTGTATGAGGAATACAACCTGTCCTGAGCTCCCTAAACTCATTGTTTGTGCCTAAGTGGGATTCAATCACCGACCCAATCAGCTTCTCTACATGGAATGGGAGGACATGCCATCTTGTTCTTTGTTTCAGATTGCAAGATGTCTTGAGCATATAAGCAAATGAATGAGATTAAACTGAATGATGATTTCATTGTAATTCTGCTGCAATAAGGGATAGCAGCCCATTCTATGAAGAATATCCCAGAAGTCTGTTATTTCCTAAAGTGACAAATTACAGCATCACTGTCACTCCTAGCTTTTAAAGAAGAGATACATTTAGTTTCATATTTAAGTCCTATTTAGGAGTTAAGGTACAGGATGAAGATGCACTTGACAGAATACTGGGCCTTTTTTAAACAAATAAACAAAAAAATTCAGAAGCTCCCCCTTTTTGTATTTAGCACAATAAATGTCACGCAGATGTAAAGAGAGAGATACTTGTCTCACTTCTTTTTGCATGCTGAGCAAACACAGTTAACATAAGTATCAGGGCCCAGGGATGCTTCATTTGCTTAGGCTGACTGCCAAGAGTAAATTGGATGAAAAGTAAAAGACTTCTAAGAAAGAAGGGAGCCAGAAATATCTTCTATGAGCTTCCAAAAGTAGAGGCCCCTTGGCTGGTATTGCTGGGAAGCTCCCTGCCTAGGTGGTACGCCTTTAGGGTAATTTGTTCAGTGTTTCATATTCAACACAGCCATTCTTTTTCAAGCCCTTACTTTTGGCAGTAGCACTAACATACCAGTAATTATTTTTGCAGGAAACTGACACTTTGGCCCTTTTTTACTCTGACTGGCCTTTGAGAATGATTTAAGAGGCTGCTGTAATTTTTTTTAATAAAAAAACTTTTAAAAATACTGCTTTTTTATCATTTTTAGCTTTGTGATTTAAATTGTTTTTAAATGTCAGTAGTTCAGTTCCATTTTAATGTTGGCATTTTTGTAATGTCGTAATGTTGACCTTTTGTATTTTAATTTGTACGCTGACATGAGTTCCAATTTTGGGGGAAATGTAGGATATAAGTAAAGCAGAAGAGGAGGAGGAGGGAGTAGCAGGAACAGTTGTCATTGTCATTATTCAGATTCAGCTGTTGTTGTCAGTATCCAGATTCAGATGCATGCTGAGATATGAAATTCATTGAGTAATCTCACTGGTTACTCTCTCTCAGTCTGACCTGCCTCAGAGGATTGTTGTAAAAAGAACATGGGGAAAAGGAGAACTAGGTATACTGCCTTGAAATCACTGGTCGAATAATCTCTGCTGCTATTTCCACTGGTGCTGCAGCCATACTCCCATTTTTATAGTGCTGGAGAGGAATTTATTCAAGTTGAGGTGACCTATACCTTGCTAGTAAACTGAATTTTAAATAGTGAGCCAAAAGTTTGTCAGACAAGGTTCGCAATAGGGAAGTAAATATTTGCCTATTTCATTCTTGAAAGCAAGAACAAAGAATTTGAAAAGTTTTCACCCTACTGAGTAACTTTATGAATGTTTTTGTACATTTTTGTGCAAAACGTGCTTAGAAACCAGAATTGTTTTGCACCATTTTATTCTGATCCCCACAGCACTTGGAAATCCCACGTTTACACCATTACATTGCACAAATGTTGCCTCTCAGCTTTGGCTTCAGCAGTGCCTAAGGCTGAGAATGATTTAAATACAATTATATGCATATGGGTAAACAGTTCATCTTTTTTAATCATTTTGGTCTACTTGATATTGCTGGCACTAGCATAAAGACATACCAAACGTGGGTCAGTTCTAATATTGTTTGGGAGGCATTTCTACAACCAAGATGTGCCTTATTTCTAAGGACAGATTAATTTATTTTAAAATAGCGGACAGTGCAGGTATTAGTATAGTATACTCCTTTCCCAAATGCAAACAATTTAAAACCAGAACCATATGTGACAAAGGGAACATTTGGAAATCTGTGCATGTATCACCAGTCTTCATCCAGCCTCCTTCCTCTATTTGGCTAATCTACACCAAACACAGGAGAGGGCTGGATGGGAATGGGGAGATGCAGGCGGTCCCCTTTGCTCTACAATGGCTTTCCATGCCGTCTCCATACCAGCCAGTGTGCATATTGCAAGCAGAGTGAATGAGCAGAAAAATAAGACTTCACAGCGATGCATCACAGAAAAGCATCTGAGCAGAGGAGCTTGGTATACCTGTAAAGGTAACAGTAGCTATGTGCATCTGATCAAGTAGACTGGAGTCCACAAAAGTTTATGTTAGGCATTTCTTTTTCTCAGTTGGTCTCAAAGGTGCTACAGGGTTCCTTTATGTCTTTTTATACTGAGACATAGTATCTATAAAAATATATATTGAGTACGTATTGCAATGCAGAGCCCACAGCAGAGCCAATGGAGTGGATTGACTGTTGGTCTCCAAGAGTCCAAGTCCAATACCCATACATCACACTAGCTTTCTTCAATCTCACTGACAGGGAGGCAGTGGCACATATCGTCTTCCTTTTTTCATTAGGGTCTTGTTTCCAATTTTTACCAACCACTTGGTGCGTTTTGTCAAGCATACATAAACATGCCAGGCATTTTCTGCTCCCTGTACCTCTAACAACCTGATAGACCAGCATCAATCTATAGGTATCATAGGTACAAACAATATCAGTGCAGCTACAGATTACAGATGGCAAGACTGCAGTCTTTTTTCAAGACATGCTTTAACAGCAGCTTGACTGGATCAAAGTTTAGTAGGTAATGTGTGTGTGTGTCTTTAACTCAACTATCAACTTATGGCAACCCTTTGAATTTCATAGAG
This sequence comes from Iguana delicatissima, assembly GCA_948472985.1. Classification (NCBI taxonomy): domain Eukaryota; kingdom Metazoa; phylum Chordata; class Lepidosauria; order Squamata; family Iguanidae; genus Iguana; species Iguana delicatissima. The sequence goes on along the minus strand of CAOKZL010002690.1, from coordinate 88,960 downwards.
TTTTCTTAAGCAGGCAATACTCAGAGGTGGTTTTGCCAGCTTCTTCTCTCAAATATATCCTACAGTGCCTGGTGTTCACTGTGGGTCTCTCATTTGAGGCACTAATCAGGGCTGACCCTGCTTAGCGCCCAAGATCAGACAGGATCTGGTGACTTTAGGGTATTTAGACCCTTAGTAGGTGGTATGTTGTTGTTGCTGCTATTGTTATTGTTATTGTCCTTCAAGTCATTTTTGACTTATGGCAACTGTACGGTGAATCTATCATGGGGTTTTCTGGAGCAGTGAGTGTGTGATTTGCCCAAGGTCAACCAGTGGACTTCCATGGCCAAGCAAAGAATCAAACTGTGGTCTCCTGGGTCATAATACAACACTGAAACCACTTCACCAAGCCGGCTCTCAGTAGTTTATATACCTCCTGATAAAGGGCATATGTGTTCTCATCTATCCCATTCCTTCCTCACCTTTACTGATTTCTCATAATTCAAAAGTTGAGAAGAGGAAATGAATATATCTCAGTTAAAGATGCCTTTGCTGTACCAGCTGCTTCCCAAATTTTCCACAATCTGTCCAATACATATTACCCTTTAATGGCTGCAGGTTGAAAATGAAAACAAATCCAACACCTTTGAGCTTTATGACGGATAGTACAGAACTAGAAAAAGGGGGGTTCTTTGTGGTTTGAATTCTGCAGGGCCAAGAGCAGATTTGTTCAAACAGAACAAAGTAAAACTCGTTATCCACAAAACTCAGTAAGAGTTCCCAAAGAACAATATTACTCATCTCTATCATTTCTTGGTAAATTTTTGAAAACTTAATGGGTGGGCATCAATAAGTTCGCAAGAGCATAAGATGCACGAGTTTTTCTCCAACCTACCTGGACAGCAAAGACATGGCAAAACACAATGAAATACTTTTAAGGTCCATTATTATCCCAAGAGAGTTAAGTATGTGCTTCCCCTAATATGTCTCATCCCACCCATTATATGACCAATATTATTCTGAGAGCTTGAAAGATCTAGGCAATAAAGATGCAGGAAAGCACCTGCATGTGACTTTGCCCATTTTCCTACAACTCCGTGTACAAATAAAAGAAAATTACAAGATGCAGAACATGCTCATCCTACACATTATTATGCTTTTTTACAACTTAATACATTGATGGCTTTGCCCGGAAAATCATGGGAGTTGCAGTTCAGGGCAGTAGAGCAAATTCTCAGTTGCTCTTGATTGTTAGCTCATTTTCCCATATTCCTTATAAAATTATAAGGAGTGAAAAGAAATTGGGTAGAGGTTACTTTTTCTTCTTCTTTTCCACAACACTTTCCCCCAGCTGAGTGCCCCGTGGATGTCTTGGACTTAAACTCCCATCACACCTAGGTACTGGCTGGAAATTATGGGAGCTATAGTAACTTAGAACCACTGTTGTGTAGTGGTTTGAATGCTGGACTATGAACCTAGAGATCAGGGTTCGATTCCCCGCTCAGCCATGGAATCCTACTGGGTGACCTTGGGCATGTCACACACTTTCAGCCCCAGAAAACTCCATGATAGGTTCACCTTAGGGTCACCATAAGTCAGAAATGATTGAAGACACATAACAACAATCTGGTCAACTCACAAAGAGCCCGACATTGGGCATGGCTGGGTCATGCGGTGATAGTGATGAACAGTAGATTTAGAATAGATGAATAAAAATACTCATTCATACAACATGGAAAGCTCATGATTTTTTCATCTACAGTCTACCCTATCAAACTGAGGAATTTTCACTTCTCATTTTCTTATGCATCCCACTTTGCTGTCCTTAATGCACCCTTATTCCAGTTCACTTCCTTCTCCCCCTCAGAACAAAATCTTCACCTGTGTGGCTAGAAAGCATAGCAACCATAAATTCAAAAGCCACAGATTCCTCTCCTAGCTACTGAGCGGAACAGAGGAGAGGCACTTTGGGGACAACAACTCCCAGAATCCTCCAATCTGAGAAATTCTGGGAACTGTAGCATAGAAAAGAAATTTAGCTGAGCTCTGCTGCTGAGGAATTGAAAACCTTATAAGACACTGATATGACACTGTCCAATTCTCTCTTACGAACGCAGGCTTAATTGGTGCACAGCATTTTGTTTCCAGTTTCTTTTCTCTTTTTCCTTCCTTTCTTCCTTTGCCTTTTTTTTTTTTTTTTGAAATCTACTTTTGGGGGCATCAGTAGGGGGTTAATGCAAGCCCAGCTTGACACAATAGTAGAGGCATTCACAGAAGAGGCCTACAGTTGCTGCATAGGCACATTTGGCCCAGGCTTCCAAAGAGGCAGGAGCTGTTACTGCAGAGAAGTATGCTGCCTGCCACGGTTGGACCATTAGTATGGAAATGAGGCATGCGTGTGACAGGTGGCCTTACAACCAACACAATTAACTTTCTCCATTAGCTGATGCACCGACAAAACAGATGCAGCATCAATAAGCACCAAAAAAAAAAAAAAAGCCCTCACAAACACTGAATAGGAATGACATCTTGTACATCCCTTTTATTTATAAGGAATAACAGCCAGTACACATTACTTAGAGGGTGATATTTTTTACGAAATGTTTATTTAAGGATGAGGAGGGGAAAACTTATGCCACCATATATTAATAGTGCTGCAGGAAGTCTATATTGCAAATAAAGTAAGGTTTGCTTCCGTTGTTTGAAACGTAAATATACATTGATTCATCCTGAAGGTCATAGGACTGGGTTTCATCATTTTGGCCAGTTCATGAGCTGAAAAGCTTAAAAAATTGAAATGTGGACTGGATAACCCAAGGACAGCTATTTCCCCCATACTAGCATCTTATATGGTGGCGGGGGGTGGGGGTGGAGACAGAGACTACTCAGAGAATTTGAACATAGAAAATTATTTGATTGGTTGATTGGTTGAATTATACCCCACCTTTGTTCCAGGACAGGATCCAAGCCATCCTGCAGTAATTTAAATTAAGATTTAATTAAAATTTTATTTTATAGAAGTTAAAAAGAGAATTAAATAACAATATTAATAAAACTATAATTAAGAACAGATAAAAACACATTTAAAACATAATTACTAATAAAAGATTTAAAAATAAAATACAGCTTACCACTTCATGCATACTACTCCTCTTGGTTCATATGGCAACCCTATGAACAAGAGACTTCCAAGTAACGGCCTTGCTCAGGTCTTGCAGATTCAGGAACGTGACTTCCTTGATTGAGCCCATCCATCTGTGATGTGGTCTTCCTCTTTTCCTAACGCCTTCCACCTTACCAAGAGTTACTGTCTTTTCTACTGAGTCATGCCTTCTCATGATATGGCCAAAGTACAACAGCCTCAGTTAGTCATCTTGGTTTCTAGGGAGAATTCAGGCTTGATTTTTTCCTAGGACCCATGTATTTGTCTTTTTAGCAGTCCAGGGTATCTCTCCTCCAGCATCACATTTCAAAGGAGTTGATTTTCTTCCTATCAGCTTTCTCCATTGTCTAGCTTTCACAACCATACATAGAAACTGGAAATAGAGTGGCATGGACAATACTAACTTTAGTATTCAATGATATATCTTTATACTTCAAGATTTTGTCTAGTTCCTTCATAGCTGCCTTTCCAAGTCCTAGTCTTCTTCTGATTTCTTGACTGCACTTCATTATCAAACATATGTTTTCAATATGATCCCTAGTACCCCTTCCTTTCCTGAACCCAGCTTGGAGATCTGGCACTTCTCTTTCCATATATGGTAGAAGTCTTTGTTGTAGAATTTTGAGCATGACTTTGCTTGTGTGGGATATTAATGCAATGGTTCTGTGGTTACTGCAATCCCTGGTATCTCCTTTCTTGGAGACAGGAATGTATATTGAGCATTTTCAATCTGTGAGCCATTCTTTTATTTTCCATATTTGTTGACAGATTTTAGTAAGAAACAGAGTAGATTCTGTCTCTGTAGATTGAAGCAGCTCTATCAATATGCTATTTGTTCCTGGTGATTTATTTTTCTCAAGTGTTCTGAGTGCAGCTTTCACTTTACTTTCCAAAATTAGAGGTTTGTTTTCATATGGTTCTTCTGTAAATGAATCTATCAACCTTTCATTTATTTTGTATAGTTCTTCTGTGTATTGTTTCCATTATATTTTGATTTCTATTTGGTCATGTAATATGTTCCCCTGCTGGTCAAACAGCATCCCCACTCTTGGTTAAATTGATTTCTTGGATCTTGTGGAAAAGTCCTCTTGTTATTCCTTTGGTGTTGTCACCTTCCATTTCTCTGCATTGATTACCATAGCTGTTCTCCTTATCTCTGTGCACAGGTTGCTGAACAGTTGCATTCAGCGTTCTGACTCTGTTTCTGCCACCTTTTGCTTCTTGTCTGTCTTTGACTACTTGAAGAGTTCATCTGTCATGCACTGAGGCTTCTCTTTCTCTTTCACTAAAGATACTGTCTTTTTGCATTCCTCTCTGACAATACCCCGCCTTCAGTCTTAATTTCTTCTGGTTCCTGGTCAATTAGGTTTAATAGTGCAAATCTATTTTTCACATTATCTTTAAATTATACTGGAATGTTCTCCAGGTTGTATTTTGGCATGATGGTTGGTTTAGTGTTCATCTTTAGCTATACTGTGACTTCTGTTATTAGTAGTTCAAGATCTGTTGCATAATCTGCTCCTGGTCTTGTTTTTGCAGAAAGAATGGAACTTCTCTACGCTACTGCTACATAAATTAAATTTCAAAGACCTGCCTGAATAAAAATTAAACCAAGTTTTATAGGCATTAGAACATGAGTACAAACACTGGATCAAGGTAAGAAACAAATAGGAGGAAATGGAGGGAACTGAAGGTTGGGTTCGAATGTGAGGCCCTCTCACACTACACCATTATGGTGCTACTATCCCACTTTAACTGCCATAGATGTATCCTTGGGAATCCTGAGGTCTATAAACTGGTAATTAGGCACTAGAGCCCTATGGCTTAGAGTTCTAAATAATCCTTCTTAAACTACAAACCCCAGGATTGCAAATGATGGAACCATGGCAGTTAAAGTGGAATAATAACTTTATAATTCTGTAATGTGAAAGAGTCCTTAATTATAACAATGAACTCATTACGAGCACTGGAGCTTTATAACAGACTATTACTTCATCTTGCCCCTGAAGTACTGTAAATTCTTCTAGCAGCTCTTCAAAGTTTCAGAGGATCCCTGGTATACCTTGCTGGTTTCCATCTAAGTACTAACCAGACCTGAACCCACTTGGTTTCCAAAATTAGATAAGATTGGTTTATTCCAGGTAGTATGGTAGCACATGACCAATATGGTCATGACTAGGATCTGCTATAATCATGATTAAGCCTGGATCCAGTGCTATGCTTCCTGAATGTCCAGATTCTCAGTGTGGATTTTCACTCCACATTGTATAAATTAAGTGCACTACACTGTTATAGTGCTATTCTTCCACTTTCAACATCCTGTGGAATTCTGGGGTTTGTAGTTTACTGAGGCCAAAGAGTTTTCTGGCTGAGAATTCTAAAGGCCCCTCCTTAAACTATAAACCCCAGAATTCCATAGGATATTGAAACTGGAAGAGTAACACTGTAACAGTGTAGTGTGAAAATGGCCATAGTTCTAGCCCACATTAGCCACTAACCTGCATATCAAAGCAAATTCTCACATGATCTATAATACTATGTTAGCTTTTCACATTACCAATCCAACTTCTTCTCACAACATAGTTTTCCCATAGGCTATCTGCAGCTGAGGAACTAGCCATCAGTGCTGTAAAGTTTTCTGTGAAATAGAAGCATATCCCTGTGGTCTTCTAGACATTTTGTTATTGTGGCTCCTGTTATCACACACCATTGGCTATTCTGAATAGGGCTGATGATGGTTGTAGGCTCTAGATATTGAGAGAGCCATAACTGCACATTCTGGTATAGGAGGCAAAAGGAGGACCTGGTGACACATGATAAACATTGTGAAATTGTTGATTTGGTTGTGCCTTTTGGTCAGCTAAATCTATTTTCTTTGTTTTTCTTAAGACTATTTAAATCAAATAAAAATGCACAAGCTAATACACACAAGGAAGTTAATTGGCTCCTGGTGTGAGGCTTCACAAAGGTGACTAAGATACCAGTTTAAAAGGAGATGCCAAATTCTAACCACAAATATTACTCCACTGTAGTTCACTGGCCTGTGTGAAATACACTCCTGGCCTGGTCCCAGCCTCAATAACAATTCCTCTGCCACATTTGGCACCCTTGTTAATAGGGATGCCAAGAACTTAAGGGATGTAACAGCTGTGGTTTTCACATCTCTCTTGAGGGGAATCTCTCCAGGTCTCACTTGAGATGCAGATTTAATGGAACAGACTAAGAAGCTTTTGCCACCAGTTTCTGCATTGTATGCCTGTTGTGTTTGATTAGAGGATTTGAGTCCCATGAGCACTGAATTACATGCACCAAATTAAGTCTCTGGGAAAAAAAGAAACTGTGCTTAAGCATTCTGTGGCATCTTCTCTAAATGAATCATATAACAGCTGATTTCCTTTTCTTAGAAGAAACTGGTGTAGCGGCCAGAGGGTTGGACTCAGACTTATGAAATCTAGGTTCTAGTCCCCACAGAGTTGTGAAACTCACTGGTCTTGTGGCAGTGATTTCTCTCAGCATGACCTGCTTCACAGGGTTGTTGAGAGACTGAGACAGAGGAGAGAGGAGAACCATTCATGCTGGCCCTTTCCACACGTGGAGGGGGAAACAGGGGAAAATGCTCTAAAACGGGGCTTACCGGCAGCTGGGTAAGTCCGTCACCATGCGGAGCAGCGCGATCTCGCTGTTCCGCAGTCCTCCAGTGTCCAAAATGGCGGCCTTGGTATCCAAAATGGTGGCTCCTGGTTGGCAGAGGCTCTCCACCAACTGGAGAAGCTTGCCAGCCTAAAGCCCATCCCCGGCAGATCTGCAGGCACGCACTAGTGCGCACCTGAAAATCTACACCGGAGCGTGGCAATGGAGCTGCACAGGGCTGCGCACTCCGTGCTTTTTAAAAACCTCTGAAAAGAGGTTTTTAAGAAACACACCACGCCACCAGTTCTGGTTGCTTCAGAGTGGATTGAGGTGCGGAACTACGAAAAATAGTCCGCCCCTATCCACTCCACAGTGCAGAAGACCTCCGTCGGAGGTCGCTCTGCACAGTTTTAATACCCTGGTGTGGAAAGGGCCAGTGGCCAGCTGTTCGATCTTACTAGACGAGAGATGAATGTGTGCGTGTGTGTGTGTGTGTGCGTGTGTGTGCGTGCATGTGTATGTATATGTTATTGTTGCGGGTTAGACTTTCCCAGAGTGTTAGCCCTTGGGGAACTCTGAAAGCTAAAGCTGTGACAAATTAGTCTTCTTTTAACAGAGTTGCAGAAAAGCATGTCCCAATGTATATGCTGTCTTCTCTGACCTGGAGGCTGACTTGAAATCAAAAACAAGATATGCAGCTTCAGATTCCAAAATTTAAAAGATTTACAAACAAACTTTATAATTACATATCCATTAGAGAAACTAGATCCTAATGAACTAATGGAAAGGATTTGCAAGATAATATCTTCATTTTAATCTCACCAATTTATTGATGAAGAGAGAAAGTGCTAGAATCAAGATTGCTATAGGGAGAATCCTTGCTTTTTCTGTATGACCAGTAACTGACATCAGAATGTATCCTTGGTCACACAGTCTGGATACCATACCCACAGAGCAACATTTAACCCTATACTAGCTAAGGTCCATTTGAGCAGTTGGGAGGGGTGGGGGAGAGAGTGCTATAATTTTATGGCAGTTATTAATCTAACTATAACATAACTCAGGTCATTCCCACACTACGCTGTTATAGTGCTATTATTCCACTTTCAACCTCCTGTGGAATCCTTGGGTTTGCTGTTTAGGGAGGGGTCTTTAGAATTCTCAGCCAGAGAGCTCTTTGGCCTCAGTAAATGACAAACCCCAGGATTCCACAGGATGTTGAAAGTAGAATAATAGCACTATAACGGTGTAGTGAGGAAATGGCCTCGAAGTTGTAACTCTATACACATTTGAGATTTCAGATATGAGGAAGCATATAGCAGCAGACATGCCAAAGGAAGAATCTGAAAGGAGAAGTGATAGAAGGAGGGGGGAAATGAAATAAAGTCAATATTGTCATTATTTTGTTGAAATGATTTCATTTAATCTAATAAAAGTACCACAAGTATTTATGAGACAACATTAATGATCCTTGCTGATTCAGGAAAGAGTTCCATATGGCACAGGATATTTTATACTTATCTTAGCAAAATATGTCTTTCTGTTCACATCTGTGATACCATCCCTGCCTAAGACATTTAATGAGCATATGTACAGCACTTGATATCCAGCAAAGGGGATAGTAGCTTGTTTTTAGTGATCATAATGCAAACAGTTTGGATTTTTAGCAGTAGTTTAACAAGTTTAAAAGTACAACCTCTTTTTCCAAAAGCATTTTTCTGAATATGTTAGGTTGATGTATAATGACTGGGGAGGGGGAGTTATGTTTATAGCACCATAAACAAGTTTTCCATGTGCTTCTGTAGCTCTATGTGCTTCACTTTAGGAACTACTTTTTCTCACAGTGAAGTTGCTCCAGCCCCTTGTTTGTTGTGGTTGGCCTTTTCTACACCTTTTCTGACTGTCTAATATCCTCTTTGAGTTATGGTGACAAGAGTTGTACAAAGTATTCGAAGTGTGGCTGCAGTCTGGATTTGTGTGAATTTATTGATTGATTGATGGATTGACATTTACTACATTTATATGCTGCCTTTCTCCCAAAGTGGAACCCAAAGTAGTTTCTAAAACAGTTTGAAGCAATGTACAATAAAATTTAAAACTATTAACATTATCAAACAGCATAAATCATTATAAAAACATACAAAATTTTAAAACTAAAATAAAACTTCCTAATGAAAGTAAAAAGCTCTCCTGGTCATGCATTGACAGTTGGCTTGAACAGAAATGTTTTTGTCTGCTGGCAAAAGGAGAAGGCATTGCAATACTAGCAGATTTATTTTCAATCTCTTTCCTAATGTAATCTTTTTTACTGCTGCCCACAGTAAGTCAGTTTTTTTTCACTGAGATTGTAGTAGTATGCAGAATTTGCCCTTTTAAGAGGCAGGCTTAACCTGTAATAGCATCTCTCTCTCCAGGAACTTTCCTTGTAGATCCAGCTAGAACTGACTGTGAGAAATTAAGCATTTCTGAGGTGTTGCATTCCTATTCAGTCTGTATTCTTACATCTAAAAAAAGTGATTGGCATTCTGCTAGTGACATAAACCAGCATAAATCCAACATATATGTGTGTGTATGTTTGTGTGTTTATGGTTATTATGAGGGAGGAATTCACTGCCTTCCTCACACAATGATCCCAACTCCTCCAAAATAATCTTCTTCCTGTGGAGGCATCTTCACAGCCACTTAGTGGCCAGTAAAGAGTGGGGACCATCAGAGGTGTCTGACTATATCCTTTTAGCCGGATACATGATGATGAAGGCATCCTCTGGGACTTCCTGGGGATCCTCTGGAAGCCCTGGAGGATGATGTCAGTTTTCGGCATTTCTGTAAAGGGACACAGAGAGATGCTTTTCCAATGCCCCAGATCTTCAACAGCCATGAAATGTTGAAGGAGGAGGTGGCCCACAGGGGACATTGACTCCTGCAGAAAGAGAAAAGATAGAGTTCTGCCTGGGCAGAACTTTACATATCCTTATGCAGGGCCTTGCTCAAGGTTAATAAAGCATCTTCTTTGTTGCATTTGTTGCAAAGACCGATTATAACCTATAATTCTTAGAAAAGACCAGTCATAACCCATCTCACACAGAGAGTATCTTCCTCAAAGATGGAAAGCAAAATCCATAGACTTATCTACCCAAAAGAGAGCCAATGTGATTAAGTGGTTTGAGCGTTTGACTATGACACTGGAGAGCAGAGTTCAGTTCCTCACTGGAGAGCAGGGTTCACTTCCACTTTCACCTTGGGCATGTCACATGTTCTCAGCCTCAGAAAATTCCATAATAGGTTTGCCTTAGGGGTTCCATAAGTTGGAAATGACTTGAAAGCATACAACAACAACAACAACAACAACAACAACAACCAGATATTGAAGATACCCTTCTCTGTCAGTCACCACCAGCTTATACCTATCAACAGATGGATTTAACTCTATGCTTTTAAGGCCATTCCCACACTACACTATTATAGTGCTACTATTCTATTTTCAACATCCTGTGGAATTCTGGGGTTTGTCGTTTACTGACGCCAAACCGCTCTCTGGTTGAGAATTCTAAAGGGCCCTCCCTAAACTGCAAACCCCAGGATTCCATAGGATGTTGAAAGTGGAATAATAGCACTGTAACAGTGAAGTGCAGAAATGGCCTAAGAGAAAGCCTAGTCATACATAATTGTTCTTCTAAGAAATGAGTAGGAATCATGTGACCCTCCAGATGTCATCAGTCTGCAAGTCCCAGCAATCCTAGCCAACACAGTGAGTGGTAAGGAATGCTGAGAAATATAATCCAGCAATTGTGGAGCTATAACATTTTCTGAAAATTTTGTACCTGTGTTTGCAGCTAGTTCTGTTCCTTGGTTGGTGGAAAATAGAAAGAGCAAGAAAATAGGGAGTTTTATAATATCAAAGCTGGAAGATAATATTTGATAACACTTTACTAGTTTTTGTAAGTCAGTAGAACCTAAATGATAGCTTAACCTAGTAATTATACTTATAAAATCCTAGCTTCATGTGATACAAAATGTGTAAGATACTATCATTATTCAGCTGAATTTATTATTTTTTAAATCACACAAAAAGCTAGGCAGCCATGTCAACCAAAAGAGAAATAGCCCAAAATCTATGTTAGGGCACTACTCCTATAAAGATAATTCTAATGTCAAAAATAATGTGCAAATCTTTGAATTTTCTCTTAATCAGCTTTGCTAGTACATGTCATTGTCCATTTTAGAGTGCCCTTTGCAATTCCTTTTGGTTTTTACCTTCTTGAATAACTGGAGACCAAACCACACCTAGCAACCTCAATGACTGCTCACCCTCTCCTGTAGCCCCATTTAAGTAACCATAATCAGCAGCTCCTCCTGTCTTCTCTCATTGAAGCAACAACAACACTAGAATAACAGCAATTAGAACTGTGTGTGAATATGCCAAAGGCACCAGATTCAGTCTAAGCTAAGCAGGGTTAGCTCTGGTTAACAATTGGAATGGAAACCATTAATGGATTTCAGTGCTGTAGGCTATTGTTTTAGAGGAGGGAATTGTAAAATCACCTCTGAGTATTCCTTGCCTAAGAAAACCCAATGAAATTCATAGGGTTTCCAGAAGTTGACAGGCAACTTGAAAGCTCCACCATCACCACACTGTCCAATGGTATTCAACAATCAGGTGTTAATGAACTGATATAGCATTTGGAATGCATGAGGAGACCTGGCAGGGACAAGAAGTATGGATGGTACTGAGGTGGAACACTCCTGACACAGGTTTCTTCCTTCCTTCTTAGTGTGCAATGGTTGAAAAGAAAAGGTGGAAAGAAAAGATTAATCATCACCAACACTACCACTTTTTCTCTTATTGCACAAAATAGCCATCACTATTTTTAAAATAAGCGCAGTAGCTAGGTGATAAAATAAAATCCTACTAATTGTCTTCCAGTCTTTGAGAACAAATGCGTTATTGAGGTAAAATGTGATTTTTTCGCCTTTTCTTTTTTCCTCTTTCTCTGTCTTTCCCTTTGCAGATCAATGTTGTCACTGAATTTATCTAGGCACTAAATTCACTGTAACTACTTGCAGTTTCTTTAACACCTCCCCCCAACATATTCTGTGGGCACAGTATAAACCTGCAAGGCCTCAATTTAAAATAAATAAATAAATAACAAGAGTATAGTAGCACCTTAAAATTTTATTTGGCATATATTTCAGTGTACTTCATCAGACGAAAGATGAAAAAGGACATTGAAGTAATCCAGTTGCAATAGGTAAATGGCTGGAAACCTTTTGGTGTCTTACCCTAGTGTTATGCTCTGTTTTGCCAATGGAGAGGCACTTTTTAGAGTGGTGTGCCATGACAGCACTTGGGATGGAGTAGTAGGAAGAGAAACCTATTGCCATCGCCAGAGAAGGCTGTGCTGCTAGTTCTGAAGCAGTTCAAGAGCCAGGGTAGCTGTTTCCCTTAACAGAGATAACTTCTTATGCTGTCTCACTCCTCAAACTGTCATAGTGCCCACAGTTATGTTATTCTTCTGCTGCCAGCATGGTTATGCTAGCCAACAGGAATGCAGCCAACCTGTATTTTTAGTGGAAAAAAAATGCTGGGGAAAAACTCCCATCTTCCACAAATTGCATTGGTACAGAATGCAGTCCATTTTCTTGTGGATCAATAGTACCACTTTCTTCTTCCTTAACACCGTCTTAGCAGCAGAAACATTTCCTGTTCAAGCATAGCAAGAATCTTCCTGCACTGATGGAAGTCTTGCACCTAGGGGAAACCTGTTTGCTTGCAAAATTAAAGAAAAAAAGGAAGGAGGTATGTTTTCAGTATTGGCAGAAAGACGACAGAAAGCATAACCTTCAGGAAAGTCATCAGCCATCATCATTCCCACTATCACCATGATCTTCACCTTCGCCATCACTGGCAGTGTTTGCTGGACTCATAGAATCTTGAGAGTTGGAAAGGGCTGCAAAGGCTTCTAGTCCAACCCCCTGCCATGCAGGAATATACAACTAAAGCAGCCCTGGAAGAAGCCGTGGAAGAAGACCACCCAGCCTCTGTTGGGACCTTCAAATAAGTAGAGTCCACCATTCTCCACGGCAAACAGTTTTTATAGTAAACAGTTCTTACAGTAAACAAATTCTTCTTAATATTTAGGCAGAAACTCTCTTCTTTTAATTTGAATCCATTGATTCATGTTTTAGCCTTTGGAGCAGAAGAAAACAAGTTCACTCCATCTCCTAAACATCCTTTCAGATATTGAAAGATAGCTGTTGTGTCACCTCTCAAGTTTTCTTCTCAGTCATAGCTAAAAGCCTCATAGTTTTCCCTCTTCCCTTTGAGAGTTTTCCTTTCCCTGAATGAATTCTTTTTGAGTGCCAGCATTTCCAAATTTACATTGATACAGTGGCATTCCAGCAAGGATGGGATGGGAATCAAGTTTTTGTGATTAGCACGCTCCAATAGCTGCTAGCTCTGCAAAACCAAACACACCTCTTCCACACAAGTGCTTACTGTCTATAAAAAGCAATTTAACAAAGAAGGAACTAGAAATGAGTAGACATGCAACAAGACAGGCACTCCTACACCTTCCAGGATGCTTTGTTTATACAAGCCCACACAGTGCCTGTCCATATGGTGGTATAATGCCTAGAATTCAGTGAAATAAAACTGGATCCAGACAATAGTGAAGCCATGATGATCAATGCACTTTTTTAAAAAACTGAGAAAGAGAGTACTGATATCCATCACTTCTGACATTCAGTCTTGCCACATGGGATTGTGGTCATCTTGACATGCCCCTGTATCAATTATATCTTCAATATTAAATGGCAATAGGAGACAATCCCAGGTTCTGGAAAAATTACCTTTTGGATTACAGCTTATAGAATTCTTCAGCCTGTTGATTTACCTCAAGTGTAAAGATATATTATTAAATTTCAACAATCAAGATTATCTGTGCCATAATATTTCTGATTTCTCTGAGTAGGTGTGAAAGCTGGACAAAGAAGAAAGCTGATGGCGGGGGGAGGAGAAAATCAGATTATTTTCAATGTGATGCTGAAGGAAAGTTTTATGTATAACGTGGACTTATTAAAAGGGAAATAAATGGGTCAAGCCTGAATTCTCACACTAAATTACTAAACTTGGGCTTGCATTTGTTGAGGTAGTATACAAAAGCTTATGCTACAAACTTCTTTCTCTCAGTCTCAAAGGTAGTACTGTTGTGGCCGGAAAAGAGACAAAGACCAGGTTTCCAGGGAAAAATCAAAAAAGCCTTTTATTTTCCAATCACTTGCACAAGGACGACAGCTATTTCCAGGACTGTCGCCCAGATTAATTAAGGCAGCATCACTATATACCTTTGGTCTACCATGTCAGCAATCAATCACTCATCTTAGCCATCCCATCACAGAAGAACAAAGATCTTTGGTTAACTTTCCATTACATCATTAACTTAGCACACACATGTACAGAAGAGAACAAAGAGTTAGTTAGAAGATGATACAAGTTATAATTCACGGCCAGTTCATACATCTCACTGATCCTCTCGAAATTCTCTCAGTCATTCTTAGATAAAAGTTCAAAGCAGGCCTTTGCAAATCAGCCTTCAAGGTCACACCTGCTGGTTTGCAGAGAGCTAATACAGCAGCTAATACACGCGTAAGCAATTAGCACTTTACTTACTGTCAATCCCAGCATCCTAATTTATTGCTTCATTCATCCCCTTCAGTACAGAATCCCTTTGTAAACTGAGGCTAGCATATTTTGGACACATTACAAAATGGAAAAGATGATAACACTTGGTAAAGTTGATCGGAAGAAGAAATGAGAAAAACCCTATTGCAGATGGATAGATTCGATTAAGGAAGCCACAATCCTGAGTTTGCAAGGCCTGAGCAGAGTCTCCTTGAGGTCTCTCATTCATAGGAGATTTCTCATTCAGTTGACCAAAAGTCAAAGCTGACTTGATGGCACATAATAACTGTCGGATTAGAAGCAGATTTCTGGGGTGTTAGTCCTTTTTCTGGGAAAGATTCTGGTTCAGTTAAGACTCAGTCTCCTTTAGCAGAGTTCGCAAGTGGAAATGTTTAAAATCCTGGGTCTCTCTGAGGCTAGTTTTAGCAAAGTAAGGCAAATAGGCAGTATGAACATTTCATAGCTCAAAACTTTACTAATTACATTTCCCTCAAAGATACATACATGCAGTTTCTAAGTCCTGGCTAACTACCAAAAAGTTTCAAGAAGCACAGCTCAGCAGAGCCTGCACTCATCATCTTGAAGAATGAGGAAAAGTGACAGAGGAAGAGAGTGAGAAGTCTTTTATGTGCTTGCAAACACACCTGGAAGGTTCTCTGGTCACATACTATAGTTACTTAGATATACATAGTCACAGTGGGTAACTGAGAAAATGGGGAAAGTTTTAGAGACTGCACATATAGGGTACAGACATACAGAAAACTCTCAACTGTCTAAAGGGATTAGAGGTTAAAGGAGGGGTTAAAGAGAATGCTTATTTGGAAAGCGTTTTCCAACAAGAACCACAGGTTGTTTTTTAAAGGATTAGTGCTCAAGTATCAATGATCACATCAATAATTCATGAAGAATAGCATCCAAAATTCACAAAAGAGCAATACCTTTATTGGGCCGACCAAAAATGCCCAAAATACATCATGCAAACTTTTGAAACTCCACTGGCTTCTTTGTCAGACAAGGCTATTAAAAATCATATATGAGAAGAATGAAAAATGATGATGTGTTAGAGTCACAGGCCTACATTTTTTTCAAGAAGTTATTTTTGTTGCTATCAGTTAAGATGACCTTGAGAGATATCAATACAGGCAGAATCAGCTCCTCTCTTTGGCCATGTGGGCCCAGGGAGACATGGAATTGTAAAATCCAGACAATAAAATTTCAACTCGATTAGTAGTCTGAGATGCAGTCTGTTTCTTTCTTATTCTATTCTTATTTTTTAAAGATAGAATAAGTCTATCTAGTGGTATAATCCATGATGGCTAAATGGAACCTCCATGTTCAGAGGTTATATGGTACTGAATAGCAGTCAAGGAAGGAGTAGAAATTATGGGAACCTCTAAATCCTAACTGCAACAGCTTTAGCCAGTGTAACTAATGGCAAGGAGCACTACAACATGCAGTCATCAGTATCTAGAGAGCTACCAAATTCCCACATCTGGGGTAAGCAAGCACAAGAAATAGTAAGAAGAAGCAAAGGCCTTTATTATATTTTGTATATACAGTTTTCAGAGACAGGTGTCTAGCTGGGTACATATTGATGGATTTTTAGTCCACCTTTAACCAACTAGCTCTTCAGATGTGTTGGAGTACAGCTGTCATCATCCTAATGGTTTGGGGATGATGAGAGTTGTATTCCACTACAGCTACAAAATGCCAGACTGAGGGCTGGAGATTATCTTTCTTATGAGTGGAGCAGGGAGCTGTGCCAATAAAAATTATCTTCACATTGCAGATTCATTAATCCAAACAACTTCCTTGTGCTTTATCTGTGGAGTGTAAAAATAGTTGCTTTTAAAAAAGTAAGCCACCTGAGTTCTAAGGATACTGAAGGAAACCAGGACCCATTCAGACTATAAAATTATATTGCTATTATTCCACTTTAAATGCCATGGTTCCATCCTGTGGAATCCTGGAATTGGCAGTTTAAGGAGGGGTATTTAGAATTCTCAGAGCAGAGGACTCCAGTGTTTCCCCAAATCTCAAACTCCAGAATTCCATAAGACAGAACCATGGCAGTTAAAGTGGAATAATGGTGCTATAATTCTGTAGTTGAATGGGCCCCACCTATGGCCTTAGCTGCAGATGAAACAACTGTTCTGTTGATGGAGCAGCTTCCTTGCTCACTAAACATGGCTACGTCTTAAATTGCCTACTCTGAGAGCCTTCCAAAGTATACATGGAGACAGGGTTGTGCTTGTTTTTGTTTTTGGCAGGTTGGACAGTTCTACTCAAAGGCCTCCTGGCCTCTGGTGATGGAAGAGGACAACATGAGATGGAGGAAGAAATGCTTTTCTTTCTGCCTGAAGCAACAGAGTTGCTCAGGTTGCAGCTGAAAGAAATTAGAGCCCAGACATTCCTGAAGGAAACAGATGATCTAGGCCCACTCTGAACTAACTCATCCTACAATTTGGAACTAAGACAGTCTTGGTCACCCTAACTGATGACCTACTGTGAGAAAGAGGAAGGGGAAGTGCCATTGCATGGATCTTTGTGGATCTCCCAGTGGCTTTTAATCCATTCAAATGTGGTATTTTAGTGGACTGGCTCTCTGAGGTGGAAGGATGATTGCCAGATGAAATAAGAGGCAGGGCACTTTTTCCTTTAATCATTGTGCAGAAGAGGGAATTTCAGCCTGTAATGAGCAACATCTGCTGAAATTCTCTCTTCTACACAAGCACCTTGTCTCTCATTTCACCTGGCAATCGTAGGTGGAAACCACAATATTATGGTGATTCTGCTCCAACATTCAGGGTTCGTTCCTGGGAGTAGCATTTGTAGATTTCTGCTTGATTCTTGCCCTACTAAGCTGTGGGATGCTACAGGGTTTCATTAGGTACCCCATACCGTTGACCATAGAAGACTGCTGCATGAGGTTCTTACAAGTTTAGAACTGAGGTCCATAAATATGGGAATGATAACTGCCTCTATTTCTCCCTCTATATGCTTACCCAGATATTAAGAACTGTGGAGGGAGGGGTTCTCCTATGCAAAAACATCATTGGAAGTAATACTTAATGTGGAGAAGAAGGAGAAAGGAGGTGTTCTACTTGTTCTGCCCTCCCCATATGCTTTCAAACTGCTTTTCATTCAGTCAGTTGTTTTTAATAAGATCATTGTGTTTTATGTTATAACACATTGTGCTTTCATGTTGTGGGCCATCCTGGGTCCCAGTATAGGAAGAAAAGCAGGATATAAAATGAAAGAATAAATAAAATTTGGCATTTAAACCACCAGCATCTGTATTTGTTTGCAACTATATTTTTATACAGTTTTATACAACTGTATTTTGTATAACAATTTTGTAGTGGTTTAAATACCAAATCATAGCCATTCATATCATTCAGCAAAGACCCCTAAGAAGGCTGTGACCCACAGGATCCTTTTTTCCACAGCCAGGATGAGGAACAGGGGCAGGATTGGTCATGATTTTACTACAAACCTCCTCTTTTCACAGCTCAAAGGCCATTAAGCCATAAAACTATTTCCACAGTCAATTCTGAATCAGTCACCAGAAGTTGCCTTCGCTGTAGGAACTCTTCTCTCATTGTGTGGTTTCTTCATAACAGAGCATGCAGTACCAGTACCTGGATAAATTGTCGGCCTCATGTCTGCTTTGTCTTTGTTGTGCAAGAGTTCATTGTGGAGACTATAAAGAACTAAGGTGGCAGATGTGTGATGCTGAGGGCTCCCTACAAGTCCTCTTTCTGTGAGGGACACTGTGCTTTCTCCCCCCTGCTGGCTTGGGCTTATTTGTAACTGGGAGAGCAATGGAGAGAGAGAAATAAAAATGGTCCTTTGAACTTTCTTTGTCTCAACACATTATCTATAATAAGAGAATGATATTGAATCATCATCATCATCATCATCATCCAAATGGACTAAAAAACATCTGAACATGTCATAGCTAGGGTCACAGTAGCCCAACTACCAAAAATAAAATAAAATAACCTCACCTCTACTATTATGAGAATACTGATTATCCAATGATATCTCACTGATTCTTAGATTCCTGGATAGAAACTGAATCACTGATGGTCCAAAACTCCAGTCAGTAACACCGGATAGACTGTGAAACCGAGATAATAATACTGTTGCTATGTCAAGTTATTTTCATGAATAAAGGGTGGATGGATGGATAGACAGACAGACAGATGCTAGTTAATGTGATTAGGATGTGTTTAGCTAAATAGATTAAAAAATTTTAGTATTGGTTTGGCAATTATGTCTTAATTTTAGTTTAGTCCAACCTAGTTTAATTTTGTTTTAGGCCATTTCTGCACTACACTGTTATAGTGCTATTATTCCACTTTCAACATCATATGGAATGCCGGGGTTTGCAGTTTAGGGAGGGGCCTTTAAAATTCTCAGCCAGAAAACTCTTTGGTCTCAGTAAACTACAAACCCCAGAATTCCAGAGGATGTTGAATAACAGCACCACAACAGTATAATGCAGAAATGGCCTCAGTTATAGAATCAAAGAGTCATAGGTCATTTCTGCACTACACTGCTATAGTGCCATTATTCCACTTTCAACATCCTGTGGAATTCTGGGGTTTGTCGTTTACTGAGTCCCAAGAGCTCTCTGGCTGAGAATTCTAAATGTCCCTCCCTAAACTTCAAACCCTAGGATTCCATAGGAGGTTGAAAGTGGGATAATGGCACTGTAACACATCCTAATTACATTAGCTAGCTAAAACACAGGGGAAGTCTGGCCCCGCCCCCATGTAAACTGTAATGAAATGGAAAAATCTATTAATATCCCGTGTCTTATGCTACCATTACAGATCTATGTACATTCAGTTTACTAGAATTACTCATAATCATTACCACAAATTATTAATCATTAGATTAGATGGCCTTTCATTAAATCTTAGTGAAACAGTGTAGGGCGGAAATAGCCATAGAGGTGGAAGAGACCACAAGGGCCATTGAGTCTAGCCCCCTGCCATACAGAAATACACCATCAAAGCATTCCCAACAGATTCCCATCCAACCTCTCTTTAAAAACCTTGAAAGAAGGATACTCCACCACATTCCAAGGCCGTATATTCCAGTGCTGAACTGCTCTTCAGAGCAGGAAGTTCTTCCTAATGTTAAATGGAATCTCTTCCTGTAGTTTGAAGCCATTTTCTGTGTTCTAGTCTCTTAAGCAGCAGAGAATTAGGTTTGTTCCATCCACCATGTGATGTCCCTTCAATATTTAAATATAGCTGTTATGTCACCACTTAATCTTCTCTTCTCCAGTCTGAACATACCCAGCGCCTTATGCCTCTCTTCACAGGGGATGATTTCTAGGCCTTTTACCATTTTGGCCGCCCTTCTCTGGACACATTCCAGTTTGTCAATATCCTTCCTGAACTGTGGTGACCAGACACAGTATTCCAGGTAGGGTCGGACCAAAGCAGAACAGAGTGGTATTATCACTTCCCTTGACGTAGACACTATACTCCTATTGTATAATGCAGCCCAGAATTGCATTGGCTTTTTGGCTGCCGTGTCATGCTGCTGACTCATGTTTAGCTTATGGTCTATTAAGACTCCTAGATCTCTTTCACACTGTGGTCAAGCTAAGCATCACCTGTCTTATATCTGTGCATTTCATTTTTGCTTCCCAAACTAGTACCTTACATCTCTCCCTGTTGAAAAAAGTTTTGTTAGTTTTGGCCCAGCTCTCTAATCTGTTAAAATCGTTTTGAATTCTGATCCTGTCCTATGTGTGTAGGTTGTAGCTTGTTTATGTATAGTTTGTTCCTTTTTCTTTTGTTCTTTTTTTTTCAGTTGTGAAATTTGTATGTTTGCACTAAACTTAATAGATATGAAATCTTTTTTAATTTATTTAATTTTAATTTTAATTAATTATTTTTTAAAAATTTAAATCATGTTATTGCTGCAGTGCCTTCCAGTGGTTCTCAACCTGTGGGTCCCCAGATGTTTGTGGACTTCAGCTCCCAGAAGTCCCAGCCACTATGGTCAATGCTCAGGGCTTCTGGGAGCTGAAGTCCAAAAACATCTGGGGACCCACAGGTTGAGAACCACTGCGTGACTGTTAGAAACTGCAAAGAATGCTGCTTTCAATTTTAAAAAAACACAGATGTAATAACATAGGCTAAGATCCTATTTGAAGCTGTTGGAGTGTAAAATTCTTCCATCATTTTCACAATAATGTCCAGGAGATCAAAGATGAAAGGAAGCCAGCAAAGGAAGAGTAAAGTTGGCTAGCCAGGCAGCAGTGTGAGGGAATTGCACCCAGGCAATGTCTAGCAACCGTTGTGCAGCCTAGCAAGACCATTGTGTAAGGACGTTTGGGATACTTCCTTATGCAATCACAAGGTAAATGTTTATATTGGTATAACCCCCATTATGCAGATATAAATCAGCAAGAAGATTCCAAGCTCAGACTCCTGGAATTTTTCTATTTAAGTTGTCTGCCTTTGAATTGTTTGAACTGTTTCTGAATCTTTGTGAAATAACTGAATTGGACTTAGCAAATCAATTAAGCCTTAAAATTGCAGCAAGCTGCTGCTCCACTAATTAAACTGGAGATTGGCACGCAGCCCTTTCCTCTTAGTGAAGAGCTCACGAGAACAGGATAATTTGCACCCTCATTTCCCACCTAAGGATGATCCATGAAAACTGGGGGCTCAGGGCTAGACCCTGAGATGTGTAAATGCTAGAATTGATAGGAGGTATAGTGCAACAATACTAGGAGGATCACAGTTTGCCTCACTTCTGATTTTAAACATGAAATTCTACTGTGACAACAGCTTAGAGATGAAAATAGGAATTTCTTGCTGTGTGCTTTGTAATCCTGTTTTCACGCCAGGGATGGTTGCCTAAACCAAGCTACCTATGTTGCCTTTATTTTGTATGCCATAGATTGTTCTGCTCTGCCTTCTGAAGCAGGCAGTGAAGTAAATGACTTAGTGCTCAATAGAATGTTTGATCTCATGAAGGATCTGGGTATGTGGAAAGGCTGTAGTTTAGTCTTATGTAGCAACATTTGCTATTTGCTTAGACCGCTTGGGGATAAATGAGGTAGAAGCAGAACTAATGTGTTTTAGTGCGGATGTGCACCTAGTCACATAGGGATGGAGGGGCGATGGAGGCAGTTTGCCCTGGGCAGCAATGTTTTTGGGACATCCCAGCTCGTAGCCACACCCCTGTGGGCCATGGCCACATACCCACACCATGGACATGCCCCTCCCACCCCGCCCCACTCCTAGCTCTGCCGCTATGTGCACCCTAAAACATTACTTAAAGATATCCTTCACATCCACCTGAAAGGCAAAATGAGGACAGTAATTTCCTACAGATGAGAACTAAATTTGATAACCATCCCTTGCAAATGGCAAAAAGTTATATCATATGAAACTGGTAGGTGGACAATTGGCCATTAGTAGGCTGCTGAGAAAGTGGTGGATGTTGTATTTTTTAAAACTGATATTGTTTTAAACTGCCTTTAATTCAATTGTATTTAAGGCCCTTTCCACACAAGATACCATAAACAGATCTTTTCCATAGTTAAGGTGGATTCTCTTGACACGCAGTAGCTATGCCGCATTCTGCACCTCTCAGCATTAATGTGAATTGCAGTGGAGTGTTTCTTCCACATTTTGCCCCACCCTGCCGGCCCTGATTGGCCTCCTGCTGGCGCCGCCATTTTCTTAATGTGCAGTAAAACGCATTTAACATTTCTGCATTGAGGTGGCATACAGGATATATGCAGATGAGGCAGTACAAAACAGAATTTTTTCCTCATAGTTCAAATAATGCGTCCTAGCTACTGCTTTTAGACAGGATGGCTACTAGATTGCTATGACATCATGCAGAACCATGGCCTCTGAAACGAATACAACCAGTAGCTACTACGTTTTAGCAACACCATGAAGAAATGGCCTTAATCTACTTAACTGTGTTTCAGACTTACATTTTTATGTTTTATTTGTATCTCCTTCCCCCCCTCAAACCAATTTATGAGCTTACTTGACACCCCATTTGGGGAAAAATGCTGTGAAATCAAAGAAACAGCCACAAGTTTATTGTGGCTATTTCTTGGTTTTTAATACAATTTTCCAAATAATCTGCGCCCTCCTCTCATCACCAGTGACCAGTTATGCCAGAACTGAAATGTGTAAAGTAAAGGCTGCTAAATCTCAGAGACCTACCAATTCTTCCTTACAGAAGAAAAATCCTAAAAAGTCATGGGAGGCCCAATGGTACATTGAAATGACCCAGCTCTGCTGGCTTAGCACATCTAAAAATGCATGACTCAATTACACAAGAGTTAGCTAATGAGGACTGAGGAAGATGTTACAGACTAAAACAAATGGCAATTCAATGAATCAGCGCTGCTTTTCAAACTGTTGCTGTTCAACAAAACCTTGGCAAGACATTTTCTTCACAGGATATGAATCACCCAAACTCAAAACAGCGAGACCAGGGCCACCTACAAGCTGAGTTTGTACAGTATGACCTTCAGGCCCAACATCCACCAGAAGTTGAGTAGAAAAAGGCCAAGCTTGGAAGAATAAAAGGGTTTACATCAGTATTAAATAATTCTTTCTTAGATATGCAAATTTCTAATTAGTTACTGTGGAAACTGTAGGGGCCTGGAAGTAAGCCTTGCACAATGAGGACGAGAATTTACTTTTTTGATTTACCACAGGGCTGTAGTAGTAGAAGGAGGAGAGACAGAGAGGGGGGAGATAAATTCATTGCTTTTAACATGACAACAGAATAAAGTGCAACAAATGAAGTGACTTTGCTTTGTCTGCGGCTGTTGTTACAGACTCTGAGGAACTTTGTGACACAGTCTTGTTTGTAATGTCTCTCCAGAATTGTCGAACACTAGTTTACAACTGAGCCAAAATGAATATTCTCACCAAGCTCTGTACTTCACAAAATTCACAGGGCATGAATGAACTCAGATTCCAGTGATGCATCTATTAACGAACTGTGCATCTGAAACTTTCTCTTTTCTAAATAAATAAATAAATAAATAAATCCTTATTTTTCAATTTATGACTTGCAATTTTAATTTTTAAATTGTGTGTTTCTATTTCTTCATTTTATATTCTCCATTCGTTCTAAATGAATTTACCATTTAGTGCCTGGAAATCACATAAATCATCATTTATGAAGCTGGAAGAGCACAACTTTTGATATAATTAGTAAAAAGCAACAAAACTATTAACACTATTCTCTGCCCATCCATCCAAAATATTGTATGCATGCTTTTATTTTTTCTATATCCTTTTTGAAAATGCAGACTAACAAACTGACAAAGTTTAAGGCACTGTTCTCATGGAACAGACCTCATTGCATTTTAACTTGCGATGACTAGTTGCTTAATGCAAATGCATTAAGCTGGTGCCATAATATTGAATCAAGAGATTTGGTTTTGAATTGTTTAAATTACATTACATTGAGAATACCAATTTTTTCAGATCAAGCGTCAGTTATAAAATTTTTGATACATTTTATTTTGCACATATACAACCAGGTGAACATTTCTTATTTTGAGCTTTCCTCTTTTCTTGACAATTGTTCTCCTGGAGAGATACATAACTCATCTGGCTGCCTATAAGATGATTACGTAATAAATTATTTATTCATGTACCAGATTTGTGAGCCAGTTGTCACATGCTCTGTTAGGAATCTACAATCAGACCAATAGTCCGTCTAATGTAAAATTGTCTGCATGAGGAATAAACCTGATGTCCTCCAAGTGTTTTGGATCACAACCCCAATAGTCCACGAACATTAGATATGCTGTCTAATACTTACAGTAATTGTAGTCCAAAGCTCCTGGGTGGATACCAGATTGCCTTTTCTAGGATTACACTGATTGGCACCAACACCTCAGAGTATCAGATTTGAGGCTTTCCTTGTCCTAACTGAAAGTGTCAGGGATTAAGCCTAGAGCCCTTTCCACATGCGGGAAAGGAACTGCACGAAAACAGGACTCACCGGATTTCTTTGGCGTCCAGCTGAGTCCGTTGGGATGAGGAGCAGTGCGAGCTCGTCACTCCGCACTGCTCCAGCATCCAAAATGGCAGCTTCCAGTTGGTGGAGCTCTCCACCAACCGGAGAAGCTCACCAGCCTAAAGCCCGCCCCCCGGCAGATCTGCAGGCACGCACTAGTGCGCGCCTGCAAATCTGCACTGCAGCACGGCGACGGAGTGACACGGAGTCGCGCGCTCCATGCTTTTTAAAAACCTCTAAAAAGAGGTTTTTAAAAAACACGCCATGCGACCACTTCTGGTCACTTCGGAGTGGACTGAGGTGCGGTACTACAAAAAGTAGTCCGCCCCAGTCCACTCTACGGTGCAGAAGACCTCCGTTGGAGGTCGCTCTGCACCGTTTAAAAAGCCTGGTGCAGAAAGGGCCTAGGATCTTCAACATGCTAAATATATACTAAACTCTTCTCTAGTGAGACAATTTAAGAACATTAAAAACTTTTATTCAGAAATCAGAGTCTCCAACATCTGAAAGCCTCTAAGTCCAAGTTATTTCATTATGCTGAAGGACCCACAGGATCATAATGCAGGCTAGGTTTTTCCAGATAGTTCTGTGATGTTAAAAAGACTGTGGCCATTTCTGCATGGGGTATTTGAAATGGTGCAGTCCGTCCTCCAGGGAGGATGCCTACACCTGGGAGCGGACTGGGTCCGGACTACTTAATGTAGATCCGCACCTCAGCCTGCTCCGGAACGACCCCAAGTGGTCATCCAGCATGCTTTTGAAAGACCAGAAAAATCAGATCTTTCAAAAGCACGGACCGCGCCACTGTGAGCCTGCTCCCTTGTGCAGATTCGCAGGCTCGCACCAATGCGAGCCTGTGATCTGCTGGGGATGGGCTTTAGGCTGGCGAGCTTCAGCAGTTGGTTGAGACCCTCGACCAACCGGATGCCGCCATTTTCGATGCTGGTGCAGTGTGGAGTGATGAGCACGCACTGCTCCGGAGCAGCCTGGACCGGACCGGGGAACCATAAGACCCGGTAAGTAGTGGCGCGGGGCGATTCCCTCACCCTGTATGGAAATGGCCTGCGTTTGGTAATCCACTGTAAATTTATTTTGATACTACACACTAACAAAATTTATTTGCAGGACCAGATTATGAATGGTGCAGTTGGCTAGGGGTCTCATACTGCTGCTGACACCACGTATACATACATATGCATATGGATGCAAAAGCATACACACAGGCACCTGGTACTGTGATTCTGTCAAGAGAAAAATGCTCATGAGGAGATGACGAACAAAGATCTCTTTCCTGCTATTTCCCCCAATAGTTGGTAATGTTTCCCAGTAGACCCAGTCCTTTTTTCCAGTCACAGAGCAAGTCAATAGGTGAGTGGGGTATTGAGGTCAGTACCTCTGTGACTTTGGCTACAGCCAGGGTAAAGGCCAAATGTTTGGGGGTTTTTTGTGCCTTTGTGCCACAGTAGTGTGCCATATTATGCATCTTCACGGTATTGAATACAGTAGGTCCCCCATAACCATGTGGCTGGTATCCACAGCTTCATATCCCTGTGATCCACTCCAGGGCCATGGCTGCCACCATGGGTTGGGGTCCTTGCTCTGTGCAGCCAGTAGAGAGAGGTGTATGGCAAGGTACAGCTGGGCTTTTCACATCTCTCTTGGCTATGGAAGAGATGGACACTCCTTCCTCAGCTGAGAGAGAAACACGAACCCTGGCATGGCTCCCTTGCACATCTCTCACCCATGGAAGGAGACATACGCTCCATCTTTAGCAAAGACAGGCAAGAAAAGCCTTGCATGGCTCATTTCTGTGCCTCTCTCCACCAAGGAAGGGGACAAATGCTCTTTCTTCAGCAGAGAAAGGCATTCAAAGCCTGGCACAGCTCCCACTCCTGTGCCCCTCTCAGCTGAGGAAGGAGATGGACTCCTTCCTCTGTGAAGAGAGGCAGTCAAAGCCCAGCACAGCTCCCGCCCGGTATTATCCACATTTTTCACCATTTATGCTAAGTGTGTGAATATCCCTTGCAGATATGCAGGACTTAGTGTACTTGTATATAGCAAGTGGCAATACTACCAATTAAATTTATTTCACCTCTAAGTTGTAAGACACCAAAAATGTGGAAAAAATAAAAAAATGGTAAATTTGCACTACAGTTAAACACAGCACAGCACTGTATAACATCAATGAAAGTGGACAGGAAGGGAAAAGCTGGATAAATGCAGCTTTGAGAAAATAGGTGTTGGATCCAGATTTAATCACACTTGAAGCAGACCCAAAGAAGTCAACATCATTTAAGTTAGCTATTACTAAGTCTCATTGATGTTAACAGCTCCTTTCTAAGACATGGGCTAGAAATACATGTATAGATGTCTCTGGTAGCGACTATGTTTGTAAGAGTGTTCCCATGATACCTTGCTGGTTGGTTTCCATATCCAGTGTACAAGGTTCCTGTTGCTGTAATGAGAAGATCTTCAACATGCTGAATCTTTGATAGTTGGGGATCTAGCAGTGATGAACAGTGACAGATCAGATCAAAACTAGCCCTGATTCTCCCATCCTTTCCAGGCAATGGCTCATATCACAGGCTAAACATCTCTCAGGAATGTAATCTAGCAATGTTATGTTATTATAGTCAACATTTGGAATAAAGAGATATAGAGTGTTTTTTAAAAGTAGCCTTTCATATTCATATTAAAATATTTGTATCCTGTACCCTCTGTAAAAATCTCAAGGTGGAGTACAATAAAATCTACCTGACCAAATTCAAACAGTGTAAACAATAACATGATTTTAAATGGTTAATGTCAGGGATTCCAGGCAGAGAACCCTGAGAAAATGATCAGCCCACTGCAAAGATGTTGCATCATGCCCCAGCTGTGGGTAATTGCAAGGTTGCATAGGAGACTGGGGTTGTGTGCAGATGGTAGAGGGAGATGTGCAAACCCCTACCTGATTGGTTGTAGATATGTATATAAGAAAGCAATCCCCTGTCTGTATTGTCTGTTGACCAAACCTGGTGCTTGGCCCAAGCTCTTGTCCGGCTGTCCTATGTTTTGTATATAACGGAACTTTGCTGCAAGTTAAAGTGCCTCCTGTTTTGGAAGAAAACTCCTCCTTGTGTGAGTATCCTTATTGGGGAACAAGATTGCTGCTGTTGGCTAGCTGTGCTCTGGCTTTTCTGCTGCATTTCTGTGGGGCTGAAACTCCTATCATCCCCCAACAGTTAAAAACAGATTAAACAATTGAACAAGTTAGACAGGTTAAAATTTGTTAAAGAGTTTAAGACAATTTAAAGCCATGCATATGTGCAGTTTTGCATAAAACTAATGAGGCCTTAAAGGATTTAGCAAGTGACCATGTTTTTACTTGGTACCAGAATATGTAGAAAAGTATTTCTGATATCTCAAGCTAAAAGCATCTTAAAATCAACACAATTAAACTGTGGTCAGAGTTTGAGGTTTTTAATATAATAAGTAATGATTGGAATTCAGGATCAGACTTACGGATGTGTAACCTGGAGTAACGTATCCATAGTGAATCTGTATTCACAGTCCCTATGTAGTCATGATCATGATGTTATTGCCCCAATCATAATTCCCCCCCCCCAAGCAGAGTGGCACAGAAAGAAGGCAGTCTGTTCTGTGGCAACTGAGGCACAGGTGAATGATCTTTCGTTTTCTACCAGCCAGCAAAGCTGTGACAATCAGAGGTAGGATCTCCTTTGCACTTTCTTTTTGCAGCCTGGCTGACTAGGGGAAGCAGATAAAAATATCATACACCCACGTCTCAGACCCCAGCAGAATGGAATGCCCAGTCAAGTAGGTTTGTGGGGCTGAGCTTCAGTAATGACAACAACAATAACATCCAAATATGAGTAAGAGTTCTGGGGTAAGTAGAGAAATGGCACAATTTTGCAATATGCTTTATATGATTTAGCACCTATTTTATTTTTACATCTGTACATAATTACAGTCTAAGATTTATTAATGTTTCAGAGACATGAGAAAATGCTAGTCTGAAGCAGTATGCAACTCGCAGAAAACATCACATTTATGAAGTTTGTACATGACTGAATGCTGATTACCAGATTATCATTACTGTTTTAAAGCTTGTCTGAATAAATTAATAAGTAGAAATATCAGCAAAACGGGTTTCATGAAAGAGAGATTTATGTCATGTGAGTTAACTAATCAAAGTAATGACAAATTCTAATTCTTTAAATAATTCCAGTTGTAATTCTGTTTCTTGACATTTAGAAAGCATATAATTGGTTGGAGTGGAATTTTTTAATCAAATCATAGAGGTAAAATCAAACTGTAAACAATGATAATGTGATAAACAAACTTTAGTACTGATATACCAAAACACATATGGTCTTACATATACATATTTTCCAACAATGATCAAAAGATAGATAATATATTTTCCCTATTTTGAAGTGGCTAAATTAACTGATGTCTCTTCAAAGTAATTAGCCAAAAGAAGACATAAGACAATATAATTTGAAGAGAGGTCTTTATGTAAACTTGGGTGATGGGAGTATAGGAAGTTATTTATGTTACACACCTACAGCTTTTCAAACTCTTTAATAATGTTTCTATGCATTGGCATCTACATAAAACATTTTTGTTGTTGTGTGCTTTCAAGTTGTTTTGAACTTATGATGACCCTGTGATGAATTATCATGGTGTTATCATGGGGTTTCATGGCAAGATTTGTTCAGAGGGGGTTGCTGTTGCTCTCCTCTGAGGCTGAGAGAGTGTGACTGTCCCATGATCAACTAATGAATTTCCATGGTTGAGTGGAGATTGAATCCTGGTCTCCAGCATCCTAGTCTATCACCTAAACCACTAAACTAAACCATGCTGGTAAAATATTGTAAAATATAGAAAAAATCTTTCACAGCAACAGTAAGCAACAAGCTGGAGGTCTGTTTTCCATGAGATCTTTCTTGCTGTAGGCTCTCTAGCAAGTCATTCTCTTTTGGTGTCTTAAAGAAGCCACAAAAACATTTATTAACAAAGATGATATTACCTGAAATACGGAATGGTGATTCCCGGTGGGAGAAGAAACCTTAAAAAGCAGACAAATAGAGAAAGAGAAATTAAAACAGCAACTTAATGTATCAATGTCCCAAATGAACTTCTGCTTCTAGACTCTAAAAGATGTCTTCCATCAGAAAAGGCAAACATTTTGCACTACTGTAAGCAACCTTCATTAACATGCACAGTCTAACCCAACTGTTTCCATGCTTGCCATTTTGGACTACAAGGGTTGAGTACAAGTACATGTGCCTTCAAGCTGTTTGTCAACACAGAGTGACCTTATGAATTTCATAGGCATGAATTTCATAGGCAAGGAACACTCAGAGGTGGTTTTACCAGTTTCTTCCTCTGAAATATAGCCCACAGTATCTGGTATTCATTGGCAGCCTCACATCCAGGTGTTAATCAGGGCTGACACTGTCTAACTTCCAAGGTCAGAGAGGAGCTGGTGCCTGAGTACAGGAGGGGATGCTCCTCTTGAATACAGCTCCCTCCACCAGAACCACTGAAAGACTTCTGAGATCATTCAGCTTTGGCATAGTCTTTGCACTGAATATTAAAACGGTGTGAAAATAAGAGTAGTATTGTCTAAAGAACTCAAAATAAATGGTACAAATCTGGAAACCTTGAGCTAAATTGTTAGCTCCTCTCTCTCAGCTTTATACTGTGTTCCTGAACATCCTGACTTTTCATGCACAGAAAAACACTAGTGCAGACATATGAAATGTATCTTTCATATCAAAGATTTTTTTTTTACATATGGTAAATTTCTGACTGCCAATACACTTGATAGTTTGTTGGTAGCAAAATACCTGGCTTCACACATACCAAATAAAACAACTTGTCCACTTTCTGGCTGATAGCTAGAAGATCTTTTCTGAGAATTCCTGTCTTTAATTAAATAAATAAATAAACAAACAAACAAACAAACAAACAAATTAATTAATTAATTGATTGATTTCCAGAAATGCTAAGGGTGCCACTTCAACAAAACAAGGATGGGTAATCGAGTTTCTTCATAAAAGTTCTGTAGGGGTCTATTCATACTACTGTGATTCCACTTTAACTGCCATGGTTCCAGCCTATGAAATCCTAGGATTGGCAGTTTAGGATGGGACATTTAGGATTTTCAGCCAGAGAGTTCTTCTAGTGCCTCTGAGCAAACTGCAAACCCCAGGATTCCATAGGATGGCAAATGTGGCAACTGAAGTAGAATCATAATGCTCTGTGTTGTATGAATGGTTTCTGGGATATATTAACCCAAGAATCTGATCAAAATGTTTCTATAACCAACTCCCCATATGATTGACTCTAGTCAACCCATGAAGAAAGATTGGCGATATGTACTGAGGAGGAGGCAGAAGGCTTCCAATTTGTTTCTAATCTCAATTCAAGGCCCAAGTTTTGAACTATAAAGCCTTAAATGACTTGGAGCCAGGATATCTGACAGAGATCTTGAGATCTTCAGCAAAGGCCCTGTAGAGTGCCCCACCAATATGAGAGACTGGGTTGGTTAAAGTGTGAAATGGGTCTTTCCCTAGAGAAGCAGCTCAGTTATAGATTTCCCTCCCCAAAGAAGTTAGGCTGGCTGAATTCCTGTTGAGCTCCCAGCAGGTTGTGAACATAAGTTGTCAACATACCTGCCTGATCTTTGATTTTTAAAACTGGCTTTTAGAATTGGCTTTTAAATTTGGTTTTTAATATTTTTTAAAAAATATTTTCCATATTTATTGTACTTTAGGAGTCCATTTAGGCAGGAAAGAGATTATTTATATATTATAAGAATATCTGTTAAAGAGGACTGAATCCACTTGCTGGTTGCAACCAAAGCAGTTCCACTGAATCAATGATCAACACTTATTCAATAGAAAACTTTGACTGAATCAATGATCAACACTGATTCAATACGAAACATTGGGTTCAATGGATCTACTCTAGCAAGATTAGCAATTGGATTTAGGCCATAGTGTTGTGGTGCTAACAATCTCACTATTACTAGGTGGAAGCACATCTTCTAAGCACTGTCAGGAGTGGCTTTATTGTAACTCTATAAAATGATTAAGAATAGTAGAAAATTTCTCTACGTTTTTCTAAGGAACCTTCACTGAAAAGACCAGTGTAAATTAAACACACATTGAAGCACTCATCCAAAAACAAAGGCAAGGATCTTCTAGCCTATAAATGCTAATGCTTGTTACAGATGGTGTGTGCCCATTTTGTATGAGGGAGCTAGAAGAGAAAATCATTTGAGCAAATGAACCTGTACTGCTTCTTCTCATGCTTTGTGATTCGCTGCTGTTGTTACCTTTTGAATTCCAGCAGTTGGGCTGCTTGTGTCCTGTTTTTTAGTACCCTTCGTAAACCATCTTTCCTTTTTAACTAGGCTTGATGGCCTCAATGGAGTGGCCATGACAATGGATGTTCATTTTACCGCTATAAAAGAGCTTAATGATTAAAAGGCTGCATCATTGCACTTTGCCACAGAACTCATTCTTTTGCTCCCGTGAAGTCCCTTTGATTCAAAATGTTCTTTTGACAGGATCAAGAGTGGCTTCCATTCAGCTGGCCGACAGAAACATCTGCATTTTCTATCTTCTACCTCCTACCCAGTGCACATAGTTAATGTGTAATTAATGAAACATCCCTTCATGGAGTGGTATACAATTGCCATAGGTCTCCCACCAACCTCGCTTCAGTTCCAATAAAGCAGGTCTGCTTTTATATCCTTGTACTCTCATTCAACAATAGTAATAAACCTAGTTCCAAGCTTATCTAGCCAGCTTACATCTTAATCTCCCCTTCCCAATTCTTCTTTCTCCTCAAAAGGCATGTGTGTAAGGAAAAAAACCCATTCAATTTCCTTTGGGTTAGTCAGGCACATTGGAAGTGGGTGAACCAAACATATAGCAACATTCACAGTGGAAAACAGAGGACAAGGTTGAAAAGGGTCTATGGAAAGGGCCATGAACTGAAATAGGAACTAGAAAAGTAATCTTGCAAGGGCAAAATACATTACTTTTTTAAAAAAAGGCCCATAGTTTCAAAGAGTACTCCCAGAACTCATTTCTATGACACAAATGAAGCCCTCCCAGAGTCTGCTACCTGTTCTTGTAGAACTCTGTGTAATTCTGCATCTCTTTAAACTTCACTATCTTTGGGCAAATTCAGTCTGATCGCTTGCTAATGAAAACGTCAGGAAAATGTTTCATGTATGGCCAACCTGATCCGTTAAGAGTCTTCATCTGGCAGTGGCTGGTGTTGGCCCAGAAAATGTGGGAAGGGTCAGATGGGTTTCAAGGAGTAACAACTATGCAGGGAAGCTGGGAGAAAGGCTCTTAGGGGAAAATTAAAGGAGAGCAGCATGACAGGCATGGTGAAGGACTGCAACCCAGAAT
Organism: Iguana delicatissima; assembly: GCA_948472985.1. Classification (NCBI taxonomy): domain Eukaryota; kingdom Metazoa; phylum Chordata; class Lepidosauria; order Squamata; family Iguanidae; genus Iguana; species Iguana delicatissima. Next base: position 56,025 of record CAOKZL010002690.1, on the reverse strand, counting down.
GTTGTAAGGGAAGTTACCATTTTGTTGGACAGCAGGATTGAGTGTTTTTTGTTTCTAAGAGTGAGGTCAACTGTGAGGTTATGAGGAGGATAGGTAGCCTTGTTGATGTTTGGTGGATGTCTTTACAATATCTGTTTTTATAAGAATGCTTCTGAAGGGTGTCCATAATGCAACGGGGCCTTACGGAGTGGAATGCATTACTCATCCCTGGTAGCACAAGACAGGACGCAGTAAACCATGGCTCAGTAGCAGAGAAACTATTTTGCATGCAGAAGGTCCCACCCATATTTATTGTCTGGAAATAACCAGACACAACAAGATTCAGAATTTGGTGATAGGAAAGACCACCTCCTGTCACTCTGAGCTTCACTTTTCACCTCAGAGTAGTGACTGCTAGATTAGCTGGACAAATAGATGGGCTAGATGATTTTTGGACTCCAACTTCCTGTGTTCCTGGAGTAGTATTTACAATTCATGGCTCTCTGATTGTTCTCAGACTGTAACTCACATTAGCCTTACCATTATAGCCAATGGTGAGAAATAATAAGAGCTGCATCTTTTACAGTTTCATTTTACAGTTTCATTTCTGAGAAAATGCAATTCCCTAGGGAATATGTGATTAAGAAAAGCTTTTTCTTTTTCCTTTTTACAAGAAAATGTTTTGCTTATCAAATTGGAAACCCTATGCATTTTCCAAGGGAAAACTTCACTGTCGGGGAGATGCAGTGTATGTTTTAAATATGAGTATTTAAATATGAGATCTGAAAGGTCATGTGTGCAAATATGACATAATATCTGAGTGACATGCACTTCAAACTGTTCCTAAAAGCTTTCCATTCCAGTATCTTCAACAGAAGATGATGCATATTTTCATGTTAGATGGGAGGCTGGACTTACTGTAGCCAGTAACCCAAATCCAATTGCTAATCCCAATTAGAGTAGACCCACTTCTGGATGTTAAATCAACAGATATGTAAACCAAACCAATTCAGGGGACTAGCAGTTAGATTCAGGCCAGTATCTACATGACTTCACAGTGCAGGAGAACCGGACCAAATTTAGGAATTAGAACAACAGTAACATTGCAGAAGGCAAACAAAACATTTTCAACTTCAGTCTCAAGCAGCAGCAGCTTTTTAGAGCATTCCAGGCTATCGGTAGTAATATTTAATTACATACGTGGGCAATCTTTTGTACTTCACAAAGGCTCTTCGAAGCTGTTGTCTGCAACAGATGGCAGAGAAAGCCACCACAATTTTTCCAGAGGGAAAGTCTCCTAACATTTTCTAACTATTGTTCTAAAAAATCCATTACTACTAGTAAATAGGCTCTATATTGAAGCCTACCTGTATGGATGAAAAGATTAGACAGATTTCACTGAAGTCTAATAGATAAAACAAAGAAAAGCAGCAAGGGAAAAAAAGTGAGCTATCCTTGTTAGCTTTAGAATCTAGATTGTTCTAGATAAATCTAGATTGTTTTCTTGTGAAATTGGATTGTTTCCTATAGTTAATCCAGAGCACCTCATGGAACCTCAAGTATCTCATTAGAGCCAACATGTTGTCTCTAATGAGGTATATGAGGCTCTCCCTTGAGGCCCCTCCCTAAACTGCAAACCCCAGGATTCCATAGCATGTTGAAAGTGGAATAACTGCACTATAACAGTCTAATGTGGAAATGACCATGGTGTAATGGCTTGAGCACTGGACTACAACTCTCGAGACAAGGATTTAAATCCCTGCTCAACCATGGAAACTCACTGGGTGACACTGAACAAATCAGACTTTCTCAATCTCAGAGGATGGCAAAAGCAAACCTCCTCTGAACAAATCTTGCCAAGAAAACCCCATGATAAGTTCAGCTTGAGTTCACCAGAAATCAGAAATTACTAGAAGTCACACTATAAGAACCTCATAGAAAGGAATACTTCCTTTCTGATAAGTGATTATATTTTAACAGAAAGATAATGCATAGAAGTGAAAAGTTTTTAAAACTGCCATTCCAATGTGTTTGAATTTGAAGTGGTAAAGACCATAGGCAGTGTCCACAAACTAACATACAGACACAGTATGGTTAAGTGAGCCTGTGAACCCAGCAAGTTGATCACCAGCTTACACCTGTGTGACATGAAGTTATACTAGTATAAACTGATAAAGAAAAAGGCTGAGAAGAAAACTGGTGTCAAGGTAGAGCAGATACACTGAATTAATGGGGTTTGCATAATTGTCACCTCACCGTTCTACAATTGAGTCCAACTGTAGTTGGGGCCAACCAATAAAATTCAGACCTGACGCAGTGGGGGTGAGCGGCAGACAGAAAATAAAGCAACGCAGCCAGCCACTCCCACAGCAGTGGTAGCAGCAATGCCAGTTCCTACAAAACACAGAGAACTATGCTACTGAGACCCATTTCCCATTATCCCAGCACAGAGGGAACCAATCCATACAAAACACTTTCTTTGCTGTCACTTCTACCATGTGCACGAGGCATAGTCTACCTCAGTGGTTCTCAACCTGTGGGTCCCCAGATGTTTTTGGACTTCAGCTCCCAGAAGCCCTGAGCATTGACCATAGTGGCTGGGGCTTCTGGGAGCTAAAGTCCACAAACATCTGGGGGCCCACAGGTTGAGAACCACTGGTCTACCTGATACAAATACATCATTCCTTCCTGTGTGACACATGGAGCTGCAGGCAACAAGAACCCAGCAAGTGCAGTATCTATCTTCTCTACTAACATGTATTTATACAGACTGCTAGTCAACTTCCTCCTGAGTGCACAACAGAAAGGGAAGGAAGGACCTCCAACCAAATAGGAGGAAGCATGCAAAAAGAACAGACAGTCCTTTCTGCAACAAGAATCAAAGGGGAAGCAGTGGGTTGAATGATCAAATCTAAACCTCCTCCAGCCCAAAGACACAACCACGGCCACAGGGCCAGCACAAGTTACACAAAGGGAAGGGGAGAGTAGTCTCAAGTTTTTACCAGTGTCCCAAAGTTGGGAGAAATTTGGATTCAGTGTAGATTCAACTGGCCTTATGTTGCTGAACTGGCCCTCAGCCATCATGTCTAGTTACAGCTGTAAGGCTTCCAAACTAATTTGTTTGACTCACAAGTTTATTTTAACAAAGTAGCAGAATTTCAGATTTCACTGAGGCTTGGTGAGAATTCTTAGGAAAAGACACATCCTCAACATCAAATGCAAACACACACTCGTTGCTATTTTTTTTAAATTCTTAAATTAAGCAGTGATACTTAATACTCACAGGCACCTTGAAACAGATGTATGTCTGCTCAGAAGTAAGTCTGACTCAAGCCCATCTTCAGTAAATGCATTGAGAATTGCAGTCTTTGTTGTTGCCTAACAGTCAATGATGCATATGATCGATGAACTGGTCACAGATAAAGATGCACTTGAGGAATAATTGCATGCCATCTGAAAGAAGGGTGTGAAGGAGCATGTGTGTGCACAGATAGCACCCTTGGCTGTTCTCACACTACAACTGTTGTTACATGTTGTTACCACAGCAAGGAATGCTTTTTTTTTTGTAGTTGAGGAAAATAGGACAATTTGTATTACTCTTTTCATTTCTATACTTTCCATAACCAAATCCTATGCAGCATTTATGAGGGGGCAACAGAAAGGGAGGGGGGCAACAACTATACTGTCTAAGATTGATGTTATTATTGTGTTATCCAGCACATTCAGAGGACATCACATTGAGGCAAATCTGGGTTAAGCCATATCAATCCCAAGTCTCAACACATTTCAAAAATCTTGTTTTTCTTGGATGAGGTTATTTTCCCACTGTGACCAAAGAATGATGAAAGGGAAGGAAAATAAACTCCATGTGCTTGTAGATGGAGTAGATTCTATTCTTTAAAAAGGCTTTTTTTAAAAAAAAAAAAGTCCTATTTAAATAATGAAATCTATTCCATCTATAAGCACATGGAGTTTATTCTCCTTTCCCTTTGCTGATCAGACACGTGCTTTCAGTTTTTATTTCTGCTCTGACCAAAAAATGGTGACATAGGACCCTTGTACATGTGCAGAAAGCCTTTCCCTTACTTCCTGACTAATTCCCACACTGTCTCGGATTGTGAGGGACAAGCTTCTGTTCAGACTTCAGCCCCAGTACCTCCCGCGTGCGCTCGCTCTCTCTCTCTCTCTCTCTCTCTCTCTCTCTCTCTCTCTCTCTCTCTCTCTCTCTCTCACACACACACACACACACACACACACACACCCTCTCTCTGTCTCTCAGTCTTTCTCTCTTTTTCTTCATATAAATTCAGTGTTGCTTACTTCACATAAAGGCTGCGGTCACTCAATTGTATTTCATGTATTTTGAAGTCTGGCTCAAGATAACAGGCTCACACCAGCTTGCCAACATATCCTTAGTGCGTATGGGGTGCGGGGAGAGAAGGGGGGACAGCTTCAAAGAGGCATCCCCCCACCCACCTTGATTCTAAAGTATAAGCAAGTCAGGAAAAGGATATAATGTTTGTCATGGGGATTAGCCCCTACGGTGTCTGTTACATAAGAGCATATTGAAAGTCGTTAGAATTCAGCAGAAACTGTTCTGCATCTTTGCAGCTGAACTGCATTTCAGGCATCAATGGCTCAGTCACACACATACTCTCTCTCTCACACACACACACACACACATACATGCACCTCTTATCACAGCAAAAGATATCGCAAACAGGGGTCTTAGAACAAACCTTCTCTAAGATAAGAAGCCTAATAAAACTAAGCCCTGTGCAAAGGCTCCAGATATATACAGCAGGAAAGCTCATAATCATTTGCCAGGAGGTTTGTGGGAGTCTGGAGAGTGCTCAAACTACTCACAATGCCAAGTGGATCCTATTTTTTTGTACTCAAAGCAAATGAAACAACATCAGGGGGAAAAAATCAAACTTCCAACCCAAAGACTGGTTTCATCTGTTGCACAGAAACATTGCTTTCCTTTAAGGACAGCTCCCTGACCAGATATGGACATGAAGACTGCAGTCTTATGGCCAAATCCTCTAGAACTAAAGTAAGTCCCATTCATTTAAATGAACCTACTCTAGCTCAAAATAAAATTAAATCCTAATCTTATTCCTGACTAGAGTAGAGTCAAGGAATCAACTGGATTTCCTATGCCTTGGCTCACCGTTCAACAATTAATTGAATGGGTCTGCCCAAGCTGGAACTAAACAACAGGCTTCTGGCTCAAAAGTCCACATTTACTTCCTATGACATATCAGTTCCTAGTCCTAGATATTCTAGCTGGCTTTATATCAGCAGCACCCTTTATGATGGAAAGACAGATTATGGTGACAGATGGACACATACATTCCTTCTAAAAACTTGTTCTTGTACCTTCTTGTGAAAATCAATTGCGTGAGAAACCAACCCAAGTATACCTCTGCTTTTCATGAAAAGCACTTTAGTTTCTTTTCTCAACCCTTACTGGCTTTGCTACCCAGACTGACACTCTATATCCAGTTCTTTGACTATGAATTATGTTGTTGCTGCTGCTGCTGCTGCTGCTGTTATGTACCTTCAAGTCATTTCCAGTTTATGGTGACCCTAAGATAAACCTATCATGGGGCTTTCTGGGGCTGAGGAATGTGATGTGCCCAAGGTCATCCAGTGGGTTTCCATGGCCAAGCAGGGAGTAGAACCCTGGTCTCCAAGGACATAGCTCAGCATTCAAACCACTACACTCTATTGGCTTTCGTCTTATTATTAATCCTTGCTGAACCTCAGAAGCAAAGAAGTAGCTTGCTACTTGAAGCTGGTGATGGAGTCAATTCCTCCTTTTCCTACTTAATCTGTTGTCAATCACTTGATGCAAGATGATTATCCACAATAATATGTTGATGCATTAGGTACAAGTCACTGCAATGTACAAATAATATCTGCACTAACAGAAAAGTACGTAGAATTTTGGATACTCACAGAGCAGTTTATATGAGGAAGTCCTCTGAATTTGTAGAAGACTGATTTGTGCTTTGTTTCCACCTTACTAACATTGTATAGTTTTGTGCTGTGTTTCCACATTATTAACTTTATTTAGTCTATATAGGGCAGCCTTCTAGAATATATTTATAAAGAAGGATTGCAAACTATCAACCATTATAGCGGCAAAATCAAGATCGTATGTAGTTTTGAGATGCTTTGAAACAGGTAATTACTAACTTAACTGAGCCTGTGAACTTGTCCTCATTAACTTAATAATTAGCAAGATCTTGTTTGATCTTGGAGTTCATTAGACATTGCAGCTGGAAGATTGTTTCCATTTTAACACATCAAAATAGACAATTAAAGCAATAATGAAGAATCAATATCATTTTCCTGCTTTTTTTAGATTTCCTGGGGTCGCTATGTGCCTAATTAAACAGCAAGGCATTTTTTAAAGCTATTTTGTCCGCTTTGTTTTTGGATTAACACAAGGAAACCTTGGCATTATCAAAAGGCTATTTGAAATGAAGCTATGGCTGTATAGCAAACCTCAATAGCATGTAATTGGATGGGGTGTCTGTAATCATGTATCTCAAATTAGCTGTGGGAGAGATGGAGCTGAAGATGTGATCCAAAATTGATTTTAGCTGACACCCTTGCACTTAAACCAATGGGATGAAACCATCCAGACTTAAATTGAAGCTGCCTCAGGTTCAAATACAATGAACTTGTGTAAACAGCTGCTAGAATTACAGCTGGCTCGCTGACTGCCGTCCAGATATCAGTACTCCACAGATACATCTGGGATATAGTCAAACTAGAGATTTGTGTTGGGTGCAGAACTGGCATAAAAGAGTTATCCCATGTCTCTTAATATGATGAGATGCACTTGATTCTTGCCAGCTCTCAGAAAGGGTTACTAGTTTTTGTACAGCAAGGGTTGGAGACTTGTACCCCTTTAGACTGGACTGCAACTCCCATCTGCCCTAGCTAGCCTAGCCAATGAGAGTTGCTGTCATGAGAGTTGCTGTGTCAACATCTGGAGGGCCACACATCCCACCCCGAATTTGTTGTACACTACAGCACAAGGTTACTTTACAGCTTCAGGCAGTATATAGCGTGCATTGGAAATTAACTTAATGTGACATGAAGAACACATCTGTAGTTGTACTGTAAGCACATTTACCAGTTAGGTTGAGATGAAAGGAACAGAGAATATTTAGGTAATGGTAGCTGGCAGATTCCATATCAGTAGGGCAGTTAAATAGCTCTGAGTTTTAGTTCAGACTTTAAAGGAGCTACCCAAAGTTCTGAATTCTATACTAAGGTTCAGTGATTTGGGTTCAGACTAAATCCTGGAGTGGATTTACCATCTCACTGATGTGGGAGCCACCAGCTCAACTGCATTTAGCTTGGAGTCCTGCTCTTTTACTGGATCATTTTGACCGGAGCTAGGATGGTATGACCCTGATTGATTCCAGCTACTGAGTCTGTTCCTGTTGGTCACCATGATGAGCAGTGGCGTATCTAGGTTCAGCAGTGCTTAGGGCAAGTGCAGAAGTTGCGCCCCTAGGTGCTGTTGCACCACCACCACTGCCTCCTCGCTGAGTCGGGAAGGACCCTGATGGAGGCAGGCGCAGGAATGGCAGACACAGGGGGTGGCGGCAGCAGGTGGGGGAATTGGGCGGTCACAGGGGCAGTGAGCGGGGCAGGGGTGGCGGGAGGCAGGAGGGTGCCCGTGGGCATTGGCATCCAGGGCACACACCCCAGTTGCCCCACCCTAGATATGTCCCTGATGATGAGAGACTATTGGGAGTGGAGCCTTGTTTGAAGGTAGTTGCTGAGTATATGCAGCAACATTTACTTTTGGATAAGATATATATTTGCATTATTTTCACTATGGCTGGAATCCTGTTGGTGTCTTATGAATGTTTGAATTCTCCAACAGACGTAGGCAAGCATTTTTGTCTGATGTGGAATGTTTACAGTTCAAGATTGTGGAAGTGGAGTTGCCAGTGTGGTGTCATTGTGTACGCAGGTGCACGTAGGTGAACATACATATTTACTTGTGTTTTCCATTGCACATTTGATGTCTTAGTTCCATTATACAACACTGCCATTCAACACAAGACCTACAGTACACAGACCTGGTGGAGGATCATGGCCTATGTGTTTATATTTGCTTTGGTCATCCTTAGTATCAATTATTGGTGTTTTTTTTAAAAAAAAAAACTTTGTATGTGTTAATAATTGTTTTCATTGACTTATTATTTGTATTACTATACATTACTTCATTGTAGTTTTCAAAGAAAAGCTGTGTTAGTCTCTTGCAGCATAAAAAGGAGGAAGAGAAGAGGACAAAAAAAGCATCTTAAGGGCTAACTGGTTTTTATTTTAGCATGAGCTTTCATGAATAAAAACCCACTTCTTCAGATGCAGTACAGAATGATATCAAAGCCTCAGGCTGAAAAGCATGTTTATACAGTTGTGGGAGTGAGACAAAATGTAATAGGATCCAGAATGATACAAATCATGTCCCAGCCCTTTGAAAATTTAAAGCAAGGGACATGATTGGCATCTTTTTGGATTTTATTACATTCTACCCTGCTCCTACAATTTATAAATATACTTTACACCGGAGGCTTTAATATAACTCTGTACTGCACATGAAGAAGTGGGTTTGCACTCATGAAAGCTCAGGCTAAAATAAAAGCCAGTCAGCCTTAAAAGTACTACCACATTCCTTTTTCCTGTCCCCTCTCACCATCCTTTTTATTCTTCCATCTTTTAACTGTAACTTACCAATACTGAAACATTGCTGTCTTAGGTAAGATCTTCTGATTTTGTTGTAATCTGCCCTGAGCATGGTTTTCTGCAGGAAAGCTCCATACAAATAAACTGATGGTGGTGGAAGTGATGCTGCTGATGGTGGCTCACGGTTGTACTATTTTGTTGTTTCTCAAAAACAAAAAAGCAAAAGTCTGGCAGATTGCATTCCTCCCCCTGCCAAAAATCCTTAGATCAGTGCAAAGATTAAAATATTGGTCACACCCTGGCTGTAGTTCCTTCTACCAGAGGGAGGGATGTGTTCTGCTGCTTCAGCAAAAACTATGGTGTCTGGGGGTCTTAAAGACTATGAAACTCACTATTAAACTACATAAACTACTGGCTTGTCTTGTGCCTTTTCTTTTTTGGGGGGAGGGGGGAAGAGAATTCCCTAAACAGTCTGCTGCCATTCAGAAAAGGAGGTTGGCGGGTGGGTAGGCAGACGGGTGGGGGTGGGAATAATGAAAGCAGCACATTAGCGCCTGGCCTGCTGGGATCACACAGCTGAAAGCAGCCAGTGGGTGAATTTCCCAGCATCCAAGAACTTTGTCTCAGTTCTGTGGGTTTGCTCAAGTGTGCGATGGCTGTTTGCAAGGGAGCTTTCCCGCTGGGTGGGTTTGCTTTTCTCCCAGCAGCTCAGAAAAGGTGAGAGTGCTCCTTCATGTCATCCCTTACTCCCCCTCCCTCTTCCCCCTGCCTTGGTCAAGACAATAGTTTCTCCAACAGGTCCCCCTCAGTTAGGGAGCCCCTACCCTCTCCCAGCTCTCACACTGGGACATTTTTCCACATTTCCAGGATTATGACCACTTTAACTTAGATCTATGTGTGTTGCCTCCACATACAAAGAAGCACTTGGGGACAGGATTAGTAGGATTAGAAGAGATTCACATATGTCCAGTTCAAGCAATTGGTATTCAAAGCTTTACACTTTCAAATGCCACCAAGAGAGAGCAAAGGAGAGCGAGCTTGCTTTGCCTTTCAGCACCTCCATGAGGCGGACAGTGCTTTCTTTTTCTCTTGCCTTTTTCTTTCTTTCTTTTTTAAACTTTTTTTTTAAAATATATTAAGTCTTCAAAGCTCCAGTTGCTGAGGGGAAGCAATTCCTCTCCCCTCCCTTCTCTGTCCTTAATTAGATGCAGCAGCAGATTTTTAAGAGTGTCTCCAGTAGTGCTAAGCAAGCTTGTTATCCCTGGAAAATAGAAACCCACTATTTTCTAGAACTGGCATCCTTGATGAAGCCAGGAGGGACCAAACAGCTCTTGGGACTAGTTAGAAAATGCCAAGCTAATTCCTCTGACTCTTGCTTTCTGATGCAGGAGAAGAGAAGATTAAACCAAATATAATGTGCCAGAAAATATCGTAGGGACCCAATGGTTTTGACACACGCAGTTTTTTAGCAAATCAATTGGGAGCTATCATAAGACTGTCTGTGAGGAATATTTTAGTGGAGAAGCCTTTTGGAGAGAAACTCTAAAATAATATTCCAGAATCAATGCCCTTCCAGACCTATTTTTCTCAGACATCATAAAGCAATAGAAAAGATTATGATGATAATTGACCACCGAAATTAATAAGTAAAAGGTCCAGCTTGCCCACCTTGTTGCAATCTCCACAGTACACCAGGCTTAACACCATTCAGGAGCAACTGTCCACGTGTGGGTGGGAATGGTGGCTGTTACGAAAAATACAAGTAGAATATAAATGGTGGAGAAAATATTCAGAGAACATTCTGCAGTTATCTTCTTCTCAGATATTTTACTGTTTGTAGTTGTTTTGTGCCTTCAAGTCACTTCTGACTTACGGCAACCCTAAGGTGAACCTATCATGGGGTTTTCTGGGGCTGAGGATATGTCTGGGGCCGAGAGTGTGTGATGCTCCCATGGCCACCCAGTGAGTTTCCATGGCTGAGCAGATAATCAAACCCCACTCTAGCATTAATAATCCTTGCATTAGCAGAGCCCCGTTGTAGAAAAGACAAAAAATATATAAAAATCATTTGCAATCATAAGACTAAAGACCACAAAAACACTCTTCTGAACTACATGATGGGACAATATGCTGGCACATTGGCAGGTAAACAATCAATTACACAATCTTGCTATTCAGCAGAATTATGGTGTAGTGTAGCCTGTGCATAACATGGTGGTGTGTACCTTCATTTCTGATTTATGGAAACGTATGGCAAGGTTTGTTCAGAGGGAGTTCACCTTTGCATGCCTGTGTTTGTGGCCAGTGTTGGGTGGAAGATTTTGTTCCCTACATGTTGAACAACCCCTTTTACAAGACCCAAGAGAGATTTCTGAAATCTTTGCTGACTTTGGAATGCTCTGGTGAAATCAGTTCATTCTTTTGAGCAATACCTGTAGCTATGTGTCTGTTTTTAACTGTAGCTTAAAAAAAACAGATTAGGAAGAGAGAATTAGATGAAATTGTTACAAATTATCTTGGAGATTTGGAATATTAATTTCAGTTCAAATTTGTTGATAGTTAATTCTCAAGCTCCTTTATTTTATGAATTTTGTTGTATTGCTTTTAACATGTCATGCCTTTGACGAACACAATATTAGCTGAAACAAAATAATTTGTAATTTGTTTGGTATATTGTAAGATTTTTTACTGATTCATTCATTCACTTTTAAAAACAATGAACTTTTCTCAATAATTTCAGAAAGAATAGAAAAAGCACCCTTCCTTCCATCTTTTCCTCTTCTCCTTCAGATTTTTTCCTGCAAGAAAGATGAAGGAAAGACAATACTGGCATCACAGTGTAATAGGTAAATATCCTTTTTCAGAGCAGATGATGTAGAAGTGGCATAGATGTTTTATTAATTGAAAGTTGCTTCCTTTGCTACTAATTAACCATCATGATAATTTATTTAAGTGCTGACTTTGGGGTTGGTTATTCATAAGACAAATAAAAGACACCTGCCTCTAAAATTATTTAAAGAACTAACTCGTTCCAGTGGATGTTTTCTTTTGAACTCTCTCTGTCTTCCCTCTGGAGCTCTGAATTTCATTATTCCTAGAGTAATAGTGACAGAACAGAATGCTGCTCATATTACAGTTTAATGTCCCAGTTCTGCCTTTTTATGCCTCTTTCCATTACAGTGCCTCCTCTTCCTCTTAATAAATATTTGGATTCATTCCATATTCAGTGAGGTTACTGTTGGCTTATTAGAACTGCATTTTGAAATGCAAATGTACCCAGAGGAAAGGAACGAGTACGTTGTGTGTGTGTGTGTGTGCATGCACGCGTGTGCGTGCATGTGTGCATGCGTGCACACACACATATATGTACACACACACACAGACACATAGTATGTTGTTATGCTCTGAAGCAACTACTTGTCTGAATCAACAATATATCCATACATACATACATCTACAAGGAACATGCTAGTAAGAGACAGTTAATACTACAGTAGAGGACAACCAGAACCATGAAGGTGCTGGAAAACAAGGCCTATGTTTGGAAAAGTGACATCTATTTAGCCTGAAGAGGAGAAAATTAGGGGAAAACCATAATAAATGTATTTTGATATCTAAAGATCTGTTCTGAAGATGTAAGAGTGTATTTGTTGTCTCCTGCCCATAGTGCAGCATCAATAGGTGAAAACTAAGGGCATGCACTGGATTGGGATGGAGTCAGAGACAAACTGGGTTGATTCTGGTACCTTCTAAGGTGAATGTTGTTCTGAAGAGATGCTAGCTGGTGGCTTCCGTGTCAGTGGTGTAGTGAACCCACTCAGATTTTGCTCCAAACCTAAAGGAACCATCCAAGCTTCTGAATCTGATACCCAAAATTGTTTCAGCTCCTTGGAGGGCAGAAGTAAAACCTAGAGCAGATTCATTTCCCCACTGACATGTGAATCCTGAGCTGCTGCTGCTGCTGCTCTGAAGCAACTAGAACAAAATCTGAAGCTTCATTTTTGGATTCCCAGTGGAAAGGCAGGGGGAAAACAAAACAGTGTCTTTTAGAGAACTGTCCCATGCTGTGAAATCACAGGATCAGGTGAGGGAGCAAGTCAGTGCAGTTGAGTGACTGACAGATCCACCTTCTAATAACAAAGCACCTTTTATGAGGGGCTGTCCAATTTCTGTGCTTTGTGGAGTATTGTGACATGATTATGATACATGATTCCAGCTTTTTTTGTGTGTTTATTGGGTACATAAAAAGACTGAGAGAACTTTTGAATTAGAATGTTTAGAACTTCAAATTGGTTTTCAAGTATCATAACCCTCTATCACTTGCACCTGTCTACCTGCAGCTAACTTGAAACTCTGCAGCTTTTGTGCATGGAAACACCTCTGTGACAAGCTACTTTTTCAAACAAGTGTACAAAAAAGGGGTACAAAAAAAGGGAAGGGAACATGAATCCCTTTTCCAATAATTTTAGGATTTCCTTTCCACATCAGCTACTGTGCCTATCCTTCTGACCACATTGCACATTTCTCACAGCCACCACTATGTTATCTGTCATTCCCAGAATAATGGTCCCCAGTGAGCCCAAGGGGTTAAACACATCCTTCTTTTTTAGTTGGGGGAGGAGAGACCCTCCAAATGGAAATTTGCTCTTGAAGAAAATTCACTGCATCCATTCATGTGCAACTTGGTTGCACTGACCCCCTTCAGAAGATGCAATTACGCATGCAGTGCTCTATCAAGAAACCAAACACTACTAGCAATTCTTTTTTAAAAGTAAACAAATGAAGAGTTAAAGGCACATAGCACAAAACCCTCTGTGCATATTTATTTGTGATTTGGCAGATATAACCCCTTCTAAACAAAGCATCCCAAGCAAGGCGGATCTAGAACTGTTTTTGAAGGGAGTTACGAAGCTCTTGTAATAGTCAATAGAAAACACAGATTTTCAGATTTGTGAAATTAATTGAAGAGTGAAACTGAACTGTTTCTGAATCAAAACTGGTTTTTCTGATGAAAGGAATCCAGGTCCAGACTGAATGGTGTGGTTTCTGCATAACCTTACTGAAAATTGCAGAGAAGTGGATTTTCTCTGAACATTAAGAGAAATTTCCTAACAGTAAGAATTGTTTGATAAGGGAGCAGCCTGCTCGGAACATGGTGGTCTTTCCTTTATGGAACTTAATTAAGCAGAAGCTGGACAGCAATCTTCTGTGAGTGTGTCCTGCACTGCAGATTCTGCATGAAAAATGGAGAATAGAGCAGTGGCATTGGATGGCTTCCATGTAAGTAGAGCAATAAATCCACTCCATATTTTACTGGAATTATCCAACGTGCTTAATCCTATCCTCAGAATATGGTCAGTAGTTTTGGTACTTCCTTTAAATTGGAGCTGAAGAAGACAACTGATCATGTTCATTAGATGGGAGCCATCAATTTCATCTAGAGTGAACTAAATCATCTTCAAGGTGTCTTCTACTTCTGTGATGATCATTGTTGAGAAGCAGAAGACTGCAATGCAAAGGATCATTATATATGAGGAAGCAACAAAGCTTGGAAAATTACATTTTGTACTACAGCTCCCTTAATCCCCAAACTAGCATGGATGTTGCCCATGCCATCTGAGGAATTCTGGGAGTTATAGTCCAATAACAAGCTCTGGGAAGTGGATATCTCATTCAGGAGAAACACAGTCCTTTGAAGAACCATTAATGATGCCCAAGAGGATTCAAAATAAGACTTGAACAGCAAGGCTTTATCAAGTCTCAATCAGCATAAACCATTTCTGTTTAACCGCTTTATGAGTTCCATTATTCCACTGCTACTTGGTCTAGACATTATTTCTCCCCAGTGCATTGTTTGCCATTTGACTAAATGTATTCAGATTAAATGAGAGAGAAAGTACTGTATGTCTACTCTTCAGGTGCCTGCTGTAAACCAGGTAAAGACGAGATCAAAGAGGGACAATTTTAAATAGCTCTCTTGTAATTTCTTTTAAAAAAAAACTAATTCCAGCTTTTTCTAAGGAGGGAGAGACAGTGCGAATTTCAGCCCAGACCTCCCTGTTCCTAGGCCCACATTCTAACCAATATACCACACTGATTCCACAGAGTACTATAGCCCCAAAGGACATTTTTCACACAGATTGTTTAGTATAGACATTCTTTAGGCTTGTGCTTGTTAGAGGCATCTCATATTTCTTGCCATGCTTGTTTGTAAAGACAAGGGAGCACCACTGCCTTTCCCTCCTTGGAAAAAGGCTTAGCTCTGGAATATATGAAGTTTACATGGGGACCTGCAACAAGATGTTTCAGTGAATCCCAAGGACATGTCTTCTGTTCAGGAATCTAGATGCCCGACAACAAGAAACCTGCAGTACAGTATGGTGCTTATGTGAAGCTTCCAGGAGACAGAGAGGGAAAGGCAGAACTTGGGAAAGTTCCTTTTTGGAACCACAACTCCTACTTTTATTCTCTACTTTTGAATTGGTGGGTGCCATACAGTTGGTGAAGTACTTGCCCCATTGCACCCCTTTTTGTTGTTGTAAAGGTTAGAATTTTCTACCAACAATGAAATGGTTGAAGTTCCCACACAAAACCCACCTTTTCTCAGGTTCCCAAACTCAGTCATTTTCTACTCACTGGAAACTCGGGGGAGCCAAAGACAAGTCTCCAGCTATGATGCAGAGCAATGACATCATCTTCAGGGACACCCTGAGGACCCCTAAAGCTTCCTGTGGATGTCTGTTGCTGTGCATCTCGCTACAGCAAATGAACTGGCCAGGTCCAAGGGCTGGGAGTTTGATGGGAGACTATTGTAGCTGTGTCATGTAACTATATATCCTGATGCAAGATCATGGCCAATGTTTTAAATCATTTTATCAATTCAACTCAAGTTATTTCTGCATTAGCCAACCAGGCTTTTGTATGCAACCATGAAAACAAACCAATCTCATATTCAAACATAATTAAAATAAAATAGGTGAATTGGCAATAAAAAGATTAGGTCTGGGGTTATATCTTGTCACCAAACAGGTCAGAAATTTCTCTGTTTGTCAGGGCTAACTTGATCATTTAATAGGACACATAATAGTCAATTGCTGCTAATAAAAATATCAGATTTTTGTTTGAGGAAATAGCATTTCTAATATGACCAGTAAGAGATAAAGGCATTGAGTTCTTAAACCTAAATACGAAGAGAATTTTAGGAAAAAATGACATTATCTGCCATTTTCCTACACCCATGTGGGCATTGTCTCTCTGTATAGGGCATACCATCATACTACACTTTGACTTTCATTAGATGCAAATATTCATTAGATGCAAAGTCTGTACTTAGTTAAAAAGGTCTTAAGGTCATATGAGCAAGTAGAGGCTAAATAAGGTAATTTTCCAGATAAATGGTAAAGTTCTTATAACAGCACAGCAGTTAAATACTGTTGTGTCATTTTCCTGGAAATCAGTATCAGCTAAACAGCTTACTACTTCAAGTTGGGCACTGTTATAAACTTTTTGCAACCAATTAGTTCACTGAGAATCCCAAATTAGATACAAAATGACAAATTTCTTCATATGTCATTAAATCCTAGAGGAAACTAGATGAAAAGTTATCTTGAGCCAATAGTCATGGCTGCTCTCTGGGCCAAGGTTTTAACTGAGCATTGTTAGAAATTGATATTGTACTGAGTCTGGCACTGCCATGTCTGAGTAGACACACACTGCAGTTCCATACACCAACTAGGGCAACAGTTTACTCTTAAGGAACTTAAGGAGGGGCACAACAAGCCTCCCACCAGAACCTGCTGTGTACCAAAAAAATAGCATTAGCTGTTATATTGACTGATGCTACAATGACTTTCAAGTGTGTGGGCCAGAATCCAGAGTCCTTAAATGTTACTCCAAGGTATTTATAGCAGCTATCTTGCTCCAGTTGATAATTATTAAGCCGATATAGATATTTCCACCTTCTCCTTCCAAATACCATGATTTTGGTTTCTGAATAGTTAACATCTAGAAATTATTTTTCATAACATTCTCCCAGAGCTCTCAGAGGCCTATGTAACCCCTACTGGTGTATAAGAAGGACGGCATCATCAAAATATAATAAGATGGAAATATCTTTATCTTTGAGACAGAAGGGGAAAAATGCATCTGATAGTGAAGAAATGATATCATTAATATATAAATTAAATAAAACAGGAGTTAACAGGCACCCATGAAGAACACCCTTATTAACAGGAATGGTTTCTGAGAGATTGCACTTAGCCAATTCTCTAACATGTAGACTGGAATTATTATACAGCTTCTGAATTGTCTTTAATAACCTGCAGTCAATGTTCCAAAGGGCCAACTTATGCCACAAACATGGCTGTGATACAGGGTCAAAAGCTGCCCTGCAATCAAGAAAGGCCACAAAAAGAGAGTGCAAAGGTGAAAGGGCATAGTCCCCCATTCTATTTAACATACACATGAAAACACCGGAAGAAGTCATTTATAGTTTTGGAGTGAAGTACCATCAATATGCAGATGACACTCAGTACTACTACTCTTTTCCACTCCAACCCAAGGAGGTTGTCCTGGTCCTAAACCAGTGTCTGTCATCAGTATTGGATGAGATGAAGGCAAACAAATTGAAATTTAATCCATACAAGACAGAGGCACTCCTGGTCAATCAGAAGGCAGACTAGGGAATAGGCATTCAGCCTATGTTAGATGGGGTTCACTTCCCCTGAAGACACAGGTTCATGATTTAGATGTATTCTTGGACTCAGCTTTGAACCTGGAGGCTCAGGTTGCTGTGGTGGCCAGGAGAGCTTTCGCATATGCAAATCTTGTGCACCAACTGTGCCCATTCCTTGAGACACTGAATCTGGCCCCAGTGGTACATGTCTTGGTTACATCCTATCTGGACAACTTTAATGCACTCTACTTGGGGTTGCCTTTGAAGAGTGCTTGGAAACTGTGGCTGGTCCAGAGAGCTGCACCCAGACTGTTAACTGGGGCAGGTTACAGAGAACATACTGTGCTTCTGTTGAAACAGCTTCATTGCCTGCCAGTTTGTTTCTGGACACAATTCAAAGTGTTGTTTATGACCTATAAAGCCTATATGGCTCAGGCTATTTGGAAGACCGTATCTCCCTTTATGAGCCAGCCTGGGCTCTGCAGTCATCATGAGAGGCCCTTTCCTCAGTCCCGCCATAACTGCAAGTGTGGTCAGTTGGGATGTGAGAAAGGGCCACCTTCTCAGTGGCTGCCCCTAGACTCTGGAACTCCTTTCCCAGGAAGGCTAGAAAGGCCCCTGCCATGTTGGCCTTCTAGTGACAGGCTAAAATCTTTTTAAGCAAGCAGGCTTTTAATAAACAAAGTTTTTAAAGAATAGACTAGAGGGATGCTGCATTGTGTCCATTTTAATTGTTATCTTTTTATAACTTTTAAAGCTGTTGTTTTAATTCTTTAACACTTTGATTCTGTTTTAACATGCACAATTTATATGTTTTTAAATTGTATTGTTTTAAAGTGTGAGCTGCTTTGAGGACCTGATTTTGGGGGAAAAGGAGGATACCGATGATGATGATGATGATGATGATGATGATGATGATGATGATGATGTTCTTCAATGAATGATTTTAAAGAAAACAATAATCCATTGTTAATTTGACGTGATAGGAGCCAGCCTGCCTCTCAGCCAGATTTTCTGAGGACATCCAGGATTCAAGTTTGTCCAGGAGATGTCTTGCATATAGCTTATTAATCACATTCAAAAGACTAGTGGCTGATAGTTCTTAAGATGAGACCTAGAGCCTTTCTTGTATATAGGGACCATTAGTGTCATTGATCAATCATTGGGGAAATATCCAGTTCTGTCAATAAACATAAACAAGGTGGCTAATGCTGGTATCTGCTAATCAGCTTGCTCCACTAAAAAGTCATGTGGGATCCCCTTCATACCAGGCACTTTCCCCGTTTGTCTTTTTAATAATGACACAATCTTATTACAGGAAACTGGAGACTAGTCTGATAAGGCCAAGTCTTCTTCTGATTCCACTGCTTCATCACAAAATACAGAATAGAAATGCCTCCCCCATTAATGTGCAGAAACTGGCATTGTCCACATAAAGATTCCTCTAAGTATCATGCAGAAGAAACAATATGCCAGAATCTGGATCTATCGTTATATCCCAAAGATCATTTCTGCTCAGACCTTGTGTTAAAAAAATATGCATATTCCTTCCTTTGAAAAAAAACATATTCTGGTTTTAATTTTATGAACAGTTTTAAAGTATTTTTACTTTAACTTTTTGCATAAAGAGATGTGGGGAGAATCTGGTAGATTCATATAGTGTTAAGATCCTCTTAAGGGTTTTCTCTATGTCCCATTATAGATACTTCTGGTGAAGACATGAGGACATTGTTGGAAAAATTACCAGCATTCTCTCTCCCCGCTCTATCTTGTTATTAGAAGAGATGGGCAATAGCAAGATAGGGCCTCCCTTTCTGTTGCATGCCAGATCTTCTCCATTTGCCTCTCTGTCTTTTATTGCATGATCATAAATACCTTTGGTGCTCAGATCATGTGACCCAGGACAGTTGCTTGGGTCATCGGTCTTATAAAAGTTAAGACCTCCCTCTCTCTAAAAAGATCTCTCTCTCTCTTTGTTCTCAATGGCTGCTTTCCCTGAACTCTTCGCATGCTCCGAGTTTGAGTCCCATCAAGGAGGATGGTGAGTTAAACTGAAGAATCTCCTATTCACTAGATTAGACAGGTAGCAGGCTCTCTCAATACAGATGTAAATGAAGAGTCATTAGTAAAGTATTTAGTCTTTTATTCAAAGCTACCTGCGTCTGTGTTTATTCCAAGTACCAGTCTGAAGCCACAAGTCATTAGATAAAACTTCTACCGCTTCTCTGTGTGACTTTGCTAAATGAAGATTGGATCCTGACAGGTTCAGTCTCATTTTCCCCTACAGACATGGTGGTTGCTCCCAGGCTGAAGAATTCCCTTCCACAGGAAACTAGCCTAGCTTCATATAGGATGACCTAAATACCCTAAAAGGCACAAGATCTATCTGATCTTGGAAACTTAGCAGGGTCAGATATGGTTGATACTTGGATGGGAGATTGCCAATGAATACGAGGTATGGTAGGCAATATTTCAGTGAAAGGAATTGACAAACTACTCTTACTATGCCTTACCCAAGAAAACCTTTTAAAAAAATCGTGGGATCACCGTAAATCAACAGGCAACTTAAAGGCACACATGCACACACACACATGCACACACTTACAGAGATTCATAGAGAGAGATACAAACTTAGAGTTCCCCTAGCATTATCTTATCCCCAAGTCTTAAACATCCAAAGGTCTCCAAAGTTCATAGGAAATGTTATGCCTGTGTGTGCATGTGTACTTAAGCTTTTAAATTTATGTTCTTTCTGGTCACATGTGGGATCATCCTCCTGAATAGTGGTACAAACCACTATCTGTAATACATTTATTTTCTCAAGCACCACATGGTTTCCAAACTGATCCCACCAAGTATACTATCAGAAGAAATTATGAGAGCAATGAGCTGCCATTCTGTTGACATAGGATTGGGTTAGGAGTTTGTTTATGTTATAACAAGCACTGTAGCTTCACTGCAGTGACTCCTAATTGCTGTTGTGGGAGCTTCAGGGGCTACATGGAGTTCCACGTTTGGCAAGAATAACTCACTTCAGTGAAGATGATAGTCTGTATGCCAACATTTTAAAGGAGCCCTGCTCATTTGGGAGGCGTTCCATGTTCCATGAGAGGTTACATGGTGCTGTATATTAGACACTCAGAATTTTAAGCCTAACATTAAGTACAGGCAGTGTATTAAGCCAAAATCACCATAAGCTGCAAACAGGTGTCAGGGTAAATCATAAACCAAATATTAGCTGAATTTATTATCTGCTCTGCCAGTTCTTCATATGCTGTGGATTCTGTCTTTTACAGTTTACATGACAATAAAAATGCACTACCAAACACTGAAAGCCCCAAAGAAATAAAATTCTTAATTACGTATAAAACAAATTGTATCTTCATGGAACCCAAGAAAGACCACCTTATTCCACTGCTAATTAATACTTCTGTGTATTCAACGGTCTTAAAAGGCTTGTAGGCTTACTTGCTATAATCCGTTCATTAAAAGTTGAACTTAATATTCAGGTACTGCCTTGTCTTTAGTAAAGCAAATCAAATGCACATCACTGAATAAGTAAATTTGTTTGTTTACACAAACTAAATTCATGCTATTAGTAGCAAATGTCACCAAGTATTAGCAATTCACGAACAGCAAATAAAGTTAATCACTCTTCCGAATTTTACTATGCATTTGACTCCTCAAGCTTTATGCCTAGTGATTTCTAAGGAAGGTTTTTCCATTTATTCCCTAAAGTTTTGCATTCTCTCAAGAAAAGAATGGTTCCTGTCCTCTTTTTGTAGGAATCAGATAGGTACGTTATTGTCATGCATTTAATCAAATGGCTTACTAAATATATTGAAGCTGAAATCTGTCCTAAAGCCATGCAGTCCTTTGGGATTTTGCCATTGATTTCAATAAGAACTGCACTGAAGCTCCAGTTGCTTTTCGCTGGGTCGCTATTGTGATATGGAATGTAAAGCTCCATACTGGACATACACAGAATATTCAGTCTCAGGGATGCCTGTGTATTTGACACACACAGAGATCTCATGTAAGATTCCTTACACTTGTGAGCAAAAGATGTAATGGATCTTACTGAAAGTTGGTCAAGATGAACATGAAGGAGACTACTGAAGATGATAATATGCTATGGGATGTGTAATGCCTTTACATACGATGTTCATGGATGATTCTTGAACTTGTATCTATCTAATTTCTTGGGCTTGGAAGCCAATCAAATCCAGCTACAGGTTCTAGGATGATACTCATTTGGATCTGTTGGAGCAAAGCTATTCCAAAATCCTATGGATTAACAGTTTTGTTGCCATAAACTTTCATGAAAGTAATCCCAGTTCGCCAGATGCCTGACATGGTCTTCTAAGTTGGAGATACAAATACAGTTGGCCCTCCACATTCGCTAGGGTTGGAGGGACACAAAAGTGGAAAATTGCAAATATCAAAGAGTGTGTGTGTGACAGTGGAAAGGGGGCCAAGGCATGGGGGGCAGAATGGGAGCTCAGAGTCTAAACTACTCCATAAATACTGAGACTAAAACCACTCCCTAAATACTGTTAACTACTAGGTCCCATTAAGAAACAATGTACTTTGCCAAGACTGGAGCTCTAAGCAGCTATCCAGGGTGCCAAATGTACTGAACACTAGACATGTTGATAAGAAATGGGGTGGGAGCTGAATGGGAGTTCCATGTAAACCCTCTTTAACCCATTCTTTTAAAACAAAAGTAGCAGTTCATAAAACAATAGAAACACTACAGTTTTCTTGGAGTACTATACTGGCATAAACAATGAACTTAGTGCTGCAACTTTTCCCCTTCTCTCAGTGACCATGACCCAGAAAATGTTTTATTAGTTTAACTTTCAGGCATGGTGCACCCACTGTCATGACTGTCTGCTCCTCTTTTTCCCCAGCACATTGTGTCCACATAACTCTATTATCAAATGCTGTCCTGTGAGCTTTGGATATGAATGCTGAGCATTCATATGCTGTATGGTGATCCCCTCAACAGGCAATGAGCCAGGGAATCCATGGTGAGCACCCTGCCATATTTCCCAGATTTGGCTCCCCATGCTTGTACAGGGCTGAGATTATGATGGGTGTTCATAGCCACTGACTTACTATTTTATTTTATTTTATTTTATTTTATTTTATTTTATTTTATTTTATTTTATTTTATTTTATTTTATTTTATTTTATTTTACTGGACTTATACATATAGTAGAACATGTTGGGCCTACTTTTTCTTTTTCACATAGACTCAATTCTCTTATTCAGGGGTAACTTCCATGGCACAGAGAAACAAATGACTTTTTTAAAAATCACAGTTGCAAAGCAATGAGGGGGGGAATCTCCACAGTCACATAACTTTCTTGCCCTCTTCCTGTTACAATAATATAGCATGCCTGCAAACCTAAGTGTGCAGGGGGCTGGATAGTGGTGTTGGTGTTGATTACTGTGATGGTGACGATGGAAGGACAATGATATCCTCACATACACACACACATAAATTTTGAGGGCCCAGCAGTGATTTCTCAGATCCATCCCTTTGCACATCAAATCCTCAAACCACTTCTTTCCACACATATTCAGAAGTAACCAAGAAGCAGCACACTGCCAAATCCCAATTTATGCTTCTCTACCCATAGGTAAGAAAGACTACCTTAATCAGGAATTATGTGTGGGCAGCACATTCTGAGAGTAATATAAGAGCACGCTCACAACCACTATCCTTTTCCATGCTTAGCTAGAATTAACAGTGATAAGTGTCATGTACAAAATTCCAGCTTTTGCCTATCTGCTCCCAAGTAAGGAATGGATTAATCAAAATAAGCAAGTGCACTGAACATTGAAGAGGAAGTTTGGAGAACATCCAAAATCCATTCCTGTAAATCCACAGGACATCTCCTCCATGATAAAAGAACATCATCCTCATCTCTTATGAAAACTAAAGGTCAAATGTTGGTGTACCTCCTAGTTTTTGCAGCTAGCAAGAGAACACAGAAGGTTTAAGCCCTGGCCTTAAGTTGTAAAACAGGGGTGGGCAATTTTTAGTGGTCTGGGGATAAATTTACCTCCTCAGAGCTCACACAAGTCTTAGAGACCACAGACCCTTGGGAGCTGCATGTGACCCAGAAGGTCCCTCCCTAAACTGCAAACCCCAGGATTCCATAGGATGTTGGAAGTGGAATAATAGCGCTATAACAGTCTCGTGCAGAAATGGCCCTTGTTAAGGACAGAAAGTTATTCATATTTCAGCGTATTGAAAATAACAAGACAGGAGTTCAGCATTAGATGCCTGCTGCCAACTGGAGCATAATCCCTTAGTAAAAATCAAGTCAGCAATTACTGTCTATAGAAGTTCACGTGTTCCACTCTCAAAACCCTTGCCAAAGCAGAACTGTATAATGAATCTTGCTGGTCCTAACCAGCCAGGCTGTTTATGCGTCATTAAAATTAAACCTCCACTTCTGCCAACAAATTACATTTCCTATATATTCTCATAATTAGCACTTGAGCAGCTTCTGCTATTCTGAGACTCCCTCACATCCTGTGGAAGCTTCGCATTCAAGGTGGCTAGGAAATGTTTTGA
This sequence comes from Iguana delicatissima, assembly GCA_948472985.1. Taxonomy (NCBI): domain Eukaryota; kingdom Metazoa; phylum Chordata; class Lepidosauria; order Squamata; family Iguanidae; genus Iguana; species Iguana delicatissima. The sequence continues at coordinate 32,059 of CAOKZL010002690.1, read as the reverse complement.
GCCTGTTCTCGCCTCATCAGATATGATTTCTGCTCTTCATCGAACTAGCATTCTTCTTTACTGAAAATGTGTGGCTCCAAAGAACCAACTGTAGATTTTGAAAGGCAAAACTTCTCTTCCCTTAATATTTCACTGTTTCCTATCTCTCCCACTTCCACCCATGACTAAGCTCCCTGCATCATTTTGACCTGATCCTGCCTGTCAAAAGGATGGAATCTGATTCAAATACCAGTAAAATCTGTTGGCCACTCTCTGTCTATATTATAATTTATTTGGAACAAATAAGGGGTTTCTGTTAGGTTTTTCCTATAGGTGCAGTTCTTGAGTCACTAGACATAGAGAAACCTCACTAGCTCCACAATTTATGAGGGTTCCATAAATCTTCCTATTGAAAGCATTCATTAGATACCCTCAAAAAAATGGAAGAGTAGCAGTGTTGACCGTTAAACAAAATCCAAAATACACATTGCTGATACCATTATTAGGCCAACCAGCAACACAAAGGACATTTTAGGAGCTTTTGAAGCTCATTACCTTCTTTATCACGCAAAGATGGTCAAAAATATCATGGAAGGAAAATAACAGTGACATTGTTGAGGTCACACACCTGCTGGTCTACATCTGGTGGGCTGCTGTTCATTTTTATCTCATTTTGCATAAACTTGAATAATTGATGTCAGTGTGGTATAGTGGTTTCAGTGTTGCACTACAACTCTGGAGAGCACAGATCAAATCACTGCTTGGCTATGGAAGCTGACTGGGTGACCTTGTGTAAGTCACACTCTCTCAGCCTCAGAGGAAGGCAATGGCAAGCTTCCTCTGAACAAATCTCAAAAAGCGGGGGGGGGGCATGATAGGTTGCCTTAGAATCATCATAAGTAAGAAATGATTTGAAGGCACACAACAACAACAAATAGATGTCTCGTTTATGACTTTATTTGCTCTTCCTGTCTCTCTCTTTCTCATACAGACACATTATGGTGGACCTAATATTGTAGGAGTTCTTCTGCACAGATCAGAGCAATACTCCTTGACACAAAAGTATACTTGAGGAAGTTTCCCCAAGGCTGTGCTTCTCAGTCAAAGTAGGAAAATGGAGTCCAGTTGGCCATGTGAACCTTGAGTCTGCTTTGCTGCCCCCGTCCCTTCCACATCCTTAGAATGCCCTTTTTCTAGCCATCAGAAGGGTGAATTGCCTGTCTGGGAAGAATCCAGGAGCAGCCATTCACCTTTTAAATGAATTGCAGGATCCCTGTCCTACACTGTTCAATGTTTTAAAAGTCGTTGTCTTCCAAAACAAAACAAAACTTGCAAGAGTCTCATTTCTTTCTTTTTTTGGCTTTACTGGAAGCCTGAAGAACTAACCTCAACAGATTCCACCTAAACCTTAGGCAGAACTTCTTTACTGTGAGAACTATTCAGCAGTGAAACAGACTGACTCAGAGAGTGATCTTAAAGATCTTCTTTGTAGGTCTTGAAGCAGAAGCTGGATGGGCATCTTTCAGGAGTGCATTTGGTGTGTGTTCCTGCATGGCAAGAGGATTGGACTAGATGGCCCTTGTAGTCACCTCCACCTCTATGATTCTAGGATCCCAGGGGTAGAAAAACAACCCTAAATCCACCACAGTTGCCCTTCCTTGTTCTAAGTAATGCTGGAATTAACAGAAGACATTTGTAACAAATACCTACATTTGTCAAACATGGTTTACCAAACATATTATTCTAGCTGCTAGGAATTCTTTTAAATAACATGGTATGTATTAGTTGATTTCCTGATTCAATCAATGGATTAATCTTCTTTAAATGTATAAAGTCCTTGAACAAGATAATTAATAGACCCACGTTACAGGACTGGATTAATATATGAAATGTTTTCACATTTAGATTTTAATCCCATTTCATGTTGCTCCCTTACACATGCTAGTGATGTAAATAGGACTGTTCAGGTATCATACATATATTGCTAATTAACTGGATATTAACAAAACTTACCCCATTAGCAGTTTAAGACTGCAGTTTGTGAATATGATTTTTACAGTAAAGCCCCAAGATATCTCTGTGTGATGCTCATTCACACAATTATTCTGAGCTGTTTAGAGTCATGTTGCTAACACTGAAGTCTACCTAAAATCAACATGGCCTTTTTCTTTTGAAAATATTTTAGATATATGTATATATATTCTAGGTATAATATAAGTGAGAGCCAGTGCAGTGGAATGGTTTGAGCATTAGGCTACAACTCTGGAGACCAGAGTCCAAATCTTTGTTCAGCTATGGAAACTCATTGGGTAACCTTGGACAAGTCACTCTCTCTCAGCCTCAGAGGAAGGCAAAAGCAAACCCCTGCTGAACACATCTTGCCCAGAAAATCCCATGATAGGGTCACCTTAGGGTTGAGGTAAGTCAGAGAGGACTTGAAGGCAAACAACAATATGTATACAAAATCTGGGGCAAAACTGTTACACTGCTTAGACCCTGTTGTTCTTCAGATGGTTTAAGAGTTTATTACCTTTTGAATTCTGAAAAAATTCAACACAAAATCCTTGCTTTCTTGGAAGGGGTTGTAATGAAGAATATGATATAGTGCATGGTGGGCTTTTTTCACTTGAACTTTCTTTTTTTACTCTTCCCCACATTACATTTCTTAAAGGCACACACGAAGTCCAGCCAAAATCAGGGGTGTAGCTACATGGGGGCAAAATGAGGACGTGCCCTGCAAATAAGAATTCTCCCCTCAATTTTCCCTCAGTTCCCAGATTTCTACCATTGCGGAGAGTGAAACACTGAAAATCATTAATATCTAGAACTCTTACATTTGCTGTCTTTGTTCCCTTGGTCCCTTTACCTAACCTGTGGGAACCTGCATGGTGCGGTAGGTTGAGTATTAGACTACGACCCTGGAGGGTTCGATTCCCCTCTGGGGACCTTGGGCGTGTCACACACTCTCAGCCTCCAGAAAACCCCGTGAGAGGTTTGTCGTAAGTCCGAAACAGCCTGAAGACACACAACCACCACCACCACCACCACCACCTAAATCGTAGTTCTAAATGATCAACTAAAGTTTTAAGTTACCTCACTGCTAGAAATTTAGGGATGGGAGGAAAATTTCATAGGGGGAGAATTCTTACTGGGGGGCAAAGCCTTCATTTTCCTTCCTCTGTCTGTTACTACATGCCTGTAAACTAGAGTCCAACATTGGTTGCCACCTACAAGTTCTCCTCCTCCTGTTATCCCGCGTCCGAACATGTTGATGCTAAAAGAGCTCCTTCTGTGTTTCAGTTGGAAAGCATTCTACCTTTGAAAACTAGAGACTTAAATAATTGGTGAGCCTCCTCTGGCGATGCATCCAGTACTAGCGTCTGACAGTTCGAAGATCGAGCGGAGGTGGGCCAAGGGGGATGCCAATGGGCATCCTGAAGGGCGTAGGTTTTACCTTTGTCTCACCGAGCCTCGCCCGGGAAAGCGTCCATCAGATGCCCATCCTTCCCGGACCTCTGAAATGGTAGCGATCTTGATGGCCTCAGAGTTCGTCTCCAGGGGAAAAGTTGGAAAGATGAAATCCTCACGGGTACACTCTGGCCATTTCCGCACTAGGCTGTTACAGTACTGTTAGTCCACTTTCAACATCCTATGGAATCCTGGGGTTTGCAGTTTAGGGAGGGGCCTCAGGCCCCAGGTTTCAAACCCCAGGATTCCATAGGATGTTGAAAGTGGAATAATAGCACTATAACAGCCTAATGAGGAATTAGCCTCTCTGGCGGAACGAAACCCCTCTGAAGGCAGCGGGATTTTCTTTCCTTCGAGAAAGCGAAGCGCAAGACTATGCTGTGAAACTGCGGATCCTCAAGGCAAGCGGGTGGAAGCGAGTGCCCAGGGCAGTCCAGATGCTCTCGTTTCGAGGAGGAAGAACGACAGTGGCTGAGAAAAGCTGGCCGGCGGAGCAAATCGTCCGGATCGAATCTAACAGCGAGCGAACCCGGCCTGCGTTTTGCGCGCCCCCGCTTCAACCCGCAAGCTGCCAGATCTCACGTAATCCTCGACCAGACCTTGGAAAGCTACCTTTTCCAAACAGCTGCCTGTGGGCGCTCTCTGCAACGATCACTAACTCGTTACATTGCTTGATGTGTTACTTTACGCGTTTCTTTACTATTCCTTTGTTACTTTTTGAGAGGAGAAATCCTTAAGATTAAAAAGGAGAATGGACTAGAACTTGGAGAACTTCCTTCGAAGTCTCCGATAAAAATGCCCGTTTAAAGTAACTTTTGAAAAGTAACTAACCTGTGAAACCAGAATAGGACCATAAAGCCTAGAGAGGCCAGCATGACCCCATCCTTGTTTGTCTTTCGTGAAGGGTCAAACAAACAACAAAATTTTTGTTTACAAACTGACTAGGATCGGGCTTTTAATACTGTGTGGTTCTGTTTTTAAGGTTTACATAGTATTTTAATGTATCTTAATATTTTAATATGTAATATTTTATCTTCATAACTTGTTTAATTTTTTAAAAAAATCTTATATCTATACTTTTTCGAATGTTTTGTACTGTTTTCAATTTGTTTTGTTTTAAATATGTTGTTAGCCACTTTGAGTCCCATTATCGGGAGAAAGGCGGATACAAATAAATAAAATAATAATACTAATTATTATTATTATTATTTATTATTATTATTGAGCCATGCTGAAGAAAAGAATTTGCTTAGGCAGAAAAAATCTTGTAATTGCCCAGTGAGTTCGTGTTCCCTAAAACATGTACAAAACATTCTGGGCCATGTTTCAAAATACCTTGACATATTCTGCCGATAACAGCCAGAACACCGGAATAAGATGCAAAGAACAAGTGACATGGGTTGGAAATCGTGCGTGTTTATTATTGGCTAGTTAGCACTCCAAAGGCAGCAAGTGCCATCTGATCTTGGAAACTTAGCAGGGTAAGCCTGTCAATGAATACCAGGTATGGTAGGCTATATTTCAAACAAAGGAACTGGCAAAACCACCTCTGAATATCCCTTTCATTAAAAAAAAAAGGAGGGGGAAGGAAAATGAAATCCATGGGGTCCCCATAAGTCAACAGGCGACTTGAAGGCACATATGCACACCGTAGGTCTTAGCCTTTTGTTGCTCAGTGGCTGCCACTGCATGTATTTTGTGTGAACTGTATATAAGGATGGTGTAATTGTTGTTCCGGCGGAACCCTGGGCTACCAGAGTCCAGCCACCGTTAAGTAAATTCCTGTATTCAGCCTGCTATTGGTTTCCATTCACGAATCTTAAAGCATTTTTTACAAGTCCTCTTCAAATAACAAAGCTGTTATTTATTACACCACATAATTTTGACCTTCCAGCTTCTGTCTCTGTTTCAGAGATCTTTCCTGCTCTCCCCTCCGCAGGCCTGTTTACCTCCAAAGGATCACCACCTTCTCGGCCTGTGTCCGCACGCCCGGATTTCCAAAGGAAGGGATAGGTTTGCGCGTGGCCAAGGCCCGGATCAGGAAGGAAAGGCAAGGCCCCGCAGCCTTCGGGGTCTGAGGAGCTTCGGCCTGCCTTGACGTTTCTGGGATGGCCGGTTCAGATGTCGCTGAGACAGCAAGGGGAGGAGTGGGCTGTACCCAAGGCTCAGAGCTGGTGGGCGAGAAAGGTGCGCAGGGTGATCCAATACTAGTGGATCAGGAGGAAGGAACAGAGAGAGAGAGAGAGAGAGAGAGGGTAGATTCAGCTAGGCTTAATTCTAACAGAAGTGTGCTTAAGCATCATATTTGTACAGAGAGGTTGGCAGACTACTCCTACAGTTGGCCTTTCACGTTAACCAGTCACAACGCCATGATTCCACTTTAATTTCCATGGTTCCTTTCCATGGAACTCTCAGCCAGAGAGCCCCGGTGGTTCGCCAGACTACAAAGCCCAGGATCCCTTCGCAGGCAACCGTCGCAGTTACTCAAGTCTACTCAGAAGTAAAAGGACCCACGTTTTCCTTCTAAGTACTGTAAAAAATATAGTCTGTACTTGCCAGTTAAATTCAGTCCTACCACGTCGTTGCCCACAGTCCTAAAGAGATCTGCGCCGGATAGTGCTCTAGTTCAGGTTTTCAGTTGAAATAAGGGACAGGGCTGCTATTGCTTTAATGATGTGTAGAAGAGGGTTCAGCGTGGAGTAGTGTTTTGAGCGTTGGAGACCACTGTGGAAACCCAGTGGGTGACCCTGGGCGTGTCACACACTCTCAGTCCCAGAAAACCGCGTGATAGGGTCGCCTTAAATCGGAAAGGGCTTGAAGGCTCACAGCAACTGACAAACTACCCTCAGGATGAATGAGCCCGATTCAGTTCTCTGTTTCTCGGTGCTCTGGACATCCTCACCCTTCCTATTGGTTTTTCTCTTCTTTGTCATTTATAACTTGAATAACGTGTCATTTACTGTAGGAAATGAGACTAAAACTGTTAGGATTCAGCCTTCATTTAGCAGAGTTACACAGAGAAACGTTTAAAAGCTCGTCTGATGACTTGTGGCTTCAGACTGGCTGATGTAATAAACACAAACACAGGTAGCTTTGGATAAAAGCTTAGAATACTTTACTAATGGCTTCTTCATTTACATCTGTATTGAGAGCCTGCTACCCGTCTAACAAGTGAATAGGAGACTTCGGTCTTAACTCACCATCCTTCTTGATGGGACTCGAAGCATGCGAAGAGTTCAGAGAAAAGCAGCCATGATAACAAAGAGAAAATCAGAGAGAGAGGGAGCAAGGAGGGGTCTTAACTTTTATAAGAGGATGACCCAAGCACAGTCCTGGGTCACATGATCTGATCACCTGAGAACCAAAGGTATTTATGATCATGCAATAAAAGACAGAAAAAGGCAAATGGAGCAGATCTGGCATGCAGGGACAAAGGGAGCCCTATCTGGCTATTGCCCAGTCGTTCTAACAACAAGATTGGGGGGGAGAGAGAATGCTGAGATTTCCCAACATTCACAACTTGCCATTTATACCGTGAAGGCGAGAATATACCTCGAAGAAGAGAATATAGCGGCAGCTGGCAAGCAAAACCTGTTAAAATTACTGTCTTTTACACAACCTTGCTTTAGTTCTGTGAAGGAAAAGATGCCTCTGATTTGGAGGCAGAGCACATTATACTTAAAGCAGCACATCCAAGTGGAAGCGATGGGACTGGAGTCAGAACTAACACAAAAATCCCCTGGCAAGCGAGGTGGAATGGTCTGATCGTTGGACTACGATTCCGGAGAAAGGAGTCTCCACTCAGTCATGGACTGTGTGACCCTGGGCAAGTCACATTCTCGCCGTCTTAGAGGAAGGCAAAGTCAAACCCCTTCTGACCAAATCTTGCCAAGAAAACCCCAGGGAAAGTTCATTTTAGGGTCGCCATAAGTCAGAAACGACTTGGGCCATTTCAGTACTAGCCTGTTATAGCGCTATTATTGCGCTTTCAACATCCTATGGAATCCTGGGCTTTGCAGTTTGGGGGGGGCTCCCGGTCGGCCCCTCCCGAAACTGCAAACCCCAGGATTCCCTAGGATGTTGCATGTGGACTAACAGCGCTACAGTCTAGTGCCGAAATAGCCTCCATCCGAGAAGGAATGCCTTTGCCTTCCTCTGAGGCTGAGAGAGTGTGACTTGTCCAAGGTCACCCATGCTCCGGCGAGGACTCGAAACCTGGTCTCTAGTATCATAGGAGAGCATGGAATTTGGGAAGACAGACGACAGAGAGGGTAACAGAGGGACGGAGAGGGTAGTAGACTCCAACGCTCAATATGCTACACCATGCTGGTTCTTCTGGGGGGGGAAATCAACTTTGGGAAAAAAACAAGCAGCTTTAGCTTAACCTGACTTTTACAACAGTCGCGCCCTACGGGAAGAACTCGTGTCTGTTGTCTAGAGCTGACGTTTCCCAGCTCTGGTCCAACAGGTTGATAACTACTGTACAGCGCGGCTTTCTTCCGACAAAGTACTGGAATGAGAAAAGTCGCCGAGACCGAGTGCTTGGAGGCCCACTCTGAATAAAGCCTATCCGCCTTGCTTTTCCAAAGCGGGGTCGTTTCTTTTGAGCTGTTTGTCCGTCTGTTACCCTCTCTGTCGTCTCTCCCCCAAATTCCATGCTCTCCTATGACACTTCTTCATTCCACAAACCCCCATCCATCGCCTCGTCGGGGATTATAAATCCGGGGAGCGCGAGAAAGCTCTTCTCTTCGGTGCAGCAGATGCTTTAATACAGTGGTTCTCAACCTGTGGGTCCCCAGATGTTTGTGGACTTCAGCTCCCAGAAGCCCCAGCCACTATGGTCAATGCTCAGGGCTTCTGGGAACTGAAGTCCACAAACATCTGGAGACCCACAGGTTGAGAACCACTGCTTTAATACAACTCCGTGCATGGAAGGGGCTTCTCCCCGCTTACTGAAAGAAAGGGGCCACCAAGGGTTGCTGCCATCAAAAATGCCTTCAAGTCTAACTTGTTCAGAGGGGTTAGCGATCTTATTCTAAGGTTTTCTTGGCAGGTTTGATTTAGAGGAGGTTTGACCTTCCCCTAAGGCTGAGAGGGTGTGACTTGTCCAAGGTTACCCAGCCGGTTTCCATGGCCGAGCAGGGATTCGAACCCTGATCTCCCAGAATTCTATTCCAGCACTCAAACCACTGCACCACACTCTTTGCCAGGAGCTGGGGAATTAAAGAAGAAAGCCGGGCTAGGAAGAGATCCAGCAGAGGGCTGAGACGTTGGACGAGCCGAAGGGAAACCGCTGGAGAACCGCAGGAACCGATCCGCTGATCCACTTCTTTTCCTCCCTCCATCCCCCTCCCCCTCCTCAAGTGGGTCTTTCGCCCTCTCGGTCACATCTTTAACACTCCTGAAACTCTTTTACTTGGAAAGTCAGCTCCTTTTATTGCAAGAGAGGAAGTGTGTGATGGGATCTCGTCCTTATTTCTTTCCTTTCCAAAGGAGGATGTTTAAGGGGAGGGAAGGAGCAGGGATTTCGCTAAGAGGATCAAAATGGGGGCATTGCCCGGTCAAGTCAGAATTCCCCCAGCCTCCACATTTCTAGCACTGCAGTAACTTAAAACTTCAGCTGAGCGTTTGATTCCGAGAAAAGGGGCAGGCAAGGCCACCAAGGAAACACAAACACAGCAAATAGTATGGGTACAAGGAGAGATACTTTCCAGTTTAGATAGAGGCTGCAAACCAAGAAACTCTGCCGCAAATAAAATAAAATATCCCCCTCCCCATGCTAGAAGCGTCAGGCTGGAAGCTTTTGGTGAGGCACTATATTTTCCTCGCTGGGCCTCTGGTAGGAGCGGTTGGCTGTGATCCCTCTCTCCCGGTCGCAGGGGTCTCTCTCGTCCTCCCCATTCCCCGACCCTGTCGTGCTAAGGTTGCAATGCACGGCGACCCGTCTGCACTTGCTAAGGCGCAACGGCGGCCCGATTCGTCCGGTATTAGCGCAGAACGCTATTCGTCGGAATTCGGTGGCGAGACTTCATTCCGTCTCAAAGTGGAAGGTCGGGAAACAAACCCGGACAGTCGCTCTGGAGTTGATAAACCCCCGCTTCCCCGCAAAGCATGGAGAGAGGACAAAGGAGGAAAGGCCCCTTGGAAAGAAGCTCCCGAAATGGGGTTCCTGGCAGCCCCCCCCGCCATTCCCACTAGTTTGAGTTTGGTTTTGCTTACAGGAAGGGAGTTCAACTACTGGAAGGAACCAAGAACCTCGACGGGTTTGCCTGGCCCAGCCCTGGTTCGGTCGTTTGACCTCCAAGACTTTCTCCGCGGCCACACAGGCTGGGAATGGGAAACTGACCGTTCTTTTTTCTGATTCTGAGTGTTTTCATAATGAAGTTAATTGTATACAATTTCTCTTCGCCTTTTTCTTTGTTTGTTTGTTTGCTTTTCTTTTATGTTCCTACAACTTCGGGGGGCGAGGGGAACTCTGACCGGCCGGCTGCAACTGCTTCCAACCTAAACGCTCTTAGGTGGGACGCCCCTCTGTTCCGCGCTGTTTCTTTCCGGCCTGCGTTCACGCGATTGCGAAGTAAGGGCAGGGATCTAACGAGGTCCAGGAAATCTCTGAACCCGATGGTTGCGTCTTCCCTTGGCCAAAGGTTTCCACTCCTCATCTCGTGACCAGAAGCCACTTCTTCAGGAGGAGACCTCTCGTACCTTCTTCCCTCTTGTGAACGAACTTCTCCCAACAGCTGAGTCCGAGGGCTCAGTCCGCGCCTTCTTTTTCCTGCGCCCCTGGGCTCTGTCACAAAGCCCCTGTCCCAAATCCTCAGCCATTGACCCCAGTCGCTATTGCCACAACCCACAGATGTGAAGCATTCTTGGTCTGGCCGATCTTGACAAGTCTCTCTGCCTTATCCTTCCCCCAGCTAGCAAAACCGATTTTCCCTGCCTGGTCGACAACACTGGCCAGAGTCCCATGGGCCTGGGCACAAGGATATTTGAAGACCCTTATATCCCTATAGGACTGGATTTGAGCTCTGAGATCTTTAGCAGAGGCTCTTCTCTTTGTCCCACCACGTTCTCAGACTCATTTGGTGAGAACAGTAGACAGGGTCTCCTCCCTGGCTGCTCTCACACTTCAGAACTCCCTTCCTCGGGAAGTTAGAATGGCTCCCTCCTTGGTCTCCTTCTTCCGGCAAGTAAAGACATTCTATCAGGCTTTTAGGAACTGACTGCGATGAGCTTGTAATGATATGATGTACTGTTTTGTTGATTTTTAAAATATTGTCTTTTAATAAATTTTAAAACTTTTCAATACTACAGACTATTTAATTGGTTTTCAGTTTTTTTTAATATTTTCACTTTTTAATGGTTTTTAATCTGCACCCATTAGCGAAGAAAAGTCAGCATATAAGCAAATAAAATAGGACAGTCTTTGGACTGATGCCCCCATTAATCTAACAATGTGCATTTACTTGGGAGTAAGACCTCTGGTGATGTCAAAAGGGCAGAAGCAACTTAAATGGCCCTGGAATTCTAAGACTATAGAGTCCAGGTCTGGCCTCCACCGCCACCCTACAATTTCTCACATCTGTCATTGGCCGAACCTTACAGGTGTACCCAAAGCTATTGACCCATGACCATTTTCGCTCTGTACAAATATAGCATTTCCATACCACTATAACTGCGATGGCTCCATCCCATGATATCTGGGGATTTTTAGTGCCATCAGATATTTAAAATTCTTTTCCAAGGAGCTCTAGTACCTCGCCAAATTAGAAATCCGAGGATTCCGAAGGATACAGCCAGTTAAGGCAGTTAAAAGTGAAATCATAGCGCTGAAACTGGACAGTGTGAAGGACACCTCTGTGATCCCACCCTTCATATTTATTCAGGCAGAAAACTCGCCATCAAACACAGTGAGGGTAGAACTTTGAGAAGGTTACTTTTGCAAACGAAAACTCAGAATCCCCCAACCTGCATGTGCAATTATGAACCAAAACTGAATTTAAACCCTCCCCGGCTCTGAACGGGACAGCCTTTTGTGGACAAGCCAGTAGAATTGTTTGCTGTTGCTGCTCTGTGCCTTCAAGACGTTTGAAGTTATGGCGACCCTATCGTGGGGTTTTCTTGAGAAGAATTATTTCGAGGGAGTTTTGCCTTTGCCTTCCTCTGAGGCTCAGAGACTGTGACTTGCCCAAGGTCACCGAGTGAGTTTCCATGGCCAAGAGCAGATTCGAACCCTAACCTCCAGTACCCCACACTGGCTCTCTGCTAGAATTGTGACCTTCCATTAATGCGGAACTGATAGTGAGTCCAACAAAACGTAATGCGACTATTTTGTGTGCGCGCTTGTGCGTGTGTATGAAGAACTGGGGTGCCCTGCTGTGAAATAAAGGCCACAGTGTTCAACGAGCCTTGGTGTTCAGTAAGAGAATATGGCTCTTGGACTACAAAAAAACCCATAACTTTAGACGTAGAACCTCAGCAGGACTGATCTATTTGGGATCAGGTGTTTTATTCCTGTACTGCGGCGGAAAGGGAACATTTCCGACGAGGCTATGTATTGGGAGCATAAGAGCTTCTTTGCTGGCTTGGGTCCTTTGGTAGCATGTTGATGCTTCCCTTCCCCTGACTCGGCTCAGTTATTCTGTCTCTCTCGCGCGCGCAGCGCTCACATACTCACACACACACACACACACACACACACACGGGGTTCTCTATTCCCTACAGCATGGTGTTAATATCAGCGGAAAGAAAGAAATGATCACAAAGAAAGAAACATGAGAAATTGTTTGCTGTACAACTTTATCCATTTCCTCCCCGAATTGTAGACCTGAAAGTTACTTGGAACATCGTTCTCAGGGAAACGAATGAATATATTACTGAGTAATTGGTATAAAAGCACACTTGCACAGAATATTGCAATCCCATATAGTTCCATTCAGAAATAAACCACGCGAGAAGCGACAGAATTAATTTCGAGGTACGTGTCTAATAAGCCAAACTGTCTCCACCTTGATCACCTTATTTTGGGGGAAAGGCAAGCTGTTAATATAATATATATAATATATGTTTATCATCAACGACTTAATGGTTTCAACTTCAAGGTGTCCAAGGGAGGCAGAGGGCGTTCGAAAATTTGCCAGAACGATTTTACCACTGTTTATATGGAAGCAAATCTTTCTCCCTTTTCCCTTTTTTTCTCCGATAAAAGCCTCCCTAACTGCGTCAGAAATGACTAAAGAAATCAAACACTCATGAATATACCACGGGGCACTTTCAATGGACTGAATGGAAACTGGTGGTTTCCAAAATGTTCCACTAAACCCCCCTCAAAAGTACAGGTTTATTGAACGGAGAATTCCGTCTTTCATCGATCTCCATCTATGGTTATATCTACCAGATCGCCTCTCGTCGGGTCAGGTGTAGGTCACGGGAAAAGGAAATTCTGGGAAAGGGTGGTTCGTTTTGGCATTACAAAATAGGGGAGAGGTCCAAGGCGAGGTCCAAGGCGAGGCGCAATATAATGCGCATCCATTATATTGAAAAAGTGAGTTTTGAGGGAAAAGATGCCTACCTTTTTAAGAATGTTAATGCAACTCATTCATACCATGTCTTTCCAACAGCCCGATCTGCCGTAAGCAATTACACCGAGGCACATTTAGCTCTGAAACCGATCCTAGGGGTAAATGAGCCACAATTTATTTAGATCAAAACCGCTACGTTAAATTCGGAGGGTGAAGGGGACAAGGGTTCCCCTCACCCCAAAGATCTCATCTACAGCATTTAAAAAACTTCCTTCTCGCTGGGAAAAGTAGAGCGAGCAAACGTCAGTAAGAAGACATTGGCAAAAATCATTATGTTGAAATCTGTTTTCTTCCGTGCAAATCTTGGCTTGGTTTGGGGGGACTTCGCCGGCTCCAACGTGACCCAACGGCGTTGAAGGACTGGGCTTGAAATGGGGGTGAGTGAGTGGGGCTGCAGGACCGACGGGCTCTTGAACGGGATCATGAACCTCACTTCTTTGGAGTGGGGCTCCCCCAGGCCTTACGAGGATAAGAGTTTTGCTGGGGGTGCTGGTGCAGCCTCGAGACCCTCCACACTTTTCCTCGGAGAGGCAAGTTTCAGTGTGACTTTCTCCTTGAGAAGAGTGCTAAGAATACCAGCAGCTTCCAGCTCACGGCGAAAAACGCGCGCCGAAGTCCCGGCTTAAAGAAACCACCTTGCGTCTCAGGCCTCGGGAGTTTTCGCAGATTTGAAAACCGCACCCCGCCTCTCTTTCTGCCCACTCCCAGCCCCGCTTTCCTGCCTTAAAAGTCCGCAGGATAGACTTTACACTCCCGGGTGGAAAAGGAACAAAATGCTTGATTTTTAGGCTCACGTCCTTCCCGCCCCCCGCTATAAAAAAAGACCCCCGGCCAGCCCCGCGCCTTGAAAGCGTCCCCGCTCGTCGAGGCGAAAGCAACGCGCTGGCCGGGTGCGCTGTCAATCACGGGGGAGTGCGCGGGGAGGGGGCGGAAGGGAGAGGGTGGGGCCGGGTCTCCTTGACTAAGGAGGGTCCGCGGGCGAGGGGTCCCAGGGTGGCGCCGACCGTGCCAGGAATAGGGGTCCCGGCTGAAGGGGACCATCAGAGAAGCGCCTTTCCCTGAAAGAAGCGGCCCCCCGTCCTCCTCCTCTTCCTCCTCCTCCTGGCGAGCCCCCTTTGGCCTTCCTTTCACAGACCGGCGGCGGGGGCTGGCTCCTTTTGTCTCTGGCCTCCTTGCTGGAGAGGTTCTATAAAAGCCCCTCGTCTGCGGAGGCGAAGCTTAGAGCGAGCGCGCAGCAGCCCCAGCGCCGCCGCCGCCGCCGCGAGGGGAGCGCGCCAGGACCAATCAGCTCTCCCGGAGAGGACGGAGACGGAGAGGGGGAAGGAAGGCGGGACGGACCGACGGGCGGCGTTGGGGGACTTCCCTCTCCGGCTCTCAGACTTTGGCTCTTCTTCCTCACCTTTTTGTCACAAGCGGGTCGGAGGGTGGCTGCCCTGGCTTGGCTGTGGCTCTGCTATTGCCCTCTTCCTCTTCCTCCTCCTCTCCCGAGCGGGAAAGCCCTCTCCTCCTCCTCCTGCCCTCCCTCCCTCCCTCTCTCCCTTCCCCTCCCCTCCCGGTCCCTTACGATGAATTCTGACTCCAGCTCCGTCTCCAGCAGAGCTTCCTCTCCCGACATGGATGAGATGTACCTGAGAGACCACCACCATCACCACCACCACCATCACCACCACCACTCGGTGTCCTCCACCCAGAGCGAGGTGGGCCAAAAGGGCTCCTCCGAAGCCCTGGCCCGGAACAGCTCCAAGGGCTCGTCGTCGTCCTCTTCTTCCTCCTCCTCCTCGTCGTCGGCCGAGGGCGGCAAGTACAAGATCAAGAAGCAGCTCTCGGAGCAGGACCTGCAGCAGCTGCGGCTGAAGATTAACGGGCGGGAGCGGAAGCGGATGCATGACCTCAACCTGGCCATGGACGGGCTCCGCGAGGTGATGCCTTACGCCCACGGGCCGTCGGTGCGGAAGCTTTCCAAGATCGCCACCCTCTTGCTGGCCCGAAACTACATCCTCATGCTGACCAGCTCCCTGGAAGAGATGAAGAGGCTGGTGGGCGAGATCTACGGCGGGCACCACTCCGCCTTCCACTGCGGGACGGTGGCCGCGGCCGCTGCGGCCCATTCCGCCGCCGGGCACCCGGCCCACGCCGCCGCCGCCGCCGTGCACCCGGTCCACCCCATCCTGGGGAACGCCCTGGCCTCGGCCAACCCACCCTCGTCGCTCTCGGCGGCCTCCCTGCCCGGCCTGGGCAGCGCCATTCGCGCCCCGCACTCCCTGCTCAAGAGCCCCGCGACGCCTCCCGCCCTCCAGCTCGGCGGCGGCTTCCAGCACTGGGCCGGCCTGCCCTGCCCGTGCAGCATCTGCCAGATGCCGCCGCCGCCCCACCTCTCGGCCCTCACCACCGGCACCACCACGGCCAGCCTGGCCCGGATCTCCACAGAAGGCAAGGACTTGCTCAAGTGAGCCGCCCCCGCCGCCGCCGCCGCCGCCGCCCTCCGCCACGCCTCGGCCGAGAGGAGAGCCCCGACGGAGGGCGCCTCGACCGAGGGTCGACCGGATCCCCGCTCCTGCGCCCTTCGCCGGCGAGCCGCTTGGGGGCCGGCGGCGAGCAGGACGATCCCGAGAAGCTGAGCCCGCCCAAGCCCCGTGGTGTCGCATGCATGCTGCTTCTCCTCCTCCCTCCTCGTCTTCCTTCCTCTTTCCACTCCGGCTTCTGCCCCTTTCTGCTCTCCTCCTCGCCTCCCTCCCTGTCTCTTTCCCGCCCGAGCTCCCTTCTCCAGCCCCTTTCGTTGCCACGACTCGCGAGAGCTCTAGTGCTGTAGCCAAGAAATATTTTTCTTTAACGACTTTGCCAAGGTTAACACCTTTATTCGGATGGTGAGGAGTGTTTGGGGGCGGGGGCGAGAGTCCTACTGATCACAACATCCCTATCTGTTTCACCGGCCGGGGGAAGGAAAGAGAGGAGGAAGGGAAACTGGATGTAAATAAGTCCTTTAAAGTCCGAGGGGGCCGGTGATCGAGAGAGGAACGCGTGATTCCTTTTACCGCTCCCCCTTTCTCACTGTACTTAATTCACAGCCGCAGAAGACGTCGCTGGGACCGCGGCTCAGGGATCTCCAAACGCATTGCCCAGTGCTCCTATCGGCGAGCCCGATCCAGCTAAGGTTAAAGGTTTTGTGTCCTTTTCTGAAACTCAAGAAAGGCAGCCAGACTTGTTACTTCCGAGTAGACAGGGCGTAGGATTTTCCTACGAGCGTCCTCGAGGAAGTAGCGTTTATGCGCGCTCACTTGGAAGAAATCCATTGAGATCAGTGGGGCTTACTTCCGAGAGAGCACGCACAGGGCTCGGCCTGTTCGTTTTCTTCATGGGAGGGAGGGAGGGAGGGAGGGAGGGGGAGGGAAATATGTAATAAACGGAACCGTTACATTTTGGTGAATCGGTCATGTCTGTTGAAAGTTACTTCCTTTCGGTTTTGTAGAGTACGGCAGTGAATATCTGTCTCTGCTGCATATGCTCTGACCCGAATGACAGAAGTTTCAGGCTTGTTAGGCTGAAATAGTACCTCTGACAAATAGAGACAGTTTTAGGATCCTCGTTTGGACTGTGTTCAGCAAATCGACTTCGATTCGAATTAGGAACTGGACTGACAGTGGGTTTGTAAACAAAAAAGGCCCGTGGCATCCAAAAACTCTTTTGAGTTCTTCACAAGTTCTGGCGAGATGCGTCTTGACCCGAAAGGAAGGCGAGTCTGCTCCGACCCTCCCTGTGTCAAATTTTCCTTGCAACAAGGATTTAAGAACGCAAGTCTCTCGATCGGAGCTCAGACATTTTTGGATTCGGGGGAGGGGACCGCAGGAGAGAGCAGCTCCTCGCCTCATCCGCAGCCTCCACAACCGGAGTAAAAGGACGCACCCCGGGAGAGAGAGGGTGGCGTTTCTGCGTCGGCGCTTCCCGGCCATCGGCTCTGCGGTTGGTCCAGCGCTCGGCCACATCAAGTCGAACCCACGGCGGCCAAACTTCTGGTTCTTCTCCAGCCCTTCGCCCTCTGCATGCTGGTTCGGATTGGACCCTGCCCGGTTTGTCCTCTCTTTCCGTTTCTTTTCCTCCGACGCTTGCTTGAAACTTATTTTGTTAGGGCCACTCACACAGACGATGATGTGTCTTTATTTTTTATATATTCTTGAGAACTATCAATATATTTATTATTACTGACCAGTGTTTCTGGATAAAATTTCAAATTAAAAAAGGAGGGGAAAACCCAACCACCGCCAGACAACGAAAACGAGTGGTTTGATTTCTCCCTTTTCCCACTTTTTATTTCGATTGGTGCTGAAATTACCTCAGGGAGGGGGAGGACGGGGAGAAACGAAGCCGGTTTGGACTGGACATGTCTTGAAATGCAGTGAAAATTGGGTGGAGGGGGGACGTGACGGGTAAAATCTGGAACTGAGACAGTTGGCTAAATGTACTGTAATTTAAATCTCACCAAAGTTTAAATAAAACTGTGGGGGAGGGATTTGAAGGAGGTGGGGGAGGTTGATTTGGAAAAGCCGGAACAATCCTCCCCTTCAATTCAGAGGGTTTAAGCAAATAACAGAAAGGAACGAGTTCCAGTCCTTCGCATTATATTAGGAATAAGGCTTCCAGCCCAAGTCGGAAATTAAATCCCATTAAAATTAGTGGAACCTCCTATTCCCCAAAGAGAGAGGCTCAACTGCCGGGGAAGGCGTCTTTAAAACAATCAAACCCATCTCCAGAATGAGTTTGAAGTCCGGGGAGTTTAAACGTAATGGACAAAGTAGGATAAAGCTGCCACGCTCACTGCTTTCTACCTGTTTTGCACACCGAAGTCCTTGGAAAGGTGGGTCTGGTTTCCTTCTGAAACAGGACTGAAAATCTCTATGAACTCCTAATAGCCATAAAACGACTGCAACAGCGACACAATAGCCGCACTGGGTGGACAAACCCGCAAAGGGGAATAATAAATTAGCTCTCTTTGTGTCCAAAAGGAAGTGCAGAGGCAAAACCCTGAAGTAATACTGAGGGTTTGTTTAAAATTACCCTTGTCAAATCGGGTTCGGGAGTTAGGAGGGTGCTTAAAATGAATCTTCTTAACGGCAAACAGGAAGCGAGCCTGCCTGTCTCGTAAGCTTAGCGCTCCCGCCGGAGAACAGACTGTGGAACTCCAGCTCAGTTATAAGAAATATTTATGTGTTCTGAAGTTACACAGTAACTCTGAATTCGGTGCGGTTCACGGAGGGCTCGGTAACCTTTCGCTGTCACAAAATGAGGGTTACCTCTTTCACGTCTCTTCTGTACGGTGACAGATCTTGGGGGAAGTTACTGCGCTGGACCCGAAGAGGAGGAGGAGGAAGACGCTGGAAACGGTCCGCGCACTGCAATCAATGGACTGGTTCCCGTCGCCAGCCAATGCCCGTCTGCCCTTGCCTCGGACCTTCCGCTGCCGGCCCCAAACTCCGCCTCCCTCGTCTCGCGTCACTCCACGGAGAACTCGGGGCTTCTTGCGCTCGTGGGAGGTTTCCCTTTGAATTCATGTTTGGCTTTGCAGGGGTTAAAAAGAAAGGGGAGGGGGACACAACAATCCAAAACGCCCGAGATGGAGGCGCAGTCCCCGGACTTCTGATTCTTGTTAGCCCAAGAGCCGTTGTAACCCGACTAAGGTGTATGTAAGTAGTAGGCAGAAAGATTTAGATTTTCCTTAGATTTTCAAGGCAAGTTGATAAAAAGAACAGCATCTCACGAGATTTTAAAGAGACAGGGAGGCTGTTGTTTGTCCCTTTTCTGGTCCGCATCGCGTTTTGCGATAAGAGATGCAATGTTTCAAATTTATATCTTTAACTTTGAAAAAAAAATAATAACATGTGGAGATGGTGTTTGAGGCGTCAGAAAGTGAAAGGGAAAGATCTTATTTGACTAAGAGATCTTCTTTTACGTTTGTTAACTACAGTAGTTCAAAAATAGTTCTCTCCTTTCCTGTCTTTCCAAGATAAATTTATATTTCCCCTCCCATACTATTTACAAACCCAAACTTTTAAAGGGAAAGAATTAGGAACTTTCGTGGTTGTTTTGTATCTTTGAGTCGTTTCTGACTTAGGGTAACAATAAAGCGACCCTATCACAGGCTTTTCCTGGCAAGGTTGGTTCAGAGGGGGTTTGCCTTTGGCATCCTCTGAGGCCGAGAGAGTGTGACTTGCCCAAGGTCAACCTGGGTGTTTCCATTGCCAAGCGAGGATTTTACTCTCCAGAGTCATAGTTCAAATCTCAAACCACTACACCATGCTGTCTCACAGGAACTTTTGACTTCCAGTGATTTCAGAGGGAACAATTAAGCACGGTTTTCTTCCGTGGTTTTTTTTTAAATAAACGTTTCCATTACTAACAGTGAAACGAAAGTGCTTAAGCTAGGAAGGGTTGTACACAGACATTCTTTTCTCTGATGCCGTTTATAAAAATAAAACTCGAGACGAGTTAGGTGAGTTCGAATAATAATTTCGTACGTTTTCTTTCATCGGGAGTTAACATCTCTGGGACCTCACCATTTAAAAGGAATTTTACATCTGAGCTCCTATGCAGAGTGATCCGGGAGTAAAGGACATTTAATTCAATGGGCCTTACTTCTGAGAAGCCACGCACAGGCTGGCGGTGTTCTTCAGGGAAAAAACAGTCTCTCCGATCTAAGTGGCACACTTATCTCGGGAAAATTTATTTCAGGGTCGTTTAAGGCTTGCGCTTATTTGATGAGCTGCTTTCATTGTAATATTTACTTACCTGCTTGGAAGTGGTCTTGGGAGGGTTGTACCCTGAGAAATCGGATATAAACGTATCAGTCTGTAAATACATGAAATGAAATTCAGAGAAAAAAACAGGGGTCTCTTTCTGCATTTTCATTTGCGACAAGTGTAGCGTAGGGAAGAGGACCAATTTCGAATCTCCCAGCTCCTAAACAGATTTAGTCCAGAGGGTGGTCCCGTACCTCACGGTGGCCCTTGGAGACTACACTGAATTCCTGCAGGTGGTCCAAGAGCAAGGGGACCCGATCTCAGTTCCCAAACGTTTATCCTCACAACAGCGTGCACGTGGTGCGTGTGACCGACAGAACCTCTCTGTTGACACTTCGGGAAAGTGACAACGAATTGACCTGAGAACCCCTGATGATTCGAGTTGAATGCTCAGGTGCGGACCCTTTCCAACTCCCCCCAGGCCTGAGTCCCTGAATATGTGGGGAAAACATGAAAAGAAACGATGGTTGCGATTGTGGACTGTCTTCCCCTCTCTAGCCATTCTCGCTCTATTTGCCAAATTCTAGAACTTGACGCACCAGGTAGACTTTACTTCCGTAGTGTAAACCTATGCGAGTCTACGCAGATCTTCAAAGAGCTGCCTCCAGATTGTTAGTCCCAGCCAGAAGAGACCCGTTGAATCAACGGGACGTGGTATCTCCGCAGTAATATACGTTGTATTGATTCAATGAATCTACACCAGTTGGCTTTAAGTCAACAAGTTCGATGAGGCATATCCTCAGATAAGTGTTTATACTAATACACTCAAGAGGTTTGCAGTAATGACAGCGAGAAAAAGTCAAAGAGGAAATTTATCCCAAACTTTTCACAGGTGCTTAGCTGGCTTACGAGGGGTTTTCGTTAGAGTTCCGGGCAAACGACTTTATAGTTAATATCCACGTAGATCTGGCAGGATAAAAGGAGGAGAAGGAGAACAACGCCAAAAACAACCCCCTTCGATCCCTGACTAAAATGACCAGTTCCCGAGAAAAAGTGATTTTTCTTTTCCCCTTTCCTGGGTTGTGTGTGTGTGCGTGCTTCAAGTCCTATGAATTTCATGCGGTTTTCTTACTCAAGAAATACCAGAGGAGGGTTTGCTTCTGAAATATAGCCTGGCCTCCCATTCAAGTACTAACCACGGCTGACCCTGCATAGTTTCCAAGATCAGAGAGAGTCTGGGGCCTTGAGGATACTTAGGCCCTTCCTCAAAGTACCACACCATTCTCACTGTACAGAGCCACGTCCTCAGAGCATTTCAGAAGAGCAGCCGCGATAGCCTGGCCGCGGGAAAACAAAACAGAACAAAAAACAGAAGCGAAAAGGCCACTCAGTTGGAAGCCCTGATTTCAAGTAAGTAGGCGGAGTCGAAGAACTGCAGCCTAAAAAGCGCGCGTCCTCGAAAGACCGCGGCGGCGCTTCCCTGCCTGGTTGTTTCGCTTCGAGCCTCCTGACAGACCGCCCTTCGCCAGTCCTGGAGATTTTACCTACAACCAACGAAACAGTTCCTAAGTTTCCTCAGAACTCAATCGTCGGATAACAAGAGCGACACCTGCGACTACAGCCATTTCCGCACCAGACTGTTATAGCGCTATTATTCCACTTTCAACATCCTATGGAATCCTGGGGTTTGCAGTTTAGGGAGGGGCCGATCGGCTCTTTACAGTGAGAATTAGAAGTGGTGTGGTACTTTGAGGAAGGGCCTAAATACTCTCAAGGCCCCAGACTCTCTCTGATCTTGGAAGCTATGCAGGGTCAGCCCTGATTAGTACTTGAATGGGAGTCCAGGCTATATTTCAGAAGGAAACCCACCTCTGGTATTACTTGAGTAAGAAAACCCTATGAAATTCATAGGACTTGAAGCACACACAGGCTGGCCCCTCCCTGAACTACAAACCCCAGGATTCCATAGGATATTGAAAGTGGAATGATAGCGCTATAACAATCTAGCGCGGAAATGGCCTAAGGCAAAACGTGTCTTCGATTAACAGC
Source organism: Iguana delicatissima (assembly GCA_948472985.1). Lineage (NCBI taxonomy): Eukaryota > Metazoa > Chordata > Lepidosauria > Squamata > Iguanidae > Iguana > Iguana delicatissima. The sequence continues at coordinate 10,254 of CAOKZL010002690.1, read as the reverse complement.
GACGCGACTCGCTCGAAGGAAAGGCCAGGGCTGCCTTTGCCTTTGTATGCTCAAAAGACGCTCTTCAGGAGAAAGGGCTGCAGTTCATTTTTCGTTTCCAAAGCCACTTTACAACTCAAAAATAAAAACGGATCCCTCGCACCGACAACAAACCCTCTTCTTCTAACACCATATTATTTGCTGGTGTTGTCCTTTTGCCTCTGGGTCCAACTCTGTGGCAATAACCGAAAATATTCCTGGGGAAAGTGCCGCAGAAATTACTGCCACAGAACTGGAAGCTGAGGCAAATAGGGAGAACCAGATTAATAATAAGAATAATAATCCTACGAGATGGAATGGCTGCGTGTTGGGAAGGTTATTAACGTCTGGGAGCATTTCAGTGGGCTTCGTCGAGTCCGCCCCTCTTCTCAACACGTGTGAGAAGGAAATCCCCTCGGAGGCTATTTAGCATTTACGAATCGGCTAGTCAGCCAATGGGATTTCCGCCCCGCAAGCGATTGAGCGCCCCTCGCGCGTTTTTGATCCCTTCCTCCAATCACGTTAGATATGCAAATTGCGAAGCCGCCCGGATTTGCGCTGGCGGAGTTGAACGAGGATGGCCCCTCCTGAAACTGCAAACCCCAGGATTCCATAGGATGTTGAAAGTGGAATCATAGCGCTATAACAAACTAGCGCGGAAATGGCCCCAGTTTCGAGGAACCAGTCTTGTGTTGCATGTCTCCCACCCCTCTAGCGGTTTCTCCCCGAAGGGAGTGGAGATCTAAAGTTAGGCCCCAAAGCTCAGACCTCGGACGACCCTTTGACAAAAACCAGACCTTCCTCTGGACTGGAGTTGCCAGCCGGAGGCTGAACACCGGCCCCAACAAAGGGCCACCATTACTCTTTTCTTCGTTTTCTGACCAACTTAGTTGCACGAAATGACATGACTCCGACGTTGATAGGTGGGCTGACCGGTCTGAGTCTATTTCCCTCTCTCCTCCCTGATACCTATCAAAAATTGGTTCCCACAATTAGTACCCTGTTGCCGATACCACTGTCTTCGTAATCTTACAGATTAGTCAAAATCCAAATGGTTTTGTTAAACAGAGTGACAGTTTCAGCGATTTGATCCCATTTTAAATGTCTTGGCTACATCTTACCGAATCCTGAGATTTGTGGTTGGAGGAATTGCTTGTTGTTACGTCCCTTCAAAGTCAACTCTGGTTTATGGCATCTTATTCATAGGGTTTTCTTGACGAGACCTATACGGATGAGGTTTGTCATTCCCTTTCTCTTAGGCTAAGAGAGTGTGATTTGCCCCGTGGATAGTAGTACATCATACTGGGCTTCCCTAGGACCTCCGTTGACTACAGATCCCAGGATTCCATTGGATGGAGCCATGGCACTTAAAGTGGGGATTAAACTGCTATCCTTGCGCAGTGTCGGTGGTTTTGAAGTAAACAGAAACCCAATGTGTGCCTGGTGTTGTTTGTTACCTGGGCAGCCTCTCGGTTTAGTCAATGTGGGTGCCTCCTTAGGCAAGGAATGCTCAGAGGTGGATTTTGCGGTTCCTTCTTCTGAGATGCAGCCTGCAGCACCTGGTATTGCTTGGCAGTCTCCCACCCAAGTACTAAACAGAGCTGACCTGTTCCCAAAAGCCTCTGCAAACACACACACAACATGCTTCTACCGATGGAAGAACCAGCTCCCGATGAATTTGAACAGAACATATTTGAAAATATCGTTAACACATTTTAGCACATTTCCTAAACCTCTTTTTGCTCCGTTGGCCCATCTCTGCAACATAACCCAACGTAATTAAAGCGAACTGTTTAGGACCCCTCCCCTCTGTGGGACATTCACACTCCCCCTCACTTTCCCTGCGAAAGAGCGAATAAACTCTTCTTCCCTTTCACATTTACTCCAGCTTTGAACATCTTGTCCTATTCAGCGAATCTTCCAGTTACAGAAATGGGCTAAGGTTTTACAGTTATCTTGTAACTGGCCGGATTAAAGAGGGCCGCCCAACTGTTAGGCAGCAGGCTTGGGGCGTGGTGGAAGGAGAGCAAACGTTTAGCTGTGTGATTTCTCAAAAATGCATGCATTTTTCGTGCTACCAAGAAAGAGAAGTACTTGAAGGCCACTAGACTTTTATAGCGCTGTGATTCCACTTGAAACGTCCTATGGAATCCTGGGGTTTGCAGTGTCTGCAAACCCCAGGATTCCATAGTATGTTCCAAGTGGAATCATAGCGCTATAAAAGCTAGTGCGGAAATGGCCTAGGACAGCACTACCCAAAACTGCTTTAGTGGGAGCAAGGGAGAGTACCGACTCAGTGGCTGCTCCTAGTCTTTGGAACTTGCCCTCTAGAAAGGCCAGGACGGCCCCATCCTTGATCTGCGTGTCAAAACTTTTTTATGCCGTCAGCCTTTTAAAAACTATCTGAGGTGGGGTTTTAACGCTCTGCAGAGTCGTTTTTAAGGTTTCCATGTGGTATTTTAATGAATACTAATTTTAAAACGTTTAATGTTTTAACTTTATAAATTATTTAAATACTTTAAAAATAACTCTTATTTTTTAATTAATGACTTTCTATAGTTTTAATCTGTATTGTTCTAAAATATGTTGTTAGCAGTCTTGAGCCCCATTATTGATATAAATGAATATAAATAAATAACTAATAGTATTGTCAGTGAGGCAGTGAATGTATCTGAATTTTAATCCAGACTTTAAAGGTGCTATGCAAAATGACGTTGGTATTTCACTGTAATACAGTAGTTACCTTGGACACTTCCCTTAAAATTTGGACTAAAACGCAGAGTACAGTCACTGTCCCAACCCCATGTGGAAACCACTAACCTCCACGTTTGCTTGGGTTCTAGGCACTTTGATTAATTTACTCCAAAGTCTCAGATAGCCGAGGATCTTGCCCAGGTCCTTGCTGTAAGAAATGGCCTCAAAATTTTGCTACAAAATTCCAGGATGACATAATGGACCGACGCACGCTTTCCTTTCGGGATTGAAACCACTTTCTTGCGCTTGCCAGGGGCCTATTTACACTACAGAATTACAACACCTATCGTTCTACTTTAACTGCCATGCTTCTGTTCTATGTAATCCTGGAGTCTGTATTTTGGGGAAGCACTAGAGGAGCTCCTTGGCTGATAATCCTAAAGGCCTCCCCCCGACAAGGTTTTCATACGCACTTACAGAGAAATCATAGCGCTATAATTCTGTAGCGCCAATGGCCCCAGGATGTGGGGAGTGCCACCACACGGAACAGCTCCATCGCTCATCCTCCCTCTGTTGCTTCCTCCTTCCGAGAAAGCATGAAGAGTACCCAGGAAAAGACGGATCTGTCCCCAGCGCCGTCCACCGTAACCGCCCACGCAATTAATCTGGGATCCGCCTCTATATAAAAGGCGCAAAGAGTTGCAAGTTGCGAGGCTTCCGTGATCAATAGCTGAGTTGAAGGGAGCAAGGATGTTCGTTCCCGAGGCTCTTAACAAAAACAAGCAAAAAATCTCTCGAAAGAAAGGCTTTCTCTTTAAGTAGACAGCATATCGGGGTGTCCAAACGAAGGCTTAAATGGCACGGTAGTTCTGAACAAAAACACGACGTTAGGCGCGCTTACTCTGAAATAAATCCCAAAATGTTCCCGGGACTTGCTTCTCGCTCTCCCCCTTCCTTGCAGCGCTTGAAGAGAGTCCCCACTCATTTTGATCAAGCGTGTGGAAACACTGCACCGCTTTCAGGTCTCGTGGGGAAGTACAGCCTGCTGTTATTGTTATTTTGTTGTTGTGTGCCTTCAAGTGGTTTCCGACTTATGCGACCCCAAGGCGAAGCTGTCACGGATTTTTCTTAGCACGAATTGTTCCTCTGAGGCTGAGAGAGAGTGACTTGCCCAAGGTCAGCCAGTGGGTTTTTATGGCTGAGCGAGGATTTGAACTCTGTTCTCCAGAGTCGTGGTCCAGCACCCAAGATGGTACATCAGCCTGGCGCTCACAACATCCTGACCTCATTTCTATTGTTTAGTCCCAACTAAAGCTAAAGCTTTGAACCAATGGTTAAATTGAGAGTCCATACATGAGTAAACCATATCGATTCAACGGCTCCCCTCTCGCTGGACTAACAGGTAGGGTTTAAAGTATTCTGAATTTAGAAAAAAATGATTAAAAATATAAAATTGAAAAAACGTTTTAAAAAGTGGAAATTCAAAAGAATGAGAAAAATACTAAGCTTCGACTTTCCCTGATAGCTATCCCATTTGTAATTAATACCATGTATGTATATTTAGGATCCACCGTGGCGTCGTGGTTTGAGCGTTGGCCTAAGGCCGTAGAGAGCAGGGCTGGATTCCCCGCTGGGTCATGGAAACCCACTGGGTGACCTTCGGCGCGTCACACACTCTCAGCCACCGTAAAAACCCCGTGATAGGCTCGACGTAGGGTCGTCGTAAATCGGAAACGACTTGAAGGCACACGACAGCGACGACAACAACAACAACAACAACACTGTAATTTTAAGGTGTTTGTTAGTTTGGAAAGAGGACTTCAAGCAGATTTCGGCTCCTGTAGAGCGCCTGAAGGCACGCTGTCGAACCCACGATTAGTTATCATCTGTCCCGTTTCCTTTGTAATTCAAAGCGAGAGAAACTCACAGAGAACAGGAAGAGGTGGGGGGTGGGATGTCCTCCCTTTAAAACAGCCCTGGCTCTAACGCTTTCCGAGCCCGAGGAACGGAGCGGTGTCTGTTTATAGGGATGTGATTTCTGACGTCCCAAAAGCTGCGTGAAAACTTTCTCGAGAAAAGGAGAACTCTGGCCATTTCCGCACTAGCCTGTTATAGCACTGTTATTCCACTTTCAACATCCTACGGAATCCTGGGGTTTGCAGTTTAGGATAACAGGCTAGTGCGGAAATGCCCTCTGTTTTCATAGCAGATTTTTCTTTTTTTGCCAGAGGGCATTTCCATTGTCTGAGGCGTGCAAGTCTTTCTTATCTTACACGTGGCCAGTATTTTGATTTTTCATTTTATTGGAACGTTGGCAATCCTTTTCAAGAACCAAGAAGTCAAAGCCATCAGGAATTTAAAAAAATTCACCTGCGAAATAAAACATTTATTTTATTTTCCTGTTGAATTTGCCCCTGTTCGCTTATTTTTGATGAGGTGTGTAGTTTTGCTTAAGGAAGGAAAAGTGTGAAAACTGTCTTGAACAACTTCAGGCCCCGATAATTTTCTTGAATTTCCTATTCATCCTTTTTAAGACTGCAACCTATTCTGTGAATCCCAAACATCCCTGGTGTTGGAATTAGGTTCAGTCATACTCAGAGTTGATCCACTGATATCAGTGGGATTTAACTTGATGATTAACTTATATGTCCTTGAGGCTTCAGCCTCTACCAAGTTAAGCCCCATTGAAGTTCACGGGATTTAGTTCTAAATAAACATGTCCATGATTCCATTGTGAGAGCTGTGAAAAAGTGGCTTTGATTATCCACAAAATACGAACCTACTTTTCCTCCTAACCCTACATTACATAAAATACTTTCCTCTTCCAGCTCATGCATTGCTTTTTGGATCCTTGTATGTCTCTGGGGGAAAAAGTTAAAAACCACACAATATGAACCAGACCATCCCTGTAGACTTTTGGGACACTGTTGTTGTCTTTGTTATGAGTGGGAAGAATCATTCTCTTTGTTTCACAGGATCCAGAGGGGACTCAGGCAAGCTCTGTGATTCCCACTCCCTCCCCTTTGGTTAATGATAAATGAGTAAAACACTTCTCCTCACTTCTTTCACAAAAATAATAATAAGAGAAAGATAGAACTGTCTTCTTTGGGGAGTTGGTTTTATATTCATTCTGTTCCTTGGATTTGCTTCTTTTTAATCCCAAGCAATCAATGTGGGTGTTTACGAAGGAAGATGGGTTTACTCATATTCTGCATTTAAAAACGTGAATGTATTAAGACACAGGTTTGAGAGCTTGTAGCTTTACTGTTAGTGTTGAAAAAATTCCAGCATTCTCTCCCCACCCCTATCTTGTTCTTAGAGCAAGTGGGCATAGTTAGCATAGGGTTTCTTTTCTCTTTTGCATGCCATAGCTTCACTATTTGCCTTTGCGTCATTTAATTGCGTGATCATAAATACCTTTGGTGTTCAGGTGATCAGATCATGTGACCCAGGTTTCTTGCTTGGGTCATCAATCTTGTAAAAGAAAGAGCCCCCTTCTCAGCTCTCTTCTCTCCTCTTCTCCATTTTTGCTTCCTCTTCCTCCTCTCTGACCATGGTTTGCATCTCCATCAGAAGATGGTGAATTAAGAAGGAAGCTATTACTGTTCATTAGCTAGTAAGGATGTAGGCTCCCCAATGCATATGTAAATTTAGAAGCCATTAGTAAACTTCTCTAAGTTTGTAACCAGAAACTGCCTGCATTTGTTTTGTCTTCTTAGTCACTTTCAGATCAGAAAAGCCACAAAGAAATTTGGGCATGGTTTTTCTGCTACTCTGCTAAAAGGAAGCTGAATCCTTACAGTTTTAGCTTCAATAGAATTTCCCAATAGAGCGAACTACCTGGGAAACTCTAATTCTCAACAGTTAGTTATCTTCTTGAGCAGTGGCTCTTAACATCTGACTCATCTGAGCTGGGAAAGGTTGTTGGTGATTCATTTTTTCACCCTGAGCGGGGGCAAAAGTCAGTCTCTAATCCAGCTGTCAAAGGCTGTTATCAATGGTCACTCTCTCATTGTTTACATAGAAACATCTTTCAGGATGATTCAGTGGTTTGAGAGTTCCACTAGGAGTCTGGGAGACAAGGGTCCTAAGCCCCACTCAGCTGTGGAAACCCACTGGATGACCATGGGCAAGTCACAATCTCTCAGCCTCAGAGGAAGGAATGGCAAACCCACTCTGAACAAATTTTACCAAGAAAAACCTGCAATAGGTTCACCTTAGGATCACCAAAAATCATATAACAACAAAAACAAATTGTATCTGTGCGCTGATATATTTGACTCAGTGATGAAAAACTGGCCTGTTGAAAAATTAACTATCTAGTTCACAAGCAGAAATTAGATATACATTGATTCAATGTTGTTCCAAAATTCAACTAATTCAGCATTCAAGAGAATTTTGATTCACAATTGAAGAATTTTAGAAAAGAAACTTCTTAAACATGTCCTGATTTTACAAACTGACCAAAAAAAAAAACACAAACCCTTAATGTTCAAAGTCTATTGATGAGAAAACCTTAATTTCAAAACTTAATGCATACTGTAAAAAAAAGTCATCTGGAGCAGATCTTCCCTCTCTCTTAATTAATTAGTGGAAAAAATTAACCTACAATTAAAACTTGAATAGATTAGAATTGAGGCCCCAATTTGATCTGAAGAATAAGAGGAGACAAACTGAACATCAGTACTTGACTTGTCAAAGTTCGTCCCAGCATTAGGGTTAATGCCAAATACAGACTACATTAATATATGTTACCTGTAATCCCCACTTCTCAAAGTTTCATGAGTTTGGTCAGGATTGAAGCTTGTCTTTGTGGGCAACACTAGTGAACTCACAGTCTCTGGCTGGACCAACCAGTAGAAAAAACCAATGGACAGAATTTGCTTGTGAATCCAAGGTTACAAACTCAAGCAAAAGTTCTCTGTTACAATGAGATGTCAAGTTGCCTTTGTCTGTCTGTCTGTCTGTCTGTCTGTCTGTCTGTCTGTCTGTCTGTCTGATCTATCTATCTATCTATCTATCTATCTATCTATCTATCTATCTATCTACTTTTGTGCACGCATTCACTCTACTGCACTGAACAAGGCCGGATACAACCCCAGCAAAACTTTGCTGCTACTTAAAATTTAAAAATAATCTAAGAGTTTAAAGGAAAACCACTCCATACGCGTGCATTGAGATGGAACCTGTTGATCTCCTTTGGAAAGTAATGGGTTACAGCAACATGCAAACTAACTCATGCAAAGATGGTGGAGTGTGGCTGCTTGTTCATATTAACCATGCATCAGCTAGGTTCAGAAAATGTGAAGCAATTTATAATCTTAGTTTGAATTATGAAAATAGCAACATCTGAGAATTATGAACATACCAGATTTGACCTACCAGCCAACTATTTTGGAGGGTCAGAGGCATCATTTGAGGGAACAGTCCAGGAGAGCATATCTCCATATTGAGTAAAATGATAAAGTCTTTCCTAGTGGCATTGATTCCACTTGCAAGTAAAATGTTTTTTGAACATAGAATTATTTGTAAAAATGTCATATCATGCGGAAAAATATCAACAGAAATAGCTGCAGACTTTCTAGTGTGTTAGTCACAGAGAAGCCAATATAAACAATGTGTTCAAAAATGCCACTCCCTGCCACACTTTAAAAGTACAGTCCACTCCCCTTTTTGCACTGTAATGTTGCTGAATACAAAGTCCAGCACTTAAGAGGATTACAAAAGGCAGAAGGCCCTTTCTCAGTACACAGTTATAGTGCTATGATACTTTAACTGCAGTGGCAACAGATTGAATCCTTCCATCTGGAGTTCAGGGAGGGGCATTTTCCATTCTCAGCAAGAGAGCTCCTCTAGTGCCTCTGACTAGACTACAATCCCCAAGATTCCACAGGGTGCAGTCACGGCAGTTAAAGTGGAATCATAGCACTATGACTGTGTGGTGTGAAAGAAACCTCAGACAAAGGAGCAGACAAAGTTAAAATTTACTCTACCAAAGTGTATGATAACTTCAAGGTGCAAAGCCTGCCTGGAGGCTTTGGTGGTGAGGGTCCTAAAACAGTTGGGACACTGCATGCAGTCTGAGGACTAGACTTCCCCCACCCCTGTTTTTAGGTTGCCAGTGTTACTATAAACGGTGTCTCTTATCTGAGGGTCAGAAAGTTTGTCCCTTTTATAGGGCTGTCAGGTGTCCTTTATTACAAGGGATGTTCCCTGTTTGAAAGCTGGAAAGCTTTTCCTCTTACATAGGCTGAATAAAATGGAAAAAAAAATCCCACCTTGGAGGGTTGGGATCTTCATAAAGACAGAAATATGTGCTTGATGTAATTTATGAATGTGGACAATATGTTAATTTTACATAGAAATGTATGGCTAAGTTAAGTGAAATCATTACTGTCAATCAGTAGTTACGCAGAGCAGAATTTTGTTAACAACTACCTTCTGATTGCCAACGCATCTTATCATGAATTTCAACTGTCTCTTCTTGCTATTTTGAAAATCAAACAACATTACCTGACAAGAGATAGGATCAGTGTGCACTCTCAACTAATTTAAGCAATGCTGCCTCACCCTGATCCTAAAGAATTTTCACAGACAAGTCCTTATGTCACCCCAGAGGCATCAGAACCACTCAACTTTGTTGCTTTCTGTTCCACTCATAAGAAGCTCTCCAAATTTCAAGGGAAGAGCTTCTCTGCAAGGCAGCATGGGTTGACACAGTAGTTGATTTCACTACAAATCTCCTACTCACCAACCAGGGCAGGTAGGGCTGTGCTGGTTAAAGATGATGGGAGTTGAAGTCCTACATACCTTCCCCAGGTTTGTGGAAGGCTGCCCTAAATGAATCCACTCCCATTTTTAGATTGCCCCTTTCTAAAGATGTTTATGACTTGGTGAACATCTAGAAACTTTATGAGGGAAGTTTCTCTTTTTATCAGTAGGGCAGAGGAAATGCTTCAATATCAGTGGAGCTACAAGAACTTGAGCAGCAAGAGTGGTCCAGACATCATAGGAATAAGAAAACTGAAATTAGAAAATAGGTTGGGAGTGTACTGCAATGCTATGCATGTTTATTGAGAAGTAAGTCCTACAGAGTTCAATTGGATTGCAAACATTGTATTCTTTTGCATCCTTTTTCCTTCCACTTGTTTTCCCAACAACTTGCTTTTCCTTCCTCATTCTTTCTTTCTATTAACATTCCTCATTTGCTCTTTATGCTACGAATGTAAAACAGTTTCAGCCTGCTTTGGAAGGTCTGCCCCAGAAACAAGTATTTAACTGCAGCAATAAATATGCACTATCTTATTTACAAATAATTGTACATGTCATGTGAACCAGGGCAAATGCTTTCTAAATTGTCTCCTGAATACAGGGCATACAGCGATGTAAGAAAGTTAATCACTGGGTCTCCATTCTTGCTCAAAAGCCGACCAAAATGGATCAGCACATAAATCTTGAGTCGCCCGTCGCAAGGACTAGTCTTTCTGAAGCAGTTGAAAAATGTGCCTGCACCCTCAAAGGACACACCTGTTATCCGAAACA
>CAOKZL010002689.1:0-167881 GCA_948472985.1 Iguana delicatissima | reverse complement strand
GGATGAATTGAGGGTAAAATTCCAGGCCATGGTTCAATGTTCCCAAGGATATCTTCTTTCTTCTGACGAAAGTGATGAGATGTCATGATCTCTGAAAGAGCAATCAAAGGCAGTGGGATTTCAATCCTATGGAATTAAACTGTTCCTCTTAATTATAAGAATGAAATAAAAAAAGATAGGCCATAATTTAGTGCAAAACTCCCTCTAGAGTAGACAGCAGTTTATTTTTATTGATAAGCCTAAGCAACATAGCACACTTTCACAGAAGTTGCTGAAACTGAGTGTATATGCCACATACCACTTATATAGGTTATCAGTAGATGTTTGGGTGCGGAAAGAATTTCATTGGTCAAAAACCATAAATCCCTCCATGTGTCTATCCTGTTCTTATTCTTCCAGGGTGGTGCTCACCAGAAACCCATATGCCCTTGATCAAGATCCAAGGGGGCTCAGCTCCATGCATATTTCTCTGCCCTCATATCCCCAGTATTTCATTCTCACAGTATCCTAGAACTGCCAGATTTACTTTCGATTTCTGCTCTGCCCAAGCATGAAACACAGCAGAACAGCAAGTGGCCGTTGGATTATAATCAGCAGCACTTAAAACCTGGATAGAAATAAATCCCCTTTTGCAATGATTAAATACAAAATAGAAGTTAGCAAAGAATACACATTCAACATGAGAGGGAATTTAGGAAACTGGCAGATGTATGTAGTCTGTGGAACACTTGTTGCTCACTCCTGCCTGAGGTGCTTGGGGCAAAGACTTTTTATCTTTATGGAACACGGGTAAAAGAAAAAAAAAGATAGTACCTCTTCCTTTCCCACATGTTTTTGTTATTCTTAAGATCATTCAAATTCAGAACCTTTCCCAATCTGTGAGGATGGGAAATGATTGTCTTCTGTTCTTCTCCTTTTTCCCAGCGGATAACTGGAGAAAGAGCAACGTATGTGCCAAGTGTGGGAATTGTTTTGAACACAAATGGGAGCTCAGCAGACACCAGAAAGCCCATAAAGAAGAGGAAAGTTCTACCAGAGAGAAACCCATTAAGTGCAACATATGTGGGAAACATTTTGACCAAAAGATGGCCCTTGTACTTCACAACAAGCACCATGCTGGAAAAAAGCATTTTGGATGTAAAGTCTTAGAGAGAGGTTTTAAATACACAATATTGCACAATCTGAGCGATCAAGCAGTCAGGAACGAAAAGAAAATACACAAATGCCAGGAGTGTGGGAAACAGTTTGCTTACAGATCACTATTAGTGGTTCATCAGAGAGTCCACACAGGAGAGAAACCATACATATGCAAGGAGTGTGGGAAAGGTTTTGCTCGGAATGACTACCTTGTAAATCACAAGAAAGTCCACACAGGAGAGAAACCATACAAATGTCTTAAGTGTGGAAAATGTTTTGCTCAGAGTTCAAAACTTGTTCGGCATGAGAGAGTCCACACAGGAGAGAAACCATACCAATGCCAGAAGTGTGGGAAAGGTTTTGCTCAGAGTTCAAAACTTGTGCAACACAGAACAGCCCACACAGGAAAGAAACCATACACTTGTCAGGAGTGTGGGAAAAGTTTTGGGAGAAATTCAAGCCTTGTGAAGCACAAGAGAATCCATACAGGAGAAAAGCCATACAGATGCCAGGAGTGTGGGAAACGGTTTACTCAGAATTCCAGCCTTGTGCTGCACAAGAGAGTCCACACAGGAGAGAAACCATACCAATGCCAGGAATGTGGGAAACACTTTGCTCAGCGTTCAAAGCTTGTGCAGCATAAGAGAATCCACACAGGAGAAAAGCCCTACAAATGCCAGGAGTGTGGGAAATGTTTTGCGCAGAGTTCAAGGCTTCTGGAGCACAAAAGAGTCCACACGGGAAACAAGCCATACACATGCCAGGAGTGTGGAAAATGTTTTGCTGACAGTTCACAGTTTGTGGTACACAAGAGAGTCCACACAGGAGAGAAACCATACAAATGTGAGGAGTGTGGGAAACAGTTTGCCTACAGATCAGTATTAGTAGTTCATCAGAGAATGCACACAGGAGAGAAACCCTACAAATGCCAGGAGTGTGGAAAATGTTTTGCTCAAAGTTCAAGACTTGTGCAGCATAAGAGAGTCCACACAGGAGAGAAACCATACAAGTGCCAGGAGTGTGGAAAATGTTTTGCTCACCGTTCAAAATTTGTGCAGCACAAGAGAGTGCACACAGGAAAGAAACCACACATGTGCCAGAAGTGCGGGAAATGTTTTGCTCAGAGTTCAAGACTTGTGCGGCACAAGAGGGTCCACACAGGAGAGAAACCATACAAATGCCAGGATTGTGGGAAGTGTTTTGCTGATGGCTCACAATTTGTCCTGCACAAGAGAGTCCACACAGGAGAGAAACCATAGAAATGTCAAGAGTGTGGGAAATCTTTTCTTAAGAGTTCACATTTTCTGAACCACCAAAGAGTCCACACAGGACAAAATCCATACAGTGCTACCAGTGTGGGGAGTGTTTTGCTCAGGTTCATACCTTGTGAAACACAACAGGAGAGAAACCATACATGTGCCAGGAGCATCGGAATATTGTGTTTAGACCTTGTAATCCACCAGAGACTCCATGCAGGAGAGAAACTATACCAATTTCAGGAAAGTGGAAAATGTTGAACTTGGAAGTCAAGAATTGTAATCCACCACGGATTCCACAAAGGCGTAAAACCATTTAAGTGCCAGAAGTGTGGGAAATGTTTTATTCAGAGTTCATGCTTTGTGAGCCCAAAAGAATCCACAGACATGAAAAATCACTAAAAACACCAAGTGTGTTGGAAATGCTTTGCTTTCAAGTCAGAGTTGTGGAATTGTCAAGAGTCTAAACAGGAATCATAGGTATGAGTGGACTTCAGGGGCCAGCTAGTCCTACCCCCTTCTATCTAACCTCTATTTGTAGTCTTCAGTGCATGAGAATCTTCACTCTGCTGACTTCTCAAGGATTTTAGGCTGAAACTCTAAGATAACACTTTCACATATCTTTATTACTCTTGGATGCAGAACTTCTAGCCTTGGTTTTCCTTCTACCCTGCAGTTTTATCCATCCCCCTTACATCATTCAACCTCTGTTCATCAAGGTGTGCATCATTCAACCTGTGTTCACTAGAGTGGGCAGCACTTCTGTATTTTTAGGACTTTATTGAGTGGGTCTTCCTCTGTTAATTAAAGTGGAGAAGGGCTCAGGAGAAGGATTACAATCGTAGGAATTGTACGACATGGCTTTGTTGTTGCAAAACCTAGCAGAAGAATAGCTGGGAAACACGAAGAGATGGGATAGGGGCCTAAAGAAGGAAAATGTGCAGGTTTGAAAGAGAAAGAGGTGGATAAATAATATTTTTTTCCCTTAGTGCTCAGGCAGCCATGGGTCTCACAGAATGTCAGACCTTTTGATTCTGTCATTCCCCCACCTGCCTACCTTTTTTGCCTGCCTATCTTTTTGACTTTTTCCATTTTCTTCTCTTAATTTTATTGTAATTTTCCTATATATTATTGTAGAATGTAGTGTTGTATACTTTCATTTGAATCTGTTATAGTCTAAATGCTAATCTGATGTCATTTTTTTCTCAAAATTTGATACATATATATATGTTCTAAAAGAACAGGTTGCTTACCTGTAACTGTGGTTCTTTGAGTGGTCGTCTGTGCCCTCACACACTAGGAGCTTTTGCGCATGTGCGGTAGCGTTTGGATGATTCTAGAGCTTAGCAGCTTGGCGGGAACCCCTCCCCCATGCCCATATTGAGCATGCTCAGCCTGCCGAGCAACAGTCACTCCTCAGTTCTGTAGTCCGCCAATAAGGGACCTGAGAAAGAGGGGACGGCTGGGCAGGTGTGTGTGAGGGCACAGATGACCACTCGAAGAACCACAGTTACAGGTAAGCAACCTGTTCTTCTTCTTCGTGGTCTCTGTGCCTCACACACTAGGAGACTGTGTAGCTTACCGGTTGGATGGTGGGCCAGGTCCTAAAGAATGGAAGCCAGCACCGCACGTCCAAAACGGGCATCTCTGTGGGACTGGAAGTCCAGTCTGTAGTGACGCACGAAGGTCGATGGCTGGGACCAGGTCGCCACACGGCAGAGTTCCTGCAGGTCGACTCCTCGCAGGAGGGCTGCCGATGTCGCCACGGCTCTGGTGGAATGAGCCCGGAGCAAGGCTGGCGGAGGCTTCTTGGCCAGCTCGTACGCCAGCTGGATAGTCTGGGTCACCCACTTTGAAAAACATTGGGTGGAGACTTTGTGGCCTCTTCGACGCCGGCCATAGCACACAAAGAGGTGGGGGGTCTGTCGGAAAGAGGCAGTCCTGTCCGTATAGAAGGCCAGGGCCCGACGAACAGCCAGGGAGTGAAGGGATCGCTCCAAAGGTGTAGTCAGATCCGGGTAGAAGGTTGGCAAGATGATGTCTTGGCTGAGGTGGAAATTAGACACCACCTTCGGCAAGAAAGAGATGTCAGGCTGAAGGACCACCTTGATCCGCGGTAGTGATGATATTGGCATTCACGAGGACAGCACCAGATCCGAAGCCGTCGACGCCAGCAGCATGGCAGCCACCAAAAACACTGAAAGGGTGGTCGTGGGTCGCCCAGAGGTCGATTTCAACATGACCGAGATGTCTGGCTGGTCTCGCACTCGAAGGGACTCCTCCCAATAGTGAGATTTTAGCCTCGACGAGCGGTTACGCAGAATTTGCGCGGTAAACTCGCAACAGATAGCACAAGCCTTGACGTGGGTTTCACCCAAACAAAATAGGCAATCCCGGTGTCTGTCGGTCAGGGCGACTTTACGGCCACAGGTCGAGCAGTTCTTGAACAAGGCCGACATATAAGAGAGTTTGAAGATGCTGAGAAGGAGGGTGGAGAGCGCGGACAGAGAAGAAGAGAAGATGTAGATGAAGAAGAGAGGGGAAGGGGGTTCCAATTTACCAAATCCAAGTCCGTTATACGAAAAACCAAGCCAAAATCCGAAGTCCGTTAGTCAAAAAATCCCAAAGAACAAGCCAAGAGTTGCTACCAGACAAAGAACCTTCCGTTTGCAATGGCGGACTAGAAAGAACTGAGGCGTGACCATTGCTCGGTGGGCTGAGCATGCTCAGTATGGGCATGGGGAAGGGGTTCCTGCCAAGCTGCTAAGCTCTAGTGTGTGAGGCACAGAGACTATGAAGAAGAAACAAAAATGCATAAAAAGCCAAGGATAGGCCCTAAAAAGGATAAAGCTGGGCAAACGTTGCTGGTGGTGGAAATCTAGTGGGTATCTAGTACCAAGGAAGATGAGCCCAGTCCTCCAGAGCAGGCAAGTTTCTTCCCTGTCATGCATTGTTCCCAGGACTCAGATTCAGAATCTGACACAGACAGTGAAATAGAAGGATGAGGGGCTTGCCAGTTTGTGAAACACACTCCCAAGCACCCACAGCGACTCTCTAATACTTACAGGATTTGAACATGGACATCAGAGAGAAAATTTGAGGAGCTCGGAGCACTTTTTTAAAAAAAATTCCTTTTATTATGAATCACATGCTTAGTATACATTTAATATATGCTATATTACAATGTTGCTACAAGAAAAAAATTAACAACAATTACTTTTTCAACCTACCCAACCCTCTAAATGGCTGATAGAGGATCTAGGCCCTATTTGTATCAAAAAGCTTTTCAGAGATATGAGATATAATCTTAAACAAATTTATCACATCTTCATACACCAATTTTTCTTTTACTTTCTCAATCACCATTTTCCAGTTTTCACACCATGATTCTGTACTATATTGTCCACTATACTTTAACCTTCTCTCCCTAAGAAAGTCAAATAATATAGCTTCTTTTATATATTTTAACAAATAAAACCCATTTCCCTTTGATTTCTTTTTCCACCCTAAAGCGATAACAGCATGACCAGTTTTTAAAATTTGTTTTGTTACATAACTTTCATTCTTATTTAAACCTATTATTCCTAAGTTGAGAGTTAAAAGATTTTTTTACTTAATTGAACATCTCTCCATATTATTATATTTGTTTTTTAGCCTCTTTCTAAAATTCCTGAAAAAATGGACACTCCCACCACATATGTATACAAATGCCCTTAGCTCCACATCCATGCCAGCATTTTGGTGACAAATTGCCATTTACATATGCCAGGTGATGGGATGTTCTATACCATCTACCAATCATTTTCATTTGTTGTTATTTTACATTTTTATTTTTTTAGCAATTAATTGTAACCAAATTTTAATATCTTTTTAATCTTTCAATATATTTTTTCCCAGCTAATTGTCAACCGCTCTATCATTCTATACTGGACCATTATCAGTTTTTTTTATAAATTTTCCCTATTAATATTTTCTTCTTCTGTTTTTCTTTTATTTCCTCTAAAAACATATTGTGTTCTACTGTGTTCAGTTTTATTTCCTGTAGAGATTTAATAATCCCTTTCACCTGAATCCAATGCTGACCTGCAATCATTGAAATCAGTAATTCCTCCTCTATTGATTTCCCTTCCCTATCATATAAATCTCCAATAATTTTAATTCCACTTGTCTTTAATTTTTCCAATATTTTCCCACTCTTCATTATTACTCCTATTTAAGTATTCTATTGGTAACCATTTCTCATCTTTAAAACCTAATTTTTTATTCCCATTTATTCCATGTTTCAAAATACACCCTCATAGATCCAATGATTTTTTTCTTTATTCTTCTTACTTCTTATCCTCACTTGAAGGATAGATGTATAATCTGTTTTATTGCTTTGTCTTTCTATTTTAACCCACTTTTTTCATTGATCATATTCTATTTCTAAAATTCTTACCAATTGAATTGCATCAAAATATAAATCAAGGGAGGGAACCTTCCAGCCTCCATCGGTTTAACGTCCATATAACAACGCCTTAGGTAATCTAGACCTTTTGTTTCAGGAAATCTACCTTATAATTGAAGTATCCCATTTCCTTATAACATTTATAGGGATTATTTTTGGGGTAGTTTGAAAGAGATATAAAAATTTTGGTAATAACTTAAACATTCTAATTTTTGTTACAAAAATTTTACTAGACCATATAGAAATCTGATTGCTTATTTTTTTCCATAATTGATTATAATTTCCTTGTATAATATTGTCTAATTTAGTTGACAAATTTACACCCAAGTATCTCATATTTTTAACCTGTAATTTCAATGGTTTGTATTCTTTTTCGTTCACACTGATCTGTATTCATAAACATTATTTCTGATTTATTCATATTAAACATAAGCCCTGATAAATTGTAAAACATTTGAAATATTTCCATTAATTTTAGTTTGAAGAGGTTTCTGCTTGTTATCAGAGCATCATCAGCGAATAAATTTGTTTTCAGCTCCTCTTTACCTATTTTCTACCCTTCTATCTCCCTGTCCTCTCTAATTGTGTTTGCAAACAGCTCTATTGCCAACTTAAATAACAGAGGAGAGAGAGGGCACCCTTGTTTCACTCCACTCTTAATTTTAATTTTTTTAGATTTCTCCCCATTTAAAATAATTTCAGATTCTGCATATTTATATATTTCCAGAATAATATTACTAAACTTGTCACCTAAACCAACTTCCCTACAAATTTTATGAAGATAATAATGATTTATAGAATCAAATGCCTTGTATATATCTAATTTTATTAATGCTAATTTACTATTCTTTTGTTTGGCATGATGTATTACATTAAACGCATTTCTTATTGGTTCTTGAATACACCTCCCTTTTATAAATCTATACTGATCATCATTATTTACTTTAGGTAAGTATTTCTCTAATCTATGTGCTAGAATTTTTGTAAAAATGTTATAATCTTGATTACTTGGTGTAGTATGACAATAAGATTCAGGATTAATTGGTTCTTTGTTTGAGAATTAAGATAATTTCTGATAATTTCCATGTTTCAGGAATCTTTTTATTGTCTAATATTTCATTGTAAATTTTAACCATATGGCTACTTGGCTCACTTTTGAATGTCTTACAGAAAACATGTAAATCCATCCGGGCCAGGAGATTTAATCCCTTTTAATTCTCCTAGCACTCTTTCTACTTCCTCTTGTTATGGGAGAACTTATATAATTTCTCTGAATGTCTGTTAGTTTAGTTTTTATATTTATTTTCTGATCTTTCGCTCCTTTCTCTTTATATAATTTTCCTAAAATTTAGCCATAATGTCTCCTATTTTTTCCAATTATTATTTTCCTGTTATTTCTTTCATTCTACTAATCTTCCTTCTCTCTCCTTTTTCCCTCAAAAATCTAGCCCAGTTCTTAATGCTTTTAGTATCCCATGCTCTAAACTCATTCCTTACATATACTTGATTTCTTAATGTTGATGCTTGATCTAAATTTTTATTTCTTTTTTTTTTTTTTTTGCTGTGATCACTAAAAGTCAACATGGGTTTCTCAAAAACAAGTCATGCCAGACTAGTCTGATCTCTTTTTTTTTTTTTTAGAGTTACAGGCTTGGTAGATGAAGGAAATACTGTGGATGTAGCTTACAGACAAGGTAATAAAATGTGGGTTAGACAAAGCTACTAGTAGGTGGGTTTGTAATTGGTTGACCAGCAGAACACAAAGGTGCTTACCAATGGCTCCTCTTCTTCCTGTAGAGAAGTGACTAGAGGGGTGCCACAGGGTTCTGTCCTGGGCCCAGTGCTATTCAACATCTTTATCAATTACTTGGATGAGGGAATAGAAGGCATGCTTATTAAATTTGGAGAGGACACCAGATTGGGAGGGTATTTAGGAGAGATAGCTAATACTCCAGAGGACAGGATCAGAATTCAAAATGACCTTGACAGAACAGATACTGGCCCAAAACTAAAAAAGTGAATTTTAACAGGGAAAAATGTAGGGTATTGCACTTCGGAAGAAAGAATGAAAAGCACAAATATAAGATGGGTGATCCCTGGCTTGAAAACAGTACGTGTGAAAGGACTCTAGCAGTTTTAGTGCACCACAAGCTGAACATGAGGCAACAGTGTGATGCGGCAGCTAAAAAACCCAATGCAATCCTCGACTGCATCAACAGGAGTATACGGAGTATAGTGTCAAGAGCAATGGAAGTAATAATACTACTTTATTCTGTTTGGTTAGACCTCACCCGGAATACTGTGTCTAGTTCACTGCAGTTGAAGGAAGATACTGACAAGCTGAAACGTGTCCAGGGGAGGGCAACCAAAATGGTAAAGGATCTGGAAGTCATGCCCTATGAGGAAAGGCTTATGGAGCTGGGATTGTTTAGCCTGACAAAAAGAATCATAGAATCATAGAAATGTAGAGTTGGAAGAGACCCCAGGGGCCATCCAGTCCAACCCCCTGCCCTGCAGAAACACCCTCAAAGCACTCCCGACAGATGGCCATCCAGCCTCTGCTTAAAAACCTCCAAAGGAGGAGACTCCAGTACACTCCGAGGCAGCAGATTCCACTGCCGGACAGCCCTGACCATCAGGAAGTTCTTCCTGAGGTTCAGGTGGAATCCCCTTTCCTGCAGCGTGAACCCATTTCTCCTTGTCCTGGTCTCTGGAGGAGCAGAAAACGAACACTCTCCCTCCTCTACATGGCATCCCTTCAGATATTTAAACATGGCTATCATGTCCCCTCTTAACCTTCTCTTCTGCAGACTAAACATACCCAGCTCCCTATGTCTATCCTCATAGGGCATGGCTTCCAGGCCTCTCACCATTTTGGTCGCTCTCCTCTGGACTTGCTCCAGCTTGACCATGTCCTTCTTGAATTGGGGTGCCCAGAACTGGACACAGTATTCAAGATGAGGTCTAACCAAAGCAGAGTAGAGTAGTACCAGTACCTCCCTTGATCTAGACACCATACTCCTATTGATGCAGCCGAGAATTGCACTGGCTTTCTTGGCTGCCGCATCACACTGCTGACTCATGCTCAGCTTGTGGTCTATGAAGACTCCTAGATCCCTTTCACACGTACTGCTATCCAGCCACGTGTCCCCCATCCTATATTTCTGTATTTCATTTTTTCTACCTAAGTGTAGGACCTTACACTTCTCTCTGTTGAATTTCATTTTGTTAGCCTTGGCCCAGCTCTCCAGGTCATTTTGAATTTTGATCCTGTCCTCTGGCGTATTAGCAACCCCTCCCAATTTGGTGTCATCTGCAAATTTGGTGAGCATGCCCTCTATTCCTTCATCCAAGTCGTTGATAAACCAGAATGTTAAAGAAATAAGTGTGTTTGTACACAGAAGAAAAGCCAAGTGTCTAAGAAACACAAGCGTATCCTCCACTTCTGCCGGGCAGCCACAGAACCCAGAGATGACCTGTGAAATCTCCCCCCCGTCCTCCCCGCAGGGGCCCCTCAGGCTCTTCTCTTGCCACCAGTTTCAGAAGAAAGATTCAGCTACCCGGCCAGCCAGCATCTGGGGGAAGAACTGGGGAGTCAGGGGGTCCAATGGGGGGAGGGGCTGGGTACAGAAAACGCCCTCCAAGCGCCTGGGCTCCGGGGTGGGCCAAGTCCTTCGGGCTCCTGGGGCTGCGAACCCCTCCAGGGTCCCCTCCGCCATGAAAAGAAAGGAAAGAAGGGCCAAGGCAGGAACCCCCCCCAACACCTTCCAGGAGACCCTGGCTGAGCTGCCTGGGGACCCCCCTCGTGGCCTGGGGGGCCCTTGGGAGCGCCCTCTTCTCCCCCAGGAGTTCCCCAGCCCCTCCGAGGCCCCTATTGCCCCCCAAAGGCACCCCCGGCCCGGCTCCTCCGCCCCCCCAGCCAATGGAGACCCAAAGGGGACTTGGCGCCCGGAGGGGGAGGCCGGACCCAGGGAGACCCATCCCACCCCCCCGTGTCTCCCCCTTCTTACTCCCGAGGAGATGGACCTGCCGGAGGAGGATCTTCTGGGCCTCCCTGGTTTTGCTGACGAGAAAGAGGCCGAAGGTGCGGGACGGGGACCCCCAGAGACCCCACCCCAGGAAGAGAAAAAGCCGTGTTTAAATATTTGAAGGGATGTCATGTTGAAGATGGAGCAAGCTTGTTTTCTGCTCCTCCAGAAACTAGGACATGGAGCAGTGGATTCAGACTATGCCTAAACATCAGGAACAACTTCTTGATAGTCAGAGCCATTCAACAGTGAAATATGCTGGCTCGGAGTGTGGTGGAGTCCCTTTCTTTGGTGATTTTAAAGCAGAGGCTGTGGTGCTTTAAAACCAGGGGTGCTTTGAGTGTTTGTTCCTGCATGGCAGAGGACTGGACTCGATGCCCATTGTGGTCTCTTCCAACTCTGTGTTTCTATGATTCTATGACCTTGCTTTCTGGTGTCAAGTGAGAAAGACTCCTCAGATCTTGTGTCTAATTTTGCACATTCACCTGCCTTTCCTTTAGGGAAGAGCTTTAGTTGTCTGCCAGAATCTTCTCTTTTTCTTCCTGACTATATAGTACAGTTGGCCCTCCACATTCACTAGGGTTAAGAGAACATGACCCTCACAAAAGTGGAAAAATCACAAATATCAAAATGTATGTGTGTGTCTGTGGTAAGGAGACTGAGGCACAGTAGGGAAAACGGGCACGTAGCGTCCAAACCAGGTCAGGGAAAGGAGAGGGAAAAGAGGGTGGGTCAGCACAGGGACCCTATACTTCCTCTCTCTTGCCCATTTCCTTCCTTGGGTGTGGGGTGGCATCGGGAGAGCGTTTGTGGTGCTCTGGAAGACCAGAGTCGGGTTTTTAAAGGACTGCGTGGTCTGAACAGAGCCTCCAAGAGGTAAGGTTCCCCTGGAAAAGCAGCACCTGAAGAGGGGGGGACAGGAGTTGAAGAAACTCACAAATAATAAAATCCACAAAAGTCAAACCTGCAAATGTGGAGGACTGGCTGTACAGTAATTCATGTGTCACACACAGGGTCAGCGCTGGGCTCGAGGAAAAAGCGCTCACTGAAGCAGCTTTACTTCAAGAACCTAAGAAAAACAACCCTACACTCACGTTAAATGTAAGTCCCCAGGACTGCGGCAGAAAGGATTTGCAGCTTTGTATAGGCAGTAAATTTCAAATTAGCCCATGCTGGAATTCTGTTTGGTAGCTCAGCCTAACTATACAGTTTCTCAGGCTCCCTTCACCCGCTCCTTTTCTCTCCATCATCATGCCAGCTACTGGCCTTGCAGCCTCCCCTCTCCACTGACAGCTGGGATTTGTCACTATTTGTAACCAGTGCTTTTGGAAAAATCTAACCTTGGAAACCAGTTTGCACCTGGCTTCCCAGTCACAGCCTTGAAATAACATTTTTTTTTTTATCACACACTGCTCTATTTCCAGACTGCTCTGTTCTAGTGCTATTATTCCACTTTCAACCTCCTGTGGAATTTCGGGGTTTGTAGTTTCCTGAGGCCAAA
This sequence comes from Iguana delicatissima, assembly GCA_948472985.1. Classification (NCBI taxonomy): domain Eukaryota; kingdom Metazoa; phylum Chordata; class Lepidosauria; order Squamata; family Iguanidae; genus Iguana; species Iguana delicatissima. Next base: position 155,512 of record CAOKZL010002689.1, on the reverse strand, counting down.
GAGCTCGCTGGCTGAGGATTCCAGAGACCCCTCCCTCAACTGCAGACCCCTGGATTGCGCAGGAGGTTGAAAGTGGAATAATAGCACTATTCGTGTGGAAAGGCCCACTGATTCCCAGCTTTATCTCATTGCCCCCTCACAGTATGGTATATCCCATAAATCATTAATGCAAAGAGTAAGATGTCAGTACAGTATTTGTCACAAAGCATCAAAGCAATACAGTAGCACCTCCTTGCATGGTAACATTTTCTTTAAAGCAAAGGTAATACAGTTGGCCCTCCGTATTTTTGGGTTTGACTTTCATGGATTTTATTATTTGCGAGTTTCTCCAACCCCTGCCCCCCACCTCAGGCATTTCCTTCTCAATGACTTCAATCAGCCACTGAGCCCTTTAAAAACCCACCTCTGCTGCTACTCCACCACGGCGGCTTTGACTCTGACTCCCCAGCACCACAAGCTCTCTCCCTGGATAGCAGTACGTGTGAAAGGGATCTGGGAGTCTTCATAGACCACAAGCTGAACATAAGTCAGCAGTGTGATGCGGCAGCCAAGAAAGCCAATGCAATTCTCGGCTGCATCAATAGGAGTATGGTGTCTAGATCAAGGGAGGTACTGGTACCACTCTATTCGACACTGGTTAGACCTCATCTTGAATACTGTGTCCAGTTCTGGGCGCCCCAATTCAAGAAGGACATGGTCAAGCTGGAGCAAGTCCAGAGGAGGGCGACCAAAATGGTGAGGGGCCTGGAAGCCATGACCTATGAGGATAGACTTAGAGAGCTGGGGATGTTTAGTCTGCAGAAGAGAAGGTTAAGAGGGGACATGATAGCTATGTTTAAATATTTGAAGGGATGCCATGTAGAGGAAGGAGAGGGCTTGTTTTCTGCTGCTCCAAAGACCAGGACAAGGAGCAATGGATTCAAGCTGCAGGAAAGGGGATTCCACTTGAGCCTCAGGAAGAACTTCCTGACATTCAGGGCTGTCCGGCAGTGGAACAGGCTGCCTCGGAGTGTGGTGGAGTCTCCTTCTTTGGAGGGTTTTAAGCAGAAGCTGGATGGCCATCTGTTGGGAATGCTTTGATGGGTGTTCCTGCATGGCAGGGGGTTGGACTGGGTGGCCCCTGGGGTCTCTTCCAACTCTACATTTCTATGATTCTCCCAGTGCCCCCCACACACACCATGGAAAGATGGGCAGGAGAGAGGAAATGTAGGTCCACCATGCCAACCCTTCCTTTTTCTCTCTTTTCTCTGACCTGGTTTGGACCCTGGGTGCCTGCTCTCCCCACCCGGCCCTCTTTCCAAAGACACACAGAGATGTTGACATTTGCAATTTTTCCACTTTTGCAGGAGTCCTCTGCCCCTAACCCTAGCGAGCACGGAGAGCTGAGTGTGTATTTTCCACGCCAAGCATAAAGCTTGTATATCTTATATATATATAAAAGGCAAATTTTGACTGTGTCAGCCGAACACCTCGTATGATTGGCTGCCTAAGAAGATTCTGTGGAATCCCAGGGTTTGCAGTTTAGGGAGGGGGGGCCTTGAGAATTCTCAGCCAGAGAGCTCTTGGGCCTCAGTCAACTGTGCCTGTCTCAAATGGGCTGGTTGCTATGGAGACAAGACCTGGCAGCAAGGAGGAGGGCAGTGTATTCCCTCAGGGACCCAACCGCTGTATGTTAACCAATCTGACTGCAGACTGGGTTGGGGAATATGGGGAAAAGTTACAGCTACTGGGGAAGACAGTTTGGGGAATTAGAGACACAGGATCTCGAATCTTTCTAATCAGTATTACCTATGAGAAAAATAAAATCCACGGGGAATCTAGGCAGTACTTGTATAAAGTCCAGCAATGCGCACTTTCTCGAGCCCCCCTCTTCCCTCTCCTTGACTTTCCGTGCTTCTGCCCACCGTTGGCCTTGCAGCCTCCCCTCTCCGCCCATACGCCTGGGATTCGGCACTGTTCGTAACCGATGCGTAACTCCCCACAGCGCCTCTCCGGCCCCACTGACGAGCGCGTCCGCACTCCCGGCGCTGGGCAGCTCGGCCGCAGCGCCCCCTGCAGAGCCCCTCCGAAGGGCGCCCCCGCCTCCGCAGCCAGGCCCCCCCACACTACCTGCCTGCCCCGCCCCTCCATTCGACGCAGAAGTCCCGCCTCCGAGTCGCCATTGGCTGCTGCGGCACCGGTAGCCGCAATTGCGTCTCCGCTCCTGAAGCTGATTGGCCAAGGTGGATTTGGACCCGCCCCCTTGAAGACTGCCCGGCCCGCTGATTGGTTTGCGAACCCTAGTTAAGAGCCGCTGGCTTGCGATGTTCTTTAGGCGGTTTGGGCAGCGTAGGGTAGAGAGAGCTGGATTCCTAGAGAGGAAGAGAAGCGGGACGGAGGAGCCCAGTGCTCCAGTGCAGACAACCCGTCTGGCTCCCCCCTTGTTCGGCCGCCTCAGTCACTTCCTGTTTTGCCTCGTCCCTCTTTTTTCTTCCGCCCCCTCTTTCTCCAGTTGCTGCGTTTCTTTCCTTCTGGGGTCTGGTGAGGCCCCAGCCTTCTGTGCTAGACTGGTGCTCGGGGGTTGGGGAGGAGCCTGCACACTGTTGCTGGCCTTCCCTAGAGTAGTCCTGTGGGGTGAGTGGGGCTTCCCTCCCTGTTGACTCAGCCTTCCAGAGCGGGCTCCGTGGGTCTCCTCTGGCTGGGAGGGACCAGGGAGGTTCAGGCCCTCAAAGCCCCCTGGCGGAGGCGGAGGCCCAGGACTGCGGGGGGGACTGTGGGGAGGGGGCCCTTGGAGGGGGGAGGGACTTAGCTTGTCGGGGGCGATGACCCCAATCTCGTCCCCACCACCACCACCAAAGAGAGCGATCTCCCACCAGGTGATCGAGGGCGTCCTGAAAGGTTGGGATCTGATCCTTCCTCCTCAAAAACCAAAAGAACTCGAGCAGCCTTGAGGACTAGGCACTTGGATGGCACTTTCAGTAAACGTCAGTCCCCTGTGGCACCCCCACTCCCACAGGTTGAATTGCACCGCACTCCCTTGGCAGTTGAATCTTTAGCCCAAAACTGGTGACAGGACCACAGTGGAAGAGGCAGAGACGGAGGCCCAGGACTGCAAGAGAGAGGATTGCAGGGGGGCTGTGAGGAGAGGGATTCAGAAAGGCAAGGGGACTCTGAGGGGGGATGCCTCCCTGCACCAAAAAGAGCGATCCCCAGACCAGATCTGGGGCATCCTGAAAGGGTGGGTTCCTGCATTGGCTCTTCTGAACTTTTTTTCTTTTCCTCCACAGTTTCCCTCAGAGAGTGAAAGGACTTGTGGATCCTTGAGGACTAGGTAGTTAGATGGCACCTCCAGTAAATGTCACAGTCCCCTGTGGCACCCCCACTCCCACATATGCTGGCTGGACTGGCAATTGAATCTTTAATTCAAAACTGGTGACAGGACGACAGTGTCCACAGATTCTCTGGGCTGGAGGGACAGATCTCTAGGAGGTGAGTATCACCGCGTCTGTCATAAGATGATTGAGTGAATCATCTGCAATGTATCTGAACATCTGCTAGATGACTGCATTGCAAGATTAACACTATCATTGTGGTCTCTTCCAATTCTATGATTTTCTATGTGCTGAAGTACCAGAAAAAAAACGAGTGAAAACTGTTCAGAGATATTTAAAAACTGTCGAGTATAAACTGTAATGCAGAGCGTGTTGCTGACATGGTTTTTTAGACACGCATCATTTTGCTATGCAGTAATTCAGTTTTACTAACAAATCCAAGGTTAAACTAACCCCTTGTAAGAGATACAGACACATACGTAAGTTGTAATAACAGAATGTATGGGGGTACAATATATCTCATGAAAACCTTTCATATATTTTTAAAATAATAACATACATTTCCAAGATTGTAGGTGACACACCTACACACTTCAGGCAACACACTAACATGTCATGGCACACCATTTGGAAAGCCTTGCTGTAATGTAACATTATGAGGGTAGCGTAATCTATTAAATATAACATGGGAGAATACAGGTTGTATTAAGTACTGAATATAAAGGCCATATAGTTCATACTGAATACAAAAGGCTTAACACTGAGCTGTACTGGTCTAATTTCTTGCTGTTTCATGAATATGACTTGCAATCTGTTGATAGTGTAACAAAATTTTAACTTGTTTATCAGTGTGAGCTTTTTGGTTATCTGTATTAATTTCTATAAACCTTTTTGAGTCTTTCTGAGATCTTGAAGAAAGACATAAATAAATGAGATAATAATAATGATAATAATGATCATCTAATGATATAAAACATCAGTGCTTATCACAATTCCTACCTTTCGTTACTACATGTACTGGATTGATGTGTTGGAGATGAACTGTTATAAATTACTGACAATTTACTAAAGCAGTTGAAAGTTTAAATTTAAAGAAATGTTCCTGGGGATGGAGAGCTGGGTCAACGATTATGAGGCAAAGACCTGGTCCCAGGCACTGTCCCTGGTGGAAGGTCTCCTCCTGCGTCAGACTGAGAAGAAGAGACAGGAAGAACAGCTTCAAGCAGCTTATCTTTTGTGTAGTAGAGGCTAGTGGAGACCAGGACAGAAACAAGAAATTATGGGAGAATGGTGTGGGTGCTTTTCACTGACAAATGGATATAGGATAGCTGCCTGGGAGGTGGAAGGTAGGGCTAGGAAATGAATAGACAGAGACTAGGCAGGGTCAGGGGAGAGGTTGATGCAATTGCATGTGATCCTCAAGAACATAAGGCCTTGCTCAGTAACTCTCATGGGAGAAAACCCCTATGACAGCCTGTTGAATTCTGCATGTTTACCTGCTTTTCCTTCAGAGGAGAGACCAGGTTGTTTGCCAGAATCTTCCACCTTTCTCCTTGCTGATACAGAACAATAATTTCTAATGCAGCAACACCTTGCCTTTGCAGAGTTTTGGAGTAGAATTTGTTCAGGGATTCTTTGCCCTGAGAAAGAAGAGAGTAGAGGAGTTACTTGGACCCTACTGGCCTATTCACCATACTTGAATTCAAAGATGGATGAACCCATAGCAGCTGGACCTGAAGCAGGAGGCGGCTCAGATGGCATCAGTGCTGTGAGAAGTGAAGAATTCTGGGAAAGAAGCATGCAGAAGTTCCTCAGCAGAGATAAGGGGAGCTCAGACATGCAGCATCTGCACTTCAGGCAGTTCTCCTACCAAGAGGGAATGGGCCCCCGAAAGGTTTGCAGATACCTCCATGATCTCTGCTGCCAGTGGCTGAAGCCAAAGCAACAGACCAAACATCAGATGCTGGACCTGGTGATCTTGGAGCAGTTCCTGAGCATCCTGCCCCCAGAGATGGGGAGCTGGGTCAGGGAATGTGAGGCAGAGAGCTGTTCCCAGGCAGTGGCCCTGGCAGAAGGGTTCCTCCTGAGTCAGGCTGAGAACAGAAAACAGGAAGAACAGGTGAGAGCATATCCTCTTGGTGTCTCTAAAGCAGAGAGATTGATGGATTGATTAAATGTATATCCTGCCTTTCTCTCAAGATGGCACCCAGTGTAGGGGATATCAGGACATGGCCCACTGCCCCTTTTCCCCACCCTCTGCCCTTACTGATCTCACCCACATAGTCACTACAATTCTGTTGTTTTTCTACTCAAATTTGGTGTCCTCAGAAGTGGCTCTGAAAGCAAGTGCTGTGGGGACCATGAGCCTTGGTTCAAAGTGGAATCTCCCTCTCAAAAGCCTCTTAGCAGAAGGATTCTCCATTAAGACTAGGTCCATGCTCCCTGTGGCCCATCTTATCCAATGAAGGTCCAGATGTTCATATTGCCACTGGTGCACAACCAGATTTGCAGTGACAGTGGGCGGTACCCTTCCATGGATTCAGGGGGTGTGTGCTCACATCTACACTCAGATATCACCCACTCCCCCTTTGAGAGGAAAAACATGCTTGCTTTCAGATTTCTCAAAATTGACATGTCTACATTTTTTATCCTTTTCTACTCCTTCTCTGCACTGAACTTGGAATTCTCACTCTTCTTTCAGTCCAAAAGTCTCTGTGTGGAAGTTCAATCTGATCTCCGTGCATCAGGGAAATCTCCATCAGAGATCACCATGAGTGCCCAGTGGAAGAAGATCAAGCTGAAAAGTGATGGAGGTACCACTTTTCAAGGTTAAGATTAACCGTATGCTGTCGGCCTTTTTTGTCTGGTGGGGCACACCCATCTTCTAGTTGAGATTGTGAAAACGGAGGCACATCTATAGGTTCACAAGAATTGCTTATTAAAATCATTGAAAATTGTTCATTTCTAGGCATAATGCAGACTGATGGTTAGGACCTGCAAAGCCCTGTGTGGCTTAGTCCCAGACTATGTGATACACCACCTGGGTTTGGAGATCCTCAGGGAATGGTTTTGTCTTGGTTTCTCCATGGAGTTTTCTCAGGGGCTGCTCCCAGCCTGTGGAACTCTGCTCCACTGGAGAAATGGCTAGCCCCATCCCTGCCCTCTTTCTATTTGTAGGTGAAAATGTTTGGTGACTAAGTGGGTATGTGGAAAGGTCTTTAGCGGGGTCCGAGGGCTGTAATTACAACCTCTGCAACCAGCCTCTATAATCACCTTTCCACCTGTTTTTTCCACCAGGGTCTGGAATGATGCTACCAGCAAGTACTCAGTTGTCTGTTTCTCTTCGGGATGGAGTGGAACCAGTTCAGGTAAGGAGTCACAGAGTTGGAAGAGACCACAGGAGCCAATCTAGTCCAACCTCCTGCAATGCAAGAACCCACATCAAAGCTGGCCATCCAGCCTCTGCTTAAAAACCTCCAAAGAAGGGGCCCAAACTCCCAGGCAGCATATTGCACTGCCGGACAGCTCTAACCATCAGTAGGTTCTTTCTGAGGTTCAGGTGGAATCTCCTTTCCTGTAGTTTGAATCCATTGCTCCTTGTCCTAGTTTCTGGAGTAGTGGAAAACAAGCCCATTCCCTCATTGACATGGCATCCTTTCGGTTATTTAAACATGGCCATCGTGTCCTCTCTTAACCTTCTCTTCTGCAGACTAAACATACCCAGCTCCCTAAGCTGCTCCTCATAGGGCATGGCTTCCAGACCCTTCACAATTTTGGTCGCCCTCCTTTGGACACTCTCCAGCTTGTCAACATGCTTCTTGAAATGAGGTGCCCAGAACTGGACACAGTATTCCAGATGAGGTGTGAATTCAAGAAGGACATGGTCAAGCTGGAGCAAGTCCAGAGGAGGGTGACCAAAATGGTGAGAGGCCTGGAAGACATGCCCTATGAGGATAGACTTAGAGAGCTGGGTATGTTTAGTCTGCAGAAGAGAAGGTTAAGAGGGGACATCATAGCTATGTTTAAATATTTGAAGGGATGCCATGTAGAGGAAGGAGAGGGCTTGTTTTCTGCTGCTCCAGAGACCAGGACAAGGAGCAATGGATTCAAGCTGCAGGAAGGGAGATTCCACCTGAACCTCAGGGAGAACTGCATGACGGTTAGGGCTGTCCAGCAGTGGAATATGCTGCCTCGGAGTGTAGTGGAGTCTCCTTCCTTGGAGGTTTTTAAGCAGAGGCTAGATGGCCATCTGTCGGGAATGCTTTGAGGGTGTTCCTGCATAGCAGGGGGTTGGACTGGATGGCCCGTGTGGTCTCTTCCAACTCTACATTTCTATGATTCTATGATTCTATGACCAAAGCAGAATAGAGTAGTACTATTATTTCCCTTGATCTACATAGCATACTTCTGTTGATGCAACCAAGAATTGCATTGGCTTTCTTGGCTGCCGCATCACACTGCTGACTCCATGTTCAGCTTGTGGTTCACCAAGACTCCTGGATCCCTTTCACATGTACTATTTGTCCAGCCACGTGTCCTTTATCCCATATTTGTGCATTCCATTTTTTCTGCCTAAGTGCAGGACCTTACATTTCTTTCTATTGAAATTCACTTTGTTAGCTTTGGCCCAGCTCTCCAATCTGTCAAGGTCATTTTGAATTTTGATCCTGTCCTCTGGGGTATTAGCAACCCCTCCCAAGTTGCTGTCATCTGCAAATTTTATCAGCATGCGCTCTGTTCCTTCATCCAAGTCATTGATGAAGGTTCCTGGAACAGAAGGACTGGAGCAGTCTAGATGTTTCCAGGTTCACTTTCCTGATACCACTAGCTAAAAATTTTATTACACTGTGTTTTAGATTATTAAAAAAAAATGACCAAAGTTCACAAAACGTTTCCTACTATCTACAGGAAAAGCTGGATCTTGAATATGGATGATATCTTAACTGACGGGTTCATTCCTCCTTGCCCAAGGGACTGAGTGCTTAACTCTTAAAAAGCCAACTTGGATTCCCTGTAAGTTCAAGCTATCTAGTCCTGAGTTCAAGTTGCTACCTTTTTTAATCTGAATTTTTCTTGACTTTCTCTCTGGACCCAGATAAGTCTTGCTTTTCCTGTTTCCTCCTGGCAAAATGACAGAACATATGGAGGGCCTATTGGGTCAGGCCAAAAGCCCATCTAATCCAGCATTGTGGTTGCCACAGTAGCCAACAGGATGATCTTAGGAGTCCTGCAGTCCAGGCATGAATGCCACAGGCCTCTCCTGCTCTTCTTTCCCAGCAGATGGTCTTCAGAGCATCTCTGGATTTGTTGAAGAGTCAACAGGAGGTTTTATATACTAGAGCAGACCTGGGCATTGTCGGCCCCGGGCCACATACAGCCCTTTGATTGGCTCTGACCGGCCCTTGTAAGGCTAATTGGAAATTACAAAATAAACATACTTTCTAAGGCCCTTTCCTCACGGGGGGGGCCGAACGGGGCCGCGCACGCAGGGGCAGAACTTACCCGCGAGCGGGTTGTTCTGTCCCTGCGGAGAGCGCGGATCTGCCATTCCAAACACCGCCGAATTTTGGCGGCGCTTGGCGGCGCCCAAAATGGCGGCCAGCGGCTTCTAGCAGCGCTCCGCCAATCAGGACAGCACGCCAGCCGGAAGCCCGCCCCTGGGCAGATCTGCAGGGACGCGCTACCGCGTCTCTCCAGTTCTTCACCGGGGGCTGCTATGGGGCAGCACGGGTGAGTTTTATAAAAACCACTTGCGAAGGTGGTTTTTATAAAACTCACAGCGCCACCCTCGCGGCTGCGCTAGAGCAGTTTGAGGTCTAGAACCTCACTTTTTTTAACTGCTCTAGCGCACCCCCCCAGTGAAGAAGACCTCCAGGAGAGGTCGCTCTAGCATGGGCAGTATGCCCGGCCCTCCACAATATTTTTAGTTTCTCATGTGGCCCCATGGAAAAAATAATTGCCCACCCCTGTACTAGAGTATAAGGCCTCTTGTGCTTTATTCTTTGGTAGTCTTGATGTGATCTGTGAACAAAGAATGTTTTCTTTTTCCTCCAGGGACGAATCACCTTCGAGGATGTGGCTGTCCATTTTTCTCCAGAGGAGTGGGCTCTTCTGGATCCTGATCAGAAAGCCCTGCAGGTGCAAGTCATGGAGGAGACCCATGGGATTGTGGCCTCTCTTGGTAAGGCTCCCGAAGGGAGGATAGGTTCTGTTTCAGAATGGTAGAATCTCAGTCGCCATAACAGCAACCGTGCTACTTCTGACTGGGAGCATATTGGAAATCCTCCCAAGTCGAAGGCAGGGTTGAGGAACTGGTGTCCTTCCAGGTGTGTCGCAGTTCCGTTTCCCAGCAGCCTGCATGGGCCTGGCCAATACTCCCTTCAACTTGGCCAGTGTTGAGACATGCTGGGAATGGTAGTTCATCAGCATCTGGAGAGCTTTTTGTTTCCACAGTTGCCTCAAGGGATTCTGGAGACAATGAAGTATTATTAGGGATAACATTCTGGTAGCATAAAAAGTAAGCTACAAAAGGATCAAGGAAAGGAAGGGGGATGGGTTAGAGCAGAGAGAAGCATTCTTGTTATGTTAGTGGGAACAGATTAATGGAGGAATTCAGGACAGCTGAAATCTGATTTTAAAATGTTACCAGCTGATTAGGAAATTTTGTCCATCAGATAAAGTATATGAAAGTACCCAGGTTCACTTGTCACAAAAATCCATTGTTAGCACCCTAGCTATCTAGGGTAAATGGTCTTGAGACAGAGTTAGACACACAGAGATGGAGTTAGACACACACATCAATAATTCTGTTGTGAACAATTTGCTTTCCCCTTCTTAGTTCTTCCTATCCTTACTAGGCAACAAGAGTGTCTCTTTTTCTCATATTCATATTGCTGCCTTATTGTTTCTGTCGTTATGAAGAAGAAGAGGAGTGGTACTTATTACTGTGTGCCATTAAGTAATTTCTGACTTATGGCAACTCTTAGGTGAACCTATCATGAGGTTTTCTTGGCAAGATTTGTTCAGAGGGGCTTTGCCGTTGCCTTCCCTTGAGGCTGAGAGAGTATGACTCGACCAAGGTCACCCAGCCAGCTTCCATGGCTGAGCAGGGATTTGAAGTCTGATCCTCCAGAGTCCTGGTCAATATTCAAACCGCTATAACACACTAACCCTCAAGTTCATTTATGTCCCATCTTTTTCCTAGTTTGGGGCTCCAGGCAATTTGCAACATTTAAACATAATTAAGAATTCACAGCATAAAAAAATTAAAAATCAGATCGTCATCAAACAGCAGGTGCTGAAGGTCATATTTCAGAGGAAGGAACTGGCAAAACCACCTCTGAGTATTCCTTTGCTCGGAAAACCCTGTGAAATTTGTGCGGTTGCTACGGTGTATGCTCACATCACAAAACTGGAAGAAAAAAACACCAACAACACCAAATAAAAATCCAAAACAATCAATTCTTGCAGGCTTACCAGAGGACTTCCCCTCTCCTGATTCTCCTCTGCATCCTTACCAGGCAATAAGAGGGTGTTTTGCTCTGGGTTGCTATCTTCCCATGCTGCCAATCCAGGTAGCCATTGTCACATTATTTCCTCAGTGTGCAAATCAGCTGGCTCACAAAAGGGTGGATCAGCAGACACATCCCATTCATTTCACATTCAAAAGCACAGCTTTCAAAGTTGCTTTATGCACATGGGCTCCAGCTTCCCTGACTGTTCTGTATGTCTTGCAGAGGGTGCACAAACTACAGCTAATCATAGAGTTGGAAGAGACCCCAGGGGCCATCGAGTCCAACCCCCTGCTATGCAGGAACACCCATCAAAGCATTCCCAACAGATGGCCATCCAGCCTCTGCTTAAAAACCTCCAAAGAAGGAGACTCCACCACACTCCGCTGAGGCAGCAGATTCCACTGCCAGACAGCTCTGACCATCAGGAAGTTCTTCCTCAGGTTCAGGTGGAATCTCCTTTCCTGCAGCTTGAATCCATTGCTCCTTGTCCTAATCTCTGGAACGGTAGAGAACAAGCCTGCTTCCTCCTCAACATGACATCCCTTCAAATATATAAACATGGCTATCATGTCCCCTCTTAACCTTGTCTTCTGCAGACTAAACATACCCAGCTCCCTAAGGCGTTCTTCCTAGTGCATGCTTCCAGAACCTTCACCATTTTGGTTGCCCTCCTCTGGACACATAATGATGCTTTGAGCCCTCTGTCACCCCTTTGAATTAATTCTCTCTTACCACTCTTACTCCTTTCTGAGCTGCTGGGCCTTAAACAGCTTTCTAGGAATTGGGATTCCACAAAATTTGGAATTCAGGGGAGCATCAGGCATGACCTCACAGGGGCCTATGCTTAGCCTCATGCTTCCATCCCATCTGCAAAATGGGATGAATCCTCCTGGCCTGGTTTACTAGTAAGTACTGTTGGGCTGAAAAAAGGGAGGCGAGATGCTATCTCCGCTCAAAAACAATGACTATAATGACAACAGTGTTACTATTCGGGATTGCATCTTGCAGCCAGCAGGGCCCTTGTAACGCAAAGTTCAATAGGTTTTGTGTTTCTAAGACTAAAAAATGAGATGTGAGTCACACTCATGCCTGAAGGCGTTGACTGAACAAACATACTTTGTGATGATGATTTGATAGGTAAATTCTGGTTAATTACAAGAATATGGTTGATTTTTTTCCCTCCAAATCCTGGGGGGAAGCCTCCATGCAACATTAGAACTTCTTGAACACGTTGTTGATCTTACCTGTCTAGGAAAGACCTCTGGGAGGTCCCGAACAAGACATTCAGAGTATAAACATGTCCAATCCTGAATACAATTTTTGGCCTCCCATCAAGAATCAAAAGCCTAGAATGTAAAAAAGAAAAGAGATGGAAAAAGAAAAAAAAGTACATTTTATATAATTTTGTTTGTCAGTTTTCATGAAGAATTAATTGCATTATCTGAAAAAGATATAGGAGTGTTAGAAGCACATTCATTTTAATTGCTTGTATTTTACTTAAGAGACCCAAGCTTAATTTATTCCAGTTAATTATATCAAGTTTAATCATCTTAGTTATCAAATGATATTTACAGTGTAAAATATTTCTCGAATTCTTCTAGGTTTGAATTTCCAAGTAGTTAACATATTTTAACTGTGTTTTAAAGTCTGATTTATCAACATGTGTATGTAGATACTCCATCTTATTAGTGTTCGTAGTCTATCCTATTAATTTGCTGTGCTAACTAAATTCTTTAATACTGTTTCTGGAGCTTAACTAGGGTTAGCTAATAATAAAACCATCTTATCTGCATACAAGGTCGCTATATGTTCGCTGTACTCAGTTCTGTATTCCCTTATTTCTAAGTTGTCTTTTAATACTTGAACCAGGGGTTCCATGAAAGAACACTCACAGTGGATGATGAAGTATGAGATAGCGTCAATATTTTTAAAAAAATCACTTGTATTTCTCAAGAAATCTAAAATTAAAGCCTCACTCAAGATAGTTGAACGCTTTATAGACATCTAATGTGTATATCACAGGTGGTATTCTGTGAAGCTTAACCGCTTGCAACGGTGTTATATATTCACTCAGTTGGATCTGGATTATGGCAACCATGATCAAAACCTGGTTGATCAGGATGTATATAATAGGAAATAATATTATTCAGACTTTTTGCTAGTACTGTATGATATAGAAATATAAAGGTGTAAAGCCCTAAATACAGTTCTTGATATCCCACAAAGTATTAAAAGCCTGGAGCTTTGTATCAATGAGAGGGAAGAAAGGATGAAGCATTTGTCCTTTTCTTCCATGGTCATTTGGTTTTTAAGGTCCTTTCCATTCACTCTCTTACCCACTCTTCATACTACAGAGTGATTGTTTTCTGTTCTTCTCTTTCTTCCCAGCAGATAACTTGAAGAAGAGCAATGTATGCACCAAGTGTGGGAAGTGTTTTGGACACAAATGGGAGCTTATCCGACACCAGAAAGCCCACACAGAAGAAAGAAGTTCTACTAAAGAGAAGGCCTTTAAACGCAAAGTATGGGGAAAACATTTTGCCCAAAGTATGGCACTTGTGCATCACAAGAGACTCCATGGTGGAAATAAAAGCATCCACAGAGGAGAGAAACCGTACAAGTGCCAGGACTGTGGGAAGTGTTGTGCTTGGAAGTCAGAACTTGTGATCCACCAGAGAGTCCACACAGGAGAGAAACCCTACACATGCCAAGAGTGTGGGAAATGTTTTTCTCAGAGTTCACACCTTATTGTCCACCAGAGAACACACACTGGAGAGAAACCCTACAAATGCCTGCAGTGTGGGAAAGGTTTTGCTTGCTGTTCATCCCTTGTGAAGCACGAGAGACTCCACACAGGAGAAAAACCATTTAAGTGCCAGGTGTGCGGGAAATGTTTTTCTCACAGTTCAACACTTGTTAGCCACCAGAGACTTCACACAGGAGAAAAACCATACAAATGCCAGGAGTGTGGTAAATATTTTGGTTGCAGTGCACACCTTGTGGGCCATCAAAACGTCCACACAGGAGGAAAACCATACAAATGCCAGGAGTGTGGAAAATGTTTCACTTTCAAGTCAGAACTTGCAATCCACCAGAGAATCCACTTAGGAAAAAAACCATACAAATGCCAAGAGTGTGGGAAATGTTTTGCTCAAAACTCAAACCTTATCAGCCATCAGAGAACACACACTGCAGAGAAACCCTACAAATGCCCGGAGTGTGAGAAATGCTTTGCTCAAAATTCACAACTTATTAGCCACCAGAGAACACACACAGGAGAGAAGCCCTTCAAATGTCAGGAATGTGGGAAATGTTTCACTCAAAATTCACATCTTATTAGCCACCAGAGAACACACACTGGAGAGAAACCATACAAGTGCCAGGAATGTGGGAAATGTCTTGCTTACAGTTCATCCCTTTTGCGACACAAGAGACTACACACGGAGGATATAAGCCTTACAAATGCCAAGGTAGTGCAAAGTCTTTTGTTTGGAATGCATACCAGTGTGAGCCAACAGAGTCTCCACACAGAAAAAAAAATATAAAAATGCCAGGAGTGTGAGAAATGTTGCATTTGCAAGTCAGAACTTGAGATGCACCTGAGAGTTCACACAGGAATTAAAGCTTTCAAATGTCAGGAGAATGAGAAGTGTTTTGCTTAGAATGAATGCCTTGTGGGTCTCCAGAGAGTCCATACAAGAGAAAAACTATACAAGTGACAAGAATGTGGGAAATATTTTGCTCACAGTTCACACTTTGTGAACTACAAGAGAATTAACATAGAAAGGAAATGACGCAAATGCCAGAAGTGTAAGAAATATTTTCTGTGTAGGTCTCAACTTGTGAAGCACCACAGCAGCCATGCAGGATAGAAATCATTCAAATATTAAGTGTCTGAAAAATGTTTTTTCTTGAAATTTAAACATTGTGTACCACTGGAGACCCCACACAGCAGAGAAACCATACTAATTGTAGGAATGTGGGAGATGTTTTGCTTCCAGTTTCACATCTCATAATCTGCCAGAGACAGGAGTGTGGGAAATGTTTTCTTTCTGGTCCATGTATTGTGAAGCACAAGAGAGTCTGCAGAGGTGAAAAAAACCATTAAAAATCCTTGAAGTCTGGGAAATTATTGCTTCCAAGTCAGTGTTTTGGAGTCATCAGAAAGTATACAGATGATTCATCAGTGTGAATAGAAGCCAAGGTCTATATAGTCCTTCCTCCTCCTGCCAGTGCCAAAATCTGCAGCTGAGGCATTTGTGACATATGGCCATCTGAGCTGTGGGTGGACACTTCCAGTGAAAGAGAGTACACCTTCTTCTAAACAAGTCTGTTCCACTAGTGAATAACTCTTCCCAACAAGGTCTTCCTTATGTTTTGTTGAAATTGCCTTTCTTGTAATTTGAACGATTGGTTGGGGTCTTAATTCTCTCAATCAGAACAATGCAAGCTCAATTCATAAGTCACAGGACATTCTTTCAGATGTTTAAATAACAACTGTCATCTCATCTCTTACCAAGTAAAGCATATGTGATTCCCTCAACTATACCTCATACAGCTTAGTTTGCAGAATTTTTATCTTCATGATTGTTCTCCTCTGGACACATTCCACATCCTTACACTATGACGCTCAGAACAGGACCTTGATCTGGATACTACTGCCTAGAATTGCACTGGCTGTTTTGTTGCCACCACACTGATGAATCATGTGTCCTTTGTTATCCTCTAAGACTCTTAGATCGTTTTCAGATATAACTGTTCTCAAGCCAAAGAGAGGCAAGCAATAGCAGTTACATTTCTATACCACTTATCAGTGTGAAGCACTCTCTAAGTGGTTTACAATGTTACCTAATTGCCCCCAACAAGCTGGGTAATCATTTTACCGACCTGCAGAAGGATGGAAGGCTGAGTCAACCTGGAGCCCAGCAGGATCGAACTCACAACCTTGTGGCTGCAGTACCAGCATTTAACCGCTGCACCACTGGGGCTCTCTAGGCTTTGTGTACATCATGTGAAGAATAGGATAGATCAGGTTATCTCCTATTCCCATAAGCCACTGTTATTATATATTTGTAGTTGATAATTACAAGTTGTCTGATTAGAATTCATAGTGGTATCACTTATTCTTTCACTCATTATTTCAAGAAAATTTTTTGTATTTGATTTGAATTTTAATAAAATCCCATCAAAATTTTATATCTCTCACTTTTGGTATTGAAGAAAAAGACTAGAATTGTGTAGATGACACATGCTTCTTGTCTACAGAGGGCAGCTGGAGATGTACAACTGCATTTCAGTTCAAATAAAAGAACAAGAAGAGCAATATTACACACAGACACTTCCAGTGATGTTATTTTCAGGTGTCTATCTATCTATCTATCGCCATCATTGTTTCCTGATGACAAAATGCTACAGATCCATGAAAAAACACAGGAAGTCTTTTTTACATCCTCACCTTTGTAGCTGCTGTTTTGTTTTCCTGCTGGAATTTAAATTGTGCAGGTAAATGGTATTACATTCTTACAGACATAACATTTAGTAGGAAAAAAATGTGAGTAAACAATTTCAGTGCCAAGACAAATAAGCTTGGCATCATTCTTGTGTGCCTTCAAGTTGTTTCCAGCTTATGGCAGCCCTCAAGTCAAATCTGTCATGGAGTTTTCTTGACAAGATTTGTTCGGGGGGGGCGGTGTCTACTTCGGAGGCTAAGAGAGCCTCACTTGTTCAAGGTGACCCCAGGAGTTTGCATGGCCAAGCACGGATTCTTAGCAACATTTGCCCAGAGGGGTTTTGCTTTCGCCTTCCTCTGAGGCTGAGAGAGTCTGACTTGCCCAATATCGTTTGGTGGCTTTCTGAGGCTGAGCAGAAATTTGAATGCCAATGTCCGGAATCACAGTCCAACACCCAAACCGCTACACTACACTGGGTCCCTGGTATTAGT
This sequence comes from Iguana delicatissima, assembly GCA_948472985.1. NCBI lineage: Eukaryota > Metazoa > Chordata > Lepidosauria > Squamata > Iguanidae > Iguana > Iguana delicatissima. The sequence goes on along the minus strand of CAOKZL010002689.1, from coordinate 138,746 downwards.
CCAAGAAAAAGACATGGTTCCTTTGTCATTATTTGGATCCTTTTCCAAAATATCTGAAGTTTCACATAAGGCCTCTACCTTAATGAGTTCCAGTCGGCCCTCTAGTCTTACCTTTTCGCAGATCCTCATTTACTCAGCATCATGAGGTGGCCACCTCAGTGCGCGGAGCATAGGAGCAATGAATTGCACTGGGTCCATTCTGGAAGGCCTCTTCTGTAGCCTTGCCTCCATCACTGTGCTCCGAACTTGCCCTAGCCCCATTCTTCCCTCTCCCTGGACTCACCTGATGACGCAGCCATGCTCTGCTCTCTTGTTCTTAGCACTCCGCTGCTGCAACGCATATCTCTTCCCTCACCCTCTAAAAATACATGACCTCTCTTCCCCTCAGTCTCTCTCACACCCTGCTACTGCATGTCTCGCCTTCTTGTCAGGATGCATGACTCCTGTCATATCTATACAGAATGTAGTCATTCCTCCACTTTCGCTAGGGTTAGGGGCACAGGACCCCTGCGAAAGTGGAAAAAACATGAATAGCTCTAGGCCCTCCCAAACCATCTTTAACACACACAAAAGTATGATCACCATATTGAACCCGCTGTGGGTCCTTTCGAGGCATCAGCGTTCCTTCACAAGACCATTTTTAAGAGGGCTTACAAGCCTTGTTTGCAGTTTCTCAGTCTCACGAAGCTTGCAGTCCCTATTTAAAATGGCATGAGGGGGCAGCAGAGGTGACAGCAAATAATCTGTGAATAAGCAAATCAGCAAAAGTGAAACCTGCAAATGTGGAGGGCTGACTGTACTGTATTAGTACACGTAACAGAATAGCTTTACCAGATCAAATAGGGATATAGTTCACTGAAGGGCTTTCACGTATCCATGGCTAACCATGTAACCGGTTGGAACTCTTAAGTTTCCCAAGACAACAAATGATTAATTCCTATGTTATTCAGTGGCACTTTATATCTGGGCAAGAGGGGAAAAGAGCAGAAGTGGAAATGTGAACGTAGTCAGAAGGTGTTACGAGAAGAGGCAAGGCACAGATAAGGGGACAGGAACTTGGCTTCGCTCACAGGATGAAAGATAAGTAAATAGCGGAAGGCCTGCTGAAATGCCTTTCACCAATAATTTGTGCGAGCGCCTAAACTCATATGAAAAGTTATAAATCTGTAGATTAGATGCAGTAACGTCTGCCACTTTTGGGAAAGTTGCTGTGCTGCTTGCTTTGCTCCAAATAAAGACTTCTGTTTTGAAACTCTGAGTAAAGTTTGTGAGCACAAGTTCTCTAGGACATGCCACTTCCCTCCTTTCCCCTTCTTTGCCACACTCACCCTTCTCTCCTACTCTCTCTCCCACCTCACACCCTTGGAGTGCACCCCTCCCTTGCTTCTTGCACTTTGCCACATGGTAGCACGCCCACTCCTATGCCCCTTATGCACTCCTTTGCCTCATCTTCTGTCCTCGCAATGCATCCCTCCCTTGCTTCTTGCACTGTGTTGCTCACGTCCGTCACTCTCTCCTCTTCCCTCACTTTCCTCATCTCCTGCCATCATCTTCTTGTCCGCCACCCCTCTCACTCCTCACTTTCCCTTCCCTAAGACCTGTTGGTAACCGAGAGTATAAAGCAAGCCCTTTTTCAAGCCATTTTTAATTTGCTCCCTCTTTATCTATTGAATTAACGTATATCCTGCCTCATAGCAGAAGACCTCAGGAGGTTCTACGAAATTAATTAATAGAAATGGGTTAAAACAAAACAATGTCATGTCGAAGATGGAGCAAGCTTGTTTTCTGCTGCTCCAGAAACTAGGAGACAGAGCAATTGATTCAAATTACAGGAAAAGACATTTCATCTAAACATGAGAAGCAATTTCCTGATAAGGCTGTTCGACATTGGAATAGGCTGCCTCCGAGTGTGGTGGAGTCTCCTTCCTTGGAAGTTTTTAAGCAGAGGCTGGATGGCCATTTGCTGAAGGTGCTTTGAGTGTTTGTTCCTGCATGGCAGAGGGTTGGACTCGATGGCCATTGTGGTCTCTTCCAACTCTATGTTTCTAATACTGTAAATAGAGGAAAACATATCCAACAGTGAAAGCAGCAAAAACTGGGTCTGGTCACTTTAGTCAGCAGCCCAGCTCAGGGCCTTTCCACACTACAGTGTTATAGTGCTATTATTCCACTTTCAACCTTCTGTGGAATCCTGGGGTTTGCAGTTGAGAGAGGGGCCTTTAGAATTCTCAGCCAGAGAGCTCTTTGGCCTCAGGAAACTACAAAGTCCAGAATTCCACAGGAATTCAAAGTGGAATGATAGCATTAAAACAATGTAGGGCAGAAATGGCTTAGTCTACAGTGTCTAGTATCAGAGGGCAGTCTCCCATCCAAATAGTAAGCAAGGTGGACCCTGCTTAGCTTCTACAATCAGACAGGATCTGATGCCTTTAGGGCGTTTGGGTCTTCCTTTAGATTATTCAGTATATTTATAGAATTTATTCTTTAGACTTTTATTTATAGAATTACTAGCATATATACTTGGAATTGCCTGGGATTTTATTTTCTCATAAGCAATACTTGTTGGAAAGATTTAAGATTCTGTGTCTCTAATTCCCCAAACTATCTTGCCCAGTGCCTGTAACTTTTCCCCGTATTCGCCAATCTAACCTGTATTCAAGACCTATTAACATACAGAGGTTGGGTTCCTGAAGGAATACACTACCACCCTCCTTGCTGCTAGACCTTGTCTCCATAGTGAGCAGCCTGGCCCAGTTCTCTCTGGCTGAGAACTCTAAAGGTCCCTCTCTGAACTGCAAACCCCAGGATTCCATAGAATTTTCTTAAGCAGCCAGTCCTATGCGGTCTTCGCCAGACACAGACAAACAAACTTTCGTTTTTATATATTATATATATTTAGGGTAATTATTTGTTTGGAGGTGTAGGGAAGGGTTAAAAGAAGAGAGCTGGGGCCCTAGAGAGGAAGGGAAGTGGGCCGCCCGGTCCTCCAGAGCAGACAAGCCTCTGCCCCTTGGGTCTCCCCAGGCACTTCCTCTTTTGCCTTTTCCCGCCTTTTTCTTCTCCTCACACTGTGGCCTCGCTGGATTTCTTTCCTTCTGCGGCCTGGTGAGTCTCAGCCCCCAGCCTTTTGCGCCGAGGCCTTTTGAGCTTTTTGGGCCTCGGTTGTGTTACTGCTCTCCTCTCGAGTAGACTTATGGAGGCCGTGGGGTTTCCTTCTGTGTTGGCTCGTCCTTGGAGAGCGGCTTCAGTGGGTCTCCTCTGGCTGCCAGTTCAGGCCGTGGAAGCCCCTTGCAGGAGGCGAGGAGGAATCTCAAGACTGCAGGGGGCTGAGGGGGCCCTTGGAGGGGGCGGAAGGACTGAAATGGGGGAGAGGACCCCACCCCACAAAACAGGGCGATCCCCAGCAGGCTGATCTAAGGTGGGTGAAAGGGCGGGTTCCTGTATAAGGAGTAAAAGAATACAGACAAAATGGGCAGTGCTTCCCATCTTTGTCCCTGGCCTACTCTGCAGGGCAGTTAGGAGATTCAGTCCCCTGGACAGTTTAATTCACAGAGGGAATTGCCTACTTAAATATCTTGAAGTGGATGTGCAGTTTCGGGTCAGACTTGATGACCACAAGGAGTGGGAAGAAAGCAGAAAATTGACTTGGCAGATGCAATCTTTCTCTGTGCTTGATGACAACAATAGAACTCTGTAAACGCTGACTTGTAATCTAGCTTTGCTTTGCAGGAGAAATGTAACCAGTAAGTTGAAACATTTCTAGGCGCACAGCAGAACAGCTCAGTGTTCATTGTATGGGAAAAACGCCGCATGTATGACACGTTTGTTGAAATGTATAAAGGCTTGGACAATCTAAGACGCGGGGCCGGTTTTCTTTGGGAGTGATCCCAAACCGGTGCTGCTTGCTAGCAAGAAGAAATAATAAAGAAAATCTTTTTTTTCAAACTGAGGTCTGATCTCTGACTTGCCACTTTAGTCTAAGCTAGAACTTTCTAAACTTTTCATGCTGATGATACAGTTTTTAGACATGCATCATTTTGCCACACAATAATTCAGTTTTACTAGCAAGCCAGAGGTTAAACTAAGCCCTAATAAGACGTACAGACACATACATTAATTGTAATAACAAAATGTATGGGGAAACAACATATCTCATGAAAACCTTTCATATATTTTTAAAAATATATGATTTATAAATAATAACATACCTTTCCAAGATTGTAGGTGACACACCTATACACTTCAGGTGACACACTAATGTGCTGTGGCACACTGTTTGGAAAGCCCTTGTCTAAGCTAAAGAAACTTTCTCTTTGTCTTTTTGTATTTGCTTAACTGAAATCGTCCATTTTGAATTCTAGTCAATTTTAAATGGTTGTTCCTGTTATCAGCCCCTTGTCCTACTTGAAACTATGCTGACATTAACTGGCAAAGTAAATGCCTGGGTTCCCAGCGCTCTCTCTAACAATATTTCTTACACTTCACTGCTGAACGAATACATGTGTGAATCATGGTTCATTGTTACACAGAAGTTACTGTACTATCAACCATGTATCAGAATTTTAGCCTTGGGAAAGCAAATATTCTTGCATGTACACTGTATGCTTTATGAGATCGTTGTCATCCCAAATCTATATAATAAAGGGTCCTACTCTTTGCTCATGTAAGAAGTGGTTTTGACGCCGCTCTTGCTGAGGGGGGAAGTCCCTTTGGCCAAAGTCGGGGACCTTTCCAGGCTGATTCAGAGCTCACCTGCAATCGCATAGACTACCCAAGATTGTCCATGTGGACTTAATATTTTAGGTCTGGCCCCACATGTTTTTCTAAGGTTTAGGGGTGACTACCAACGGTGGGTTGAAGTCCCACTTGGCACCAACAATTTGGAGGGTGTTCAAGTCCCATCTCAGGGGTATCTGCCACCAACTGTGGGTTCAAGTCCCACTTGGCATCAACAACAGGTATCCACCAACCGTAGATTCAAGTCCCACTTGGTGCCAACACCTGCATTGCCTCTTTTGACCTTTTCTCCTCAGAGGCAAAAAGAACTTTAGAATCTCTGAGGACCAGACACTTGGAGTACACTTTCAGTAATTGCCACAATCCCTTGTTGCACCCCCACTCCCACAGATCCCAGCTGGACTGGCAATTGAATCTTTAGCCCAAAACTAGTGACAGGACCACAGTGTCCAGATTCCCTGGTCTGGAGGAACACAGCTGAGATTTTTACTGGCCATCTCTAGGAGGTGAGTATCACCATGTCTGGCTACCTGCAATAACATGATTGTGTCAATCATCTGTAATCTAACTGACGCAAATATCTGCTGGATGATTGCATTGCAAGATTAACACTATCCTACCAGTGCAGTAGATTTTGTCTTTATACTTAAGTCACTTGTTTACTTTCTTCTCTACCAGACTTTTCTTTGTTTTCAGTTAGGTGGTTGCATGGGCAGAACAAGATGGTAAGTTTGTATTTTGTTCACAGATGTTTGGTTTTCTACTCTATACAGACACTCTTATTTAATATTTAGGCTTCCAGGACTTAAGTTTCAGAAAACATGTACAGAAATTGCACTTTGCCTATAACATGATAGTTTCAACTCCTTCCCCTGAAGTAAATGGGAGTGGCTGGATGCTCATCGTCAGCTGTCCGAAGTGAAAGTTTCATTCTGCCTCAAAGGAGGCCCAGAAACAGCATACATTTTGGGAAACATATCAAAATTGCATTCAGTGCACAGACAATGGTGGAAATACTCTTTGAAGTTTGTCTAGCTAGGAAGGACGCCTAGGATAAAATGGAAGACGCTACAAGATACAAAAGAAAAAGGTGGGTGAGGTTCACTAAACTTAAAACTATACCACCATACTTGTGGCATTTCTTGGATACTAGATTGGATTAAATTAAAGAATAAAAGGTTACTTCAGCTTGAAGACTATAATTTACAGTTTGGATGGCACACTCATATAGCGTACAATAAAGGCAGTGTTAATAAAGAACGTAATGATCATAGCAGAAAATCTTTATTAAGAACTTAGATATAAAAGTAGATTCTATTTGAAAATCCCATTATTATCACCACAGGTGGCTTTCCACAAACAAGGAAACTTAGAGGAAGCCGGTTAACATACAAAAATTTATTGAAAAAACATGTGAACAGGTACAGAATGAAATCAATAAAAAAAGTGTGGCAAACAGAGAGTATTACTTGTCACTGGTTAAGCCATAGGCAAATGATGGAAAGATTTAAAATAGACCTAAAACCTGGAGGAATAGAAACCAATGAAACAGAATTCAATTTTCAAATTTAGAAGAAAAAGAAATCATAATAATTAAAACATATGAGATATTAGTATTTGCAATAATAACTATTATAATGAGGAATCTTCCGAGGAGAGTGAAAAATAAGAGAGAAGGAAAAGAGGAGTTAAGAAGGCAAGCTAGATGGGGAACAAAAAAAGATATCAACAGAGTACACCTGGTAAATTGTGGCTGCAATGAGGCACAACACTCTGAGACTGCTGAAAACCAGGATTTTTACTGGTGCAGTCATCTGTTTCAGCAAGGCACCATGATAGTTAGAAATGGAACCTCCCTCTTCTAAAGCAGCATACCAGAGAAAACAAGTGTAAATTGTTCAGAGTTATTGAAAAACTGCTGAGTATCAAATATAATGTAACATTGTAAATGCAGCACAATGTATTAAATAAAAGACAGCAGAAGACATCTTGTATTAAGTATGGGAATCTAAAGGTCATGCAGTAATAGTGAATATAAGGGGTTTAACAGTGGGCTGTACTGGTCTTAATTTTTTTTTTTTTACAGATACGATTTCAAGTCTGTTGATGGTATAATGATATTTGGTTATCTGTATTAATTTCTGTAAATCTTTTTTAGTTTTTTTGAGGCCTTGAAGAAAGACAAAAATAAATGAGATAATAATGATAATAAAGATCATCTAATGATAATGATGATATCATGTATATTGTCAATAAGGTTAGTATCTGTGCTAATCACAATTCCTAGCTTTCGTTACTACACATAGTTGACGTGTTGAGCAGTTAAATAATGAATGATTCAAGATTTACTAAACCAAGTGAAAATTTTAATTTAAAGAAATATCTCCGGGCATGGTGTGCTGGTTCCAGAGATCATGGGGACAGAGACCTTTTCCCAGGCAGTGGTCCTAACAGATGGTTTCCTTCTGAGTCCAGCTGAGAACAAAAGACAGGAAGAAGAGGTTAGAGCAGTTCATCTTTTGTGTAGTTGCAGCTGATGGAGACTGGCACAGAAACAGAAGAAATCATGGGCATGGTGCGGTTTTCAGTGAGGAATGGATATTGGATGGCTGCCTGGGAGATGGAAGGTAGGGCTGGGGAATAGATAGAGAGTGGGCAGGTGGGGGCGGGTTGATGCAGTCTCTTCCGATCTTCAAACAAATAAGGCCTCGCTCAGTAGCTCTCACAGGAAAAAGTCCTGACAGCCTGTGGAATTCTGCATGTTTTCCATCAAGGGAGAGACTGGGTTATTTGCCAGAATCTTCCATCTTCTTGCTGATAGAGAACAATAATTTCTAACACAGTAGCATCTTGCCTTTCCAGAGTTTTGGAACAGAACCTGTTCAGAAAGAAGAGAGTAGAGGAGTAATTGGGAGCCCACTGGCCAATTAATTAGACACCAGTTCAAAGATGGATGAACCCGAATCAGCTGGACCTGACGGAGGGGGTGGCTCAGATGGCATCAGTGCTGGGAGGAGGGATGAATTCTGGGAAAGAACTGTGCAGAAGTTCCTCAGTACAGACATGGGCAGCTCAGAGATACAGCGTGAAAACTTCAGGTGGTTCTCCTACCAAGAATGTTGAGGGCCCAGAGCAGCTTACAAGACGCATCCACAATCTCTGCCACCAGTGGCTGAAGCCAAAGGAACAGACCAAATATCAGATTCTGGACCTGGTGATCCTGGAGCAGTTCCTGAGCATCCTGCCCCAAGAGATGGGGAGCTGGGTCAGGGAATGTGGGGCAGAGAGCTGCTCCCAGGCAGTGGCCCTGGCAGAAGGTTTCCTTCTGAGTCAGGCTGAGGACAAGAAAGAGGAAGAGCAGGTGAGAGCATTTCCTTTTGAAGTCTCTAAAGCTGAGATTGATGGGTTGATTAAATGTATATCCTTTCTTTGTCCCAAGATGACACCCACTGTGGAGGATATCAGGACATGGCCCCCTGCCTCCTTCTCACCCCCTCGACCCTTGCGGATCCCCTGCCAACTCTGCTGCTCTTCTACTCGAATTGGCGCCCCCCAGAAGTGGCTTTGAAAGTGTGGGATGCAGGGAATATGTACCTTGGTTCAAAGTGTAATTCCCATCTCAAAAGCCTCTGAGCAGAAGGATTCTCCATTAAATCAATGTCCATGCTCCCTGTGGTCCGTGTTTTCAAAGGAAGGTCCAAATGTTCTTACTGCTATTGCTGTATAACCAGTCGCTGTGGTGATAGGGGGTGCCCCTCATGGTTTGTGGGGGAATCTGCTTCCCTCCACACCCAGACATCACCCACTCCCACTTTGAGGGGTAAAACATGCTTGCTCTCAGATGTCTCAAAATTTGACAAGTCTAATTCTTTTATCACTTTCTACTCCTCCACATTTAATTTGGAAGTCTTACTCCTCCTCCAGGCTAAAAATCTCTGTGTGGGAGTTCAGTCTGATCTCCATTCATCAGAGGAGTCTCCATTGGACGCTACCCACAGTCCTCAGTGGAAGGAGACCAAACCAAAAGGTGACAGAGGTACCACCTTGCAAGATAAAGATTAACATTCTCTGCCTTGCATCGTAAAAATTATGCTGCTACAGGCATAATCTTCATAGCCTCTTATCCATGCTGTGCCTCCTTCTCCCTGCTCTCTTTCTTCCTTGCTCTCTTTCCGCTTGCAGGTGAAGATGTTTTTCTTTGAGCAAACACTTGGTGACTAAGTGGCTATCCAGAAAGGTCGTTTAATAGGGTCTGAGGGTTGTAATTGCATTTAACCAGTTTCTTTAGCTTAACTCAGTATTCGGGTTCAGAGTTTTCCTACACACCCAGGCCCTTGGCTTCCTTTTCTGCTCAAAGGCTAAATTCCCAAGTTTAAATCTCTCCTTCTGACCTAGCTCAAAATAGATTGGTTTCTTCTCTGTCTCTTACTAGACCCCTGAGAAGATAATCCCACTTATTCAAACAACCTCACTTGGCTGGCTAAAAAATTCTCACTCAAAACTCTCTCTGGAAATCTCCCTGAACGAAGTTCCAAAAAATGCAAGTCATTGTCTTATATGGAGCTCCTCCTCAGAAAGCTCAGCCCCTCACTCTCACCAATGGGCTGGGTTTCTCTCTTATCTAAAGCCACTTGGGATACATGGCAACCTGTTGCCAGGGCTGCCCTGTCATTCAAGCTGACCACACCCCCAGGCTCTGTCACAATGGGTATGTGAAAAGGCCTTTAATGGGGTCTGAGGGTTGCAATTATAACCTCTGCAACCAGCCTCTGTGATCACTTTTCCACTTGGTCTCTCCACCAGGGTCTGGAATGTTGCCACCAATAAGTCCTCAGTCATCTCTTCCTCTTTGGGATGGAGTGGAACCAGTTCAGGTAAAGAGAAGTGTTACTGGGAGAAGAGGATTTGGAGCAGTCTAGCAGTTTAGTTTCGTGCTCACTTTCCTGATAGCACTAGCTGAAAATTTTGTATCACTTTGTTTTGGATTATAAAAAAGTCACCAAAGTCCATGAAGTTCTTCATAAAGCAAAAGGTGAAGCTTTAAAAAAATGAATATGAGAGATGCCTTAACTGACAGGTTCATCCCCCCCTTAGGCCCAGGGGTTAGGGTACTGAACTCTTAAAAGGCTACCTTGGATTCCCTGTGACTTCGATCTACCTGAGTTCAAGTTGCTACTGTTTTTATCTGAATTTTTTTGTTCGCTGTCCTTCCTTAACCAACAAAAGATGTTTTTACTCAGACAGATGCTCGGAGTGTGATTATATGTGACCTGTCTAATAGAGTGTGCTGGATATGTGTTCTTGATGAATATTTTAACTTCTAATTATGTATTTTAATAATGTTGTAATTCTTTTCTGTTGTTTAATTATGTTTTAATTTTTGTATTCTATGTGTTTAGCTATGTCTTTTAATTGTAAGCTGATTTGAGTCCCATCCTGGGAAAAAAGTGGGGTATAAATAAAGGTGATGGTGATGGTGATGATAGACTGCAGAAGACCCAAATCTCTATCTTTCTGTTTCCTCTTGGCAAAATGAATAAAGAGCATATGGAGTGTCAAAGGCCCATCTAGTCCAGGATCCTGGTCCCCACTGTGCCAACATGATGATCTCATGAACTCTGCAATTCAGACAGGAGCGCCACAGCCCTATCCTTCTCTCCTTTCCCAGCAGATGGTCTTCAGAGGCATGGTGTCTCTGCTCCTGGACTTGTCAGACAGCCAACAGAAATGTTTACATATTAAAGTGTAAGGTCTCTTGTACTTTGTTCCCTGATAGTTTGCATGCGAGCAGGAAATGTCTTCTTTTTCCTCCAAGGCCCAATCACCTTTGAGGAGGCGGCTGTCCATTTCTCACTGGAGGAGTGGGCTCTTTTGGATCCTGATCAGAAAGCCCTGCACGCGCAGGTCATGGAGGAGACCTGTGGCTTGATGACCTCTTTTGGTAAGGCTCCCAAAGGGAGGATAGGTTCTGTTTCAGAATGTGAGAATCTCAGTTGCCATAACAGCAACAGTGCTGCTTCTGACTGGGAGCATATTGGAAGTCCTCCCAGTCCTGAAGGCAGACTGAGGAACTGGTGTCTCTCCATGTGTGTTGAAACTCCGTTTCCCAACAGCCCTTGTGAGCCTGACGAGTTCAGGCATTCCTCGCTTGTCTGACAGGATAGCGGCGGGAGCCCTTTAAATTGATCGAAAAGTGGAACCCAGTCCTCTTCCTGTGGGGAACATGAGGGAACTACAGAGGCTCACTTGGGACCCAAGAACCACCCATGTCTGCTGCTTCCCACGTCTCTCAGCTGGTATGGCACTGTGTTTTTCCCCTCTCAGCACGTGTGTCAACAGTCCTGAGCGAGCCTCCATGGGCAATAAGAAGTGATGGAAGAGTGGATCACTTGTTGATATAACGGAACGTGTGTAATTTACGACCGTGAAGAGTGCAACGTCAAAAAATGAGTCAAGGAAAAACTTGGGAAGCGTGTACTCCTTTCAGCTTGGCCAGGGGCAAGGCATGCTGGGAGTGGTAGTACATCAGCACCTTGGGGGACTTTTGCTCCCCAAAGCTGCCATAAGGGATAATGGAAACAATGAAATAGGATTATGAATGAAGCTTTGGTAGCATAACAATATTTTTAAGTATGCTACATAAGGATCAAGGACAGGGATGGGCTAGAGCAGAGAAATACATTTTCTTTGTGTTAGCAGAAATACATAAAGGAGGGAGGATTCAGGATAGATGAAATTAGATTTTAAAATGTTGCAAGCTGATTCAGGAATTTTAGCCATCAAAGTCACAAAAGTACTCAAGTTCACCTGTGAAAAAATCCATTGTTAGCACTCTAGATATCTAGGGTTAATGGCACAGATGAAGTTAGACCCACCAAAAGTTTTATTATTGTAAACATTCTGTCTTCGCCTCCCAATTCTTGCCACCTTACTAGGAAACAAGAGTGTCTCTTTTTCTGGTAGGCCATTTCCGCACTAGGCTGTTATAGTGCTATTCCACTTTCAACATCCTGGTTCCTGCCTTGTTGTTGCCGCTCAAGATAGTTAACAACCTTATAGTCATCTAATGTGTCTACTATGTTATTCATCTTATTTATCAAATTATAGTTATGAGGTAAAATATTTTCAATTTCTTCTAGGCTTGAACTCTCAAGTAGTTAACATATTTTAATTGTATTTTAATTTGAGAAGTCTGCTTCCTTAACATTTATATATGGACAGTCAGACTTATTAGTATTTGTAATTAATCCTACTAATTTGCCATGATAAGCAATTTCTTTAAATAATGTTTCCAGATCAGGGTTAGGTAAAAGTAAAGATATATTATCTGCATGCAAAGTAGTTATATGTTCACTGTGTTCAATTCTATATCTCCTTATTTCTGGGTTGCCTCTTAATGCTTGAACCAGGAGTTCTGATGAAATAACATGGTGGCTGGTGAAATATGAAATAACTTCAGTATTTTTTCTAAAAAAAGGCCCACTCAAGATAGTTGAAAGCCTTATGGATATCTAATGTGTATATTACAAATGGTTTTCTATGAAGTTTACTATGTGTGACAATGTTAAGTATTTGCACAATTCTGTCTGAAATATGGCAACCAAAAACAAAACCTTGATTGATCAGGATGTATGTAATTAGAGATAGTATTATTCAGTTTCTTCACGAGTTGCATGATACAGAAATTTAAAGGGGTAAAGCCCTAAATATAGTTCTTGACATCCCATGAAGAATAAAAAGCCTGGAGCCTAAAAGACCACTGGGGGGGGGGAAGGACACAATGTTTGGTCTTCCCCCATCATAATGGTCATTTAGTTTTTAAGGTTCTTTCCATTCAGTCCCTTTGCCACCCACTCAGAGCCTTTTCGACTCATACTGAGGAACTATTGCTTTTTGTTCTTCTCCTTCTTCCCAGCAGAGAGCTGGAGGAATATATGCGCCAAGTGTGGAAAGCGTTTTGGGCACAACTGGGAACTTATCAGACACCAGAAAGCCCACGCAGAAAAGGACAGTTCTGCTGGAGAGAAGGCCCTCAAATGCAAAGTATGGATGAAAAATTTGGGCCAAAATATGGCTCTTGTCCTTCAAAAGGGACTCCATAATAAAAATATTGGGTGTAAAGTCTCAGGGAAGGGTTTGGATGACAGATTGTGCTATCTCAAATATCAAGTAGTCTGCAAAGGAAAGAAAACACACAAATGCCACGACTGTGGAAGATGTTTTGCTTGCAGTTCAGTACTAATGATTCATCAGAGAGTCCACACAGGAAAGAAGCCATATAAGTGTCAGGAGTGTGGGAAATGTTTTTCTACAAATTCAAAACTTGCGATCCATCAAAGAGTCCACACAGGTGAGAAACGTCTTTTGAACAGTTCATACTTTGTGGATGACCAGGGATTCCATGCAGGAGAGAAATCATACAAATGCAAAATGTGCAGAAAGTACTTTGTTCGCAGGTCTGCACTAGTGAAACATCAAAACAACCATACTGGAGAGAAATCACACAAATTCCAAGTATATGGTAGGTATTTTTCTCAAAATTCAATTTTTGTGAACGACCAGAGATTCCACCTGGGAGAGGAAACATATAAAAGCCTAGAATGTGAGAAATGTTTTGCTTGGAATGCACAGCTTGTGGGCCACCAGAGACTCCATGCAGGAGCCACACCCCATAAATGCCAGGAGTGTGGTAAATGTTTTTCTCAAAACTCATACCTTACCAGCCACCAGAGAGCATACTCCAGAGAGAAAACGTACAAATGCCAGGACTGTGGGAAATGTTTTGCTACATCAGACCTTGTGAAGCATGAGAGATTCCACACAGGAGAAAAACCATATAAGTGCCATGTGTGCTGGAAACGTTTTTCTCACAATTCAAATCTTGTGCTCCAGCACAGACTTCACAGAGGAGTAAAACCATACAAATGCCAGGAATGTGGTAAATATTTTGGTCGCAGAGCACACTTTGTGGGCCACCAGAATGTCCACACAGGAGGGAAACCATACAAATGCCAGAAGTGTGGGAAATGTTTCACTTTGAAGTCAGAACTTGCGATCCACCAGAGAATCCACATAGGAGAGAAGCTACATATGCCAAGAGTGTGGGAAGTGCTTTGTCCACAACTCAAACTTTATCAGCCACCAGAGAACACACACTGGAGAGAAATCCTACAAGTGCCAGGAATGTGAGAAATGCTTTGCCCAAATTTCACAACTTGCCAGCCACCAGAGAATGCACACCAGAGAGAAATCCTATAAGTGTCACAAGTGTGGGAAATGTTTTACTCAAAATTCAACCTTTGTGAGACACCAGAATGGCCACACAGGAGAGAAACCGTACGAGTGCCAGGAGCATGGGAAATGTTTCACTTGCAGGTCAGAACTTGTGATCCACAAGAGAATCCACACAGGAGAGAAACTGCACAAATGCCAAGGGTGTGGGGAATGTTTTGCTCAAAACTCAAACTTTATCAGTCACCAGAAAATGTACACTGCAGAGAAACCCTACAAATGCCAGGAGTGTGAGAAATGCTTTGCTCAAAATTCACAACTTGCTAGCCACCGGAGAACACACACTGGACAGCAACGCTATAAGTGCCCGGAATGTGGGAAATGTTTTACTCAAAATTCAAAACTTGTGAGACACCAGAGAGTCCACACAGGAGAGAAGCCTTACAAGTGCCAGGAGTGTGGTAAATATTTGGCTTGGAGTTCAAACCTTGTGAGACACCAGAGAGTCCACACAGGAGAGAAACCATATAAATGCCAAGAATGTGGTAAATGTTTTGCTCAGAGTACAACCCTTTTGAGGCATCAAGAAGTCCACACAGGAAACAAACCATACAAATGCCTGGATTGTGGAAAATGTTTTACACGGACTTCAAGCCTTGCAAGCCACCAGAGAGTCCACATAGGAGGGAAAACATGCAAATGCCAGTAGTGTGGGAAAAGTTTGGCTGACAGCTCCTATCTCCTTTACCACCAAAGAACCCACGCAATAGACATTCCAATGTGAGGACTGTGGGAAATGCTTTTCTCAGAGTTCACACCTTGTAAGGAACCAGAGAATCTGCACAGGTGAGAAACCATTCAAATGCCAAGAGTGTTGGAAATATTTTCTTTACAGGTCTCAACTTGTGAAGCACCAGAATAGCCATACAGGAGAAAAATCACTGAAATGCCAAGTGTGTGGAATATTTTTTTTTTTTTTTGAAATTCAAACCTCATGTGCCATCAGAGACTCCACAGAGCATTAAAAAACATACCAATTGTGGGAGTGTGGGAAGCGTTTCGCTCATAGTTCACATCTTATGCCGCAGCAAAGCCATTTGAGCAGAAACATTCAGATACCAGGAGTGTGGGACAATTGAGAAACCATACAAGTACCAGGAGTGTGGGAAATGTTTTTCTCAGCATTCATACCTTGTGAGGCACAAGAGAGTACACTGAGGTGAAAAAAAAAATCATTAAAACTTCCTGGAGTGTTGGATCTGTGTTTTGGACTCTGATTATCAGATACACACATTAATCATTGGTCTGAATAGAAGCCAAGGGCTGTCTAATTCTTCCTCCTCCTGCTAGAGCAGAAATCTACAGCTAAGGCATTTGTGACAGGTGGCCATCTGACCTGTGGGTGGACACTTCCAGTGAAAGAGTATATACCTTTATTAGGGTGGATAAACAAATCATGTCTCACTGTACCCCTGGTGGACACGGAGCTGGCTTGAACCGCCAAACACAAAGTAGAAGGTAGAAAAGAGAAGGAAAGACAGACACACACACACACACACACATGTAACTTTGGCAAAAGGATCCATCTAGCAATCACCCAATAGTGATGATCCCAGAAGGATGATTTATTCTTTCAGCCATCCCTTCTTATACTATTTTTATGTTTATATTAAAGAATGCCTATAGGAGAGAAAAGATTAAAGCATCAGCATTAGCAGAGACACAGCCTGTACACATGTTACATTTTATCTGAACCTTAACATTCCCAAATTTGTGTTATTCCAGGCAACATCCTGAGTCATTCCCAAAGATATCTTTCACAATAGCAGTGCCCTTCACTTGTACATACTGATTATAAACCGGAGCAGAACAGAATAAACAATTTCAAAGCAAGGTTGTCTGATGAGCTACAAGTGTCTAAAATGCCAATTAATATCACAGTTAGTGATCGTCAAGTATTAATTCTATAGCAAGTTACAAAAAACAAATTTCAAGCCTAACCCCCCTTTCTAATCAAGTCTGTTCCACAAATGAATAACTCTTACCATTGAGCTCTTCCTTATGCTTTGCTAAAATTTCCCTTCTTGTAATTTGAATCCATTGGTTGGGGTCTTATTCTCTGGATCAGAACAAAGCAAACTCACCACATCTTTATTTCACATTCCTTCACATGTTTAAATATGATTGTCATGTCACCTCTTACCCTTCTTCAAAGAAAGGATATGTAATTTTCTCAACTTTAATTCACACAGTTTAGTTTCTAGAATGTTTATCTTCTTGGTTTCCTTCCTCTGGACACATTCAAGCTTGTCAGCAGTCTAATTAAACTGTGACACTGAACTGGACAGGGTACACCAGGTGAGGCCTGGCCAAAGGGGAGAAGACTTTGACTGTCATTTCCCTTGATCTGGGTACTACTGCTTAGAATTGCACTGGCTGCTATCATGCTGCTGATTCGCTTCCTATTTGTTATCTGCTAAGACTGAGAGATCTTTCTCAGATACAACTTCTCAAGCCAAGAGAGGCAAGTCCTTGAGAGATTTCGGGAGAGATAGAGAAAGGATGCCTTCATATACACCAGTGGTTCTCAACCTGTGGGTCCCCAGATGTTCGTGGACTTCAGCTCCCAAAAGCCTTGAGCATTGACCACAGTGGCTGGGGCTTCTGGGAGCTGAAGTCCACGAACATCTGGGGACCCACAGGTTGAGAACCACTGATATACACCATCTGTAGAATAGATCAGCTTATTTCATATTGCCATACGCCACTTTTAATATATACAAAATGAATATTAAGTGAGAAAAGCAGTTAAGTGACAAAAAGATGGCTTTATCAAAGAGGGATGGGAGAGAAACAAAAAAAACATCGACAATCAGTGTTCTCATTTCATTCATGACTCGCGTATATGTCCAGCGTTGCTTGGGATTTTATTTTCTCATGGGTGATACTTGTTAGAAAGATTTGAGATCCTGCATCTCTCCAGTACCTTTAACTTTTCCCCATATTCCTCATCCAATGTGTATTCAGAGTTATTAACGTACAGAAGTTGGGTTCTGGAGGGGAATATACTGGCCTCCTCCTTGCTGCTAGGCCTCATCTCCATAGCAACTGGCCTATTCCCAAGAGCTCTGTGGCTGAGAATTCTAAAGGCCCCTCCCTAAACTGCAAACCCCAGGATTCCATAGAATCTTCCCAGGCACCCAGTCATATGAGGTCTTTGCCTGATACAGACAAACAAACATACAAACTTTGACTTCTATATAGTACAGTTGTTCATTGCAAGCTGTGTGATTAGTATTCATTGTGGTATTATTTTCACTAATTGTATCAAGAAAATGTTGAAATTCTGATAGAAAGCACAATGAAAATCTTAACTATCTCATTTTTTTATATTGAAGAAATGAGACTAGAATTGTGTAGGCAGCCTATGCATCCTGTCTTCGTGGGCGCTCCCTTCCAATTTGGTGTCATTTAAGAATGTGATTTGAAATTCTTTTTATTTGTATTGCCCCATTAATCTGTTAAGAACATCTTGAATAATTATCTTGTCTTCTTAAGTATTCACTACCCCTGTCTCTTTGGTGTCATCCACAAACTTGATTACCATGTCCTCTACTCCTCCATTAAAGTTGTATAGAAAGATGTTGAACCCAGGACAGGATCTACTGGCATCTGTGACGAATCTCCTTTGCCGGCTGGCCCTGCAGTTCCAACCCTTGAGTTTCTGCCACTCACCTTGCCCCCCCCAATACCATCTGGGATTACTTGGGTCTCAGGGTGACCCTCTAGTGTGGAACAGTGGCTGTGTTGCTTTGGTGGGTTCACTGTAGT
Source organism: Iguana delicatissima (assembly GCA_948472985.1). Lineage (NCBI taxonomy): Eukaryota > Metazoa > Chordata > Lepidosauria > Squamata > Iguanidae > Iguana > Iguana delicatissima. The sequence continues at coordinate 120,947 of CAOKZL010002689.1, read as the reverse complement.
AAGCGTGGCCAGATCTTCCAAACCTAATATTGGCGTAAACCACAGAAATAACAGTGAAAAACAAAGGTAGAAGTTTATTAAGGCCATTTCCACACTAGACTGTTACAGTGCTGCTATTTCACTTTCAACTTCTTGTGGAGTTATGGACTTTGTAGTTTCCTGAGGCCAATGAGCTCTCTGGCTGAGAATCCTAAATGCCCCTCCCTAAACTGCAAACCCCAGGATTCCATAAGACAGGGCTTTCCAAATGGTGTGTCATAACACGTTAGTGTGTCGCCTCCCTGAGCTAAGAAAGACACCCACCCGAGTGGCGGCAGCGGACTAGGATCAAGTGCGGGGGCCGCCTTTCTTGCTGCTGCTGTCACCCCCGCTGAGGTCTTTCCTTGGCGAGGATGTCTTTCCTTGGGGTCTTTCTTTGGCGAAGGTGACAGCAGCGACCCAGGATCAGGAAGGGGGGCTGCCCTTCCCACTGTCACTACCCTCACTGAGGTCTTTCCTTGGAGAGAGCGAGAGCAGTGGGCCAGGGTCAGGTAGGGGGGCTGCCTTTCCCACTGCTGCCACCTTCACTGAGGTCTTTCCTCAGTGATGGAGATGGCAGCAAACCAGGATTGGATGGGAAGGAGCTGCCTTTCCTGCTGTGCTGCCCTCGCCAGGGTCTTTCCTCGGCAAGGGCAACTGCAGCGAGCCAGGATTGGATGGGTGCCTTTCCTGCTGTTTAACCTCTAGTTTGCTAGTAAAAGTGAATTACTGTCACAGAATGATCCATGTCCAAAAAGTGTGTCACCAACATGAAAAGTTTGGAAAGCTCTGCCATAGCACGTTGAAAGTCGAATAATAGCACTATAACAGATTAGTGCAGAAATGGCCTACGACACAAGAAAATAATGCACTAGCCCTTGAAGTACCAAATCACTTACAGCTCCCAAAACCGTAGTCGCTCGTTCTGCTGTCTGGTTGTCTTGCCTCTTTTCCATCTGTTCCGCTCTCTCTTTCTCTCGCTCCAAAATCTGTGCCCTATCTCTTTGTCAGCTTTTCCTTAGCTGGCTTCCGACAGAGACAAGCCTCAGGTTTTTCTTGTAATATTTCTTGTAATATGTCATCCCCGCAAATCCCCCTTCACAGCATTCCCTGAGCTGTGATGGGCTGCTTTCAGCCAGGCTTCCTCTGTTGCAGGAATTCAGAGACACAGAGACCACGAAATGAAGGAAAAAGAGTTTATTATAGTTATGCGCTGGTTGCAAGGCTGGAATAGCTTCCAAAATGAACCAAGAGCCTCGAACACACTTAGCAGACTGATCTTATAGTATCAATGACACAAAAAACATTTCTTCCTGCCTGTCCCCCTCAGGTTTAGCAATGCTCATCACTTCCCTCCTATCTCACAGTTGTTTACATTCCAGGAAATATGTTACAGAACATATCGAGCAATTAAGCACATTGTGACCCAACCTTGTATTCAAGGCAGGAACTGCTGCTAGCACAGCACTTTGCAAGACAAGCACATTTCTGAAGGATTTTTCTCATAAGATGTTATAAGCACGCAGGGTCTTGTGGCTACCTAGACTTCAGTGGCTATTTCACCTCAGCAATTCCCACGTATTCCATCTTTCCTGATGACAAGGAACTGTTGGGAAACACTTGGGTTGCAACTGTGTGTCTCCAATAAACAATGCAATTAAAGCATGATATGGAAAAGAGTGGGGTTCTACTCTAGCTGTGCATAGCTGCTTATAGCTTGCAAGGCAGTCAGCACTATCTCCAGAATCCCTTTGTAAGGAGACATGAGTGACAAAACAGAGAGAAAATGGGAAGCAAGGCAAGCCTACCCTACCAGCTCCTCCCCAGCATGTTAAAACATAGGGCCTTTCCACACTATACTGTTAAAAGTGTGCTATTCCGCTTTCAGCCTCCTGTGGAATTTTGGGGTTTTCAGTTTCCTAACACCAAAGAGCTCTCTGGCTGAGAATGCTAAATGCCCCTCCCTAAACTGCAAGCCCCAGGATTCCACAGGATGCTGAAAGTGGAATAATAGCCACTATAACCGTGTAGGGCAGAAATGGCTATAGATCTGTGTGCCTGGCCACCAAAATGGAAATCAAAAGAAAAGTGGAGGTTAATGAAAGAAAACGTCTTCCCTGGATACCTTTTGGGGGAAGGTTTCCAGCAGCCCCTAGAAGACTTCAAAATACTCTTGCTTACTGATGACCTAGTTGTCTTATCTGACATGCAGCAGCAAAGATTAAGGCAAGCCCCTTGTTAATCCAAACTGTTCCCTTTATTTATTTATCTATTAAAATATTTCTATGTTGCCCCATAGCATAAAACCGCAGGAGGCTGGACGAGTAAAATTAATACAAACAGGAGAAAATAAATTAAACCAATTACACGGAAACATTAAAACAGCTCCAAAGCGGTCAGTAGCTAAAGCTGGGTCTTATCCCTCTTGCCAGGAGCCTGGCTCAGCTTCAGTCACGTGATGGGACGCGGAACGTGTGACGCACCAATAAAAGCATCCCGGGTCAGCGGGAGGGAGGAAAGAAGTGCCCCATTAAAAGGGGCCGGCTGGAAACAACAACAACCCCGCCTCTGTTCTAAAAATAAACATGAACGGATGAAAATAGCCAAAACTGTGAGAGAAGGAAGACAAAGAAAATATACTGGAAATCCAGGAGGATTAATAGGGACAGTGGAAAACAAATTTAAAAAAATAAGGTAAAAGACACTCAACACGGTCACTCACGAAAGCGAGTCCCGCCGCTCTTGCCAGGAGTCTGGTTCAGCTTCAGTCACGTGACGGGGTGTCGAACGTAGGGAAGCTCTGACTAGAGGGGGGGGTCAGCCGGAGGAAAGCGGTGTCACATTAAAAGGGGCCCCGCTGGAAACAACACCAGCAACAATAAACCTCCCCTGAACAAATCAAAGTATAAAGCCGGGACTCTGAACAAGGGAAATCCAGATGTCCATTGCTGGAAGTGAGATGGATTCCTAGAGAGGAAGAGAAGCGGGAGGGAGGAGCCCAGTCCTCCAGAGCAGACAAGCTTCTGCCCCTCCATCTCCTCGGTCACTCCCCGTTTTGCCTTTTCCCGCCTTTTCTTCCTCCCCCACTCCTCCTCCCCGTCCTCCCCCACCCCCCCGAGGCCTGGGCTGCCTTCCTCTCCTTCTGGGGTCCGGTGAGTCCCACTCCCCCGCCTGCTGCGCTGCAATGATGGGCGGGGAGGGGAGGGGCCTGAATTCTGTGGCGGGTCTCCTCTAGAGTAGACCCATAGAGTGGGTGGGATTTACCTCTGTTGAGTCAAGAGTGGGTCTCTTCGGCTGGGAGTGGCCGGGGAGGCCCCCTCGGAGGAGGAGGCCTGGGACTGCAGGGGGAGCTGTGGGGACTGAGGGGGGCCTTGGGGGGCAGGGAGATCCTGGGGAGGGGGGATGCTGATCTGGGGCGCCCTGAAGGCTTGGGTTTCTGCATTGGCCCTTCTGACCTTTTTCCTTTTTTGCCAGTTTCTCCTCAGAGGCCGAAAGGACTTGAGGACCCTTGAGGACTAGGCCCTTGGATGGCACTCTCAGTAAATGTCACAGACCCCTGTGGCACCCCTTGACTCCCACAGATCCTGACTGGACCGGCAGTTGGATCTTTAGTCAAACCTGGTTACAGGACCACGGTGTCCACGTTCCCTGGGCTGAAAGGATAGAGCTGAGATTTCACTGGCCATCTCCAGATATTTCTTACACAAACATTTAGTTTTTTAATCTACCCAGATACACTTGATTTCTAAATATTCAGGTGTTTCTTACACACACATTTAATTTTTTAATCTAACCAGACACGCTTACTGTATTTCCTAAATATTCAGGTGTTTCTTACAAAGACATTTAGTTTTTTAACCTATCCAGACGCACTTGTTTTCTAAATATTCAGGTGTTTCTTACACAGAGATTTAATTTTTTAATCTACCCAGACACACTTATTGCCTAGAAGTCCCGATGTTTCTTACATAGACATTTTTTTTCTAAACAGACACACTTATTTCCTAAATATTCCAGTGTTTCTTACACAGACATTTATTTTTTTATTCTGCCCAGACACAGTTGTTTCCTAAATATTTGGGTGTTTCTTACACAGGGGTTTAGTTTTTTTATTCTGCACAGACACACTTATTTCCTAAATGTTCCAGGCTTCAGGAACTTACATGTTGCAAAATATGCCCATAAATAGCACTCAGCCTATAATAGGACAGTTGCAGCTCTCCCTGCTCTCCAAGGGAAGTGAATGGGGAGGGAAGATGCCAACAGCGTCTGCTGCCTGAACTGGATGTTTCCTTCTGCCTCAAAGCAGGACCAGATGCAGGCTTCTGGGCATAAATTTTGGAAAAGATATACCAAAATTACATTCAGCCTGTAATGGGACACTTGCAGTCTCTGCCCTCCAAGAGAGGCAAATAGATGCAGTAGGAATGGCTTGGGGGCTGCCGCTGCCTTACAATCTGCTGCCTGAGCAGGATGTCACGTTCTGCCTCAAAGAGATGCCAGCTGTACATTGAGGAAGATAAAAACAGTAGCATTTATAATAGTAACCATTATTATTATGAATCTTATTATTATGAGGACAATGAAAAATAAAAGGTAGGCAAAAAATGGGGAACAAAAAGGAAACCAGCAGAACAAACCTGCTAAGTTGTAGTTGTGATGAGGCATCATGCTGTAAGATTCCTGTGAAGCAGGATTTTGACCTGTGCAGACATCTGTTCCAGCATGGCACCGCTTAGCTACAGTAGTTAGAAATAGAACCTCCATCTCCTGAAGCAGCATACCAGAGAAAATGAGTGAAAACTGTTCAAAATTATTTAAAAACTTCCAGTATAAACTACAATGTAACATGAGTATAGCATAGTCTATTAATGTAACACAGCGGAAAACATGTTTTATTAAGTACTGAGTGCAAAGATTATACAGTAATAGTGAATATAAAGGGCTTAAGAGTGTGCTGTACTGCTCTTACTTCTTTTTTTGAGGATATGATTTGAAGTCTACTGATAGTGTAATGATATTTTAACTTCTTTATCAATGTGAGCTTTTAGGTTATTTGTTAATTTCTATAAATAATCTCTTTGAGGGCTTGAAGGAAAAGTATAAATAAATAAGATAATAATAATGATAACGTTCTCTTAAGTGTTGAAGGTAAAAGTGGTGTAGTAATGGTGAATACAAGGAGCTTAACAGTGTTGTACCAGCCTTATTTCTTGCTTTTTTTATATATATAGATATGATTTCAAATCTGTTGACACTATTTTATTTTAACTTGTTTATTGATGTGAGCTTTTAAGAATATCTGTATTAGTTTCTGTAAACGTTTTTGAGTTTTTTGACAGCTTGAAAAAAGAGCATAAATAAATAAAACAATAATAAGGATAACACCATATTATTGACAATAAGGGAAAATGCCTGTGCTCACCGCAATTCTTAGGCTTCATTACTGCATGCACTAAGTTAATGTGTTGATGTTGAACAGCCAGAAAATGAATAATTGAAGATTTACTGAACCAGGTGAAACCTTTAATTTAAAGAAATGTCCCTAGAGACAGACACCTGGGTCAATGAATATAAATTAGAGACCTGTTCCCAGGCAGTGGCCCCGGTGGAAGATTTTCTTCTGAGTCAGCTGAGGACAAGATGCGGATGGAGAATGTGGCAGAAAGAGAAGAAATCGGGGCAAGGGTGTGGGGGTGATGTTCAGTGAGGAATAGATATGAGCTGGTTCAGTGGATGGCCGGGAGAGGGAAAGTAGGGCTGTGGAATGGATAGAGAGAGGTTGATCAGGGTGAGGAGAGAGGTTGATACAGTCTCTTCTGATCTCAGGGAAATAAGGCTTTGCCTGGTAGCTCTCATGAGAAAAAGCCTCCTCAACACTCTTGTCCAATTCTGCACATTTACCTGCTTTTCCTTCAAGGGAGAGACCCAGTTGTTTGCCTTCTTCTTGCTGATCCAGCACAGTAATTAGTAACACAGCAACATCTTGGTTTTGCAGAATTTTGCAGAGCAGAACCTGTTCAGGGATTCTTTGCCCTGAGAAAGAAGGGAGTGGGGGAGTAACTTAGGCCCCATTGGCTGGTTCATTGGACACCTGTACAAAGATGGGAGAACCCAAATCAGCTGCTCCTGAAGCAGAAGGCGGCTCACATGGCATCGGTACTGTGAGCAGTGAGGAATTCTGGGAAAGAACCGTACAGAAGTTCGTCAGCAGAGACGAGGGCAACTTAGACATGCAGCGTCAGCACTTTGGGAGGTTCTCCTATGAAGAAGGCAAGGGACCTCTAGAGGTTTGTGGACACCTCCATGATCTCTGCCAGTTTTGGCTGAAGCCAAAGGAACAGACCGAACATCAGTTCCTGGACCTGGTGATCCCGGAGCAGTTCCTGAGCGTCCTGCCTCCAGAGATGGAGAGCTGGGTCATGGAATGTGGGGAAGAGACGTGTTCCCAGGCAGTGGCCCTGGCGGAAGGTTTCCTGCTGAGTCAGGCTGAGAACGAAAAACAGAAAGAACAGGTGAGAGCATTTCCTCTTGGTTTGTCTAAGGCTGGGTTTGTCAGGTTAATTAAATATGTATATCCTTTCTTGTCCCAAGATGGCAACCAATGTAGAGGGATAGCAGGACATGGCCCACCGCCCCTTCTCCCAGTCCCTCTGGCTGTACTGATCCACTGCCGATTCTGTTGCTCTTGTACTCAAATTTGGTGCCCCCAGAAGTTGCTTTGAAAGTGAGGGGTGTGGGAAGCATGTGCCTTGGTTCAAAGTGGAATCCCTCTCTGAAAAGCCTTTTAGCAGAAGGATTCTCCATTAAAACAAGATCCATGCTCCCTGTGTCCCATGTTTTCAAAGGAAGGTCTTTCCCAGGCTTCAGATTTTAAAAAGCATCAGATATTTCTGTCACTGTAATTCTTGCATTCAGTGCATCCTTTTGCATTTGAACAATCACTGGTAGGTCTTGCTCTCCTAAATATGCTTTTATCTTTTCTAGTAAATTGTTTCTTTATATAACAAAGAAAAATAATTTAATTTTTTTTAATCTTTTGACTGTCACAATATTTCTGTTACCTTTAATTTCTAATATTGCCTTCTTTTCTCTATCTTTCTGCAAGTTGTAAGTCACCCATCTTCCTGGTTTATTTGCAGATTCAAAATGTCTTTCTCAGATAGATTTCAATTTTTTTCTCTGTCTCATATGTCATACGCATAAAGCTTGTTTTTGCAACAAAAAATTCTTTCAGCAAGACCATGTTGGAGAGATTCCCTTTTAATTCTTCCTCTTTTCTTTAATTTCATTTGTAATTTATGTTGGGGATTAGAGTTTCCCAGAGTATTAGCCCTTGAGGAACTCGATGAAAGCTAAAGCTTTGAGGAATTAGCCTTCTTTTAAAAGAGTTGCAGAGAAAGCATGTCTCAATTTCTGTGTTGTCTTCCCTGAACAGGAGGCTGACTTGAAACAAAAGACAGGCAGCTTCAGGTTCTAAACTTAAAATATTTACTAATAAACATGATAATTACATATCCATTAGAGAATCTATATCCTAACCAAGTAACAAAAGGGTTTAGAAAATAGTATTTTCATTGTAAACTCACCAATTTATTGGTGAAGAGGCTAGCACAGTTAGAGAAAAAGTGCTAGAAGCAAGATTGCTGTAGGGAGGGATATTGCCTTCTAAGTATGACCAGTAACTGACATCAGAATTTATCCTGGGTCGTATACCATAGCAACAGAGCAACAGTTAACTCTATACTAGCTAAGCTCTATTAGAGCGGGGGAGAGAGAATGCTATAATTTTCTGACAAGCCTTGTTTGCATCCCAAACCACTCACATCTGTATCTTTGTTCAAATTATCCTCAAAGTAATTATTCAAAATGATTTTCACTTTTTCCAATATTTTCTCATTTCTCATTAGTTCTTCATTTAATATCCAGTTAATGTTGTGTATCTCTTCTTTGAAAGGTTACCACTATAGCATTATGGTCTGATAAAATTCTTAGGAAGATCTCCATTTTCTTAGCAAAACCAGTCAAAAGTCTTTGATCATAGACACATATCAATCATAGAAAAGGATTTATGTCTTTTGGAAAAGAACTTTTCTTTTGCTTAATTGTATTTTCCTCGCCAAATGTCTTGCAATTCTAAGTTGTTGATCATTTAAAAAAAAAGTTTTTGAGAGTTTTCCCTGATCTCTCCCCCGCCCTTATCTGGTAGTCTATCTAATTTGGGGTTTAACGCTCCAGTAAAATCTCCTAACAAAACTCATTTATCATAATTAAATTCCAGGGTCTTTTTTTCCAAGAATCTTTTCAAAAAACTGCTTTTTTTCTCTACTGGGGTACGTACCCCAACTGTTGTCTTAATTTTTTTATTTCATCCAGAGCCATCTGAAGTGGCTCTATCTCTTTGGTTTGCTCTAGCAACGGCTTTATTTGAGCCTGAGATAAATTCTCCACGGCCAATTAGACTTTAACAGCTTCTGCTGCTTTCCTTGGTTGCATCTTGGGTTCACTTTGGCTTGAACCTCTCTATATTTAACTATTAATTCCACTTTATTCCACTTCTCACCACTAGGTGTCAGGGTTTTATAAGGTTTCCCTGCCTTCCATTGCAGTTTTCTTTACATTCAAACAATTAGGCACTTTTATAGTTCGTTAACCTTAACTTCCTGTTTTGATTCCTAATGAGATGTGACTTGTTTCTTATTAGATCATCACAGCAGGTAAATTTTTATTTTCTTTTTCTTAACAGCTCAGGTCCTTTGCTAATGTGGGAGAATTAGTATTTTTAAAGCACCACAGTTTTCTCCAGAAAAAACAGCATGTCAGTAGCACAGGGAAGGGGGGAGTCTCAGAAAAGGATAATATTAAACATAAAGTTCATCACTTACGTCTTTGGTAGTCAATTAGTGCAGAAATGCTATCATTACTAGTTCCAGGAAGGGTTTTTTCGTTATTTAAAGTATTCTTTCTTCAGTTTTCTTTAAAAATTGGCTTTGTGGATCTTGGCTGCCTGCCAGCAGAGCCATAGAGACAATCTTTACTCTGTTCCACTCAAACTCATCTGACCCTCTGGGAACCTAAATTTGGTCCCTTCTGATCTAGAGTTGGGCACTGAATCTTTGTGAGACTCGCTTTACATTTTCATGTAATGAAGCCTGGAGGAGTGGATATCCTGTGTGATAGAGAACTTCCCAGTAACACATTGCTAGGCAACCAGAATGACCACTTCAGAGAGAAGCCCAGCCCATTAGTGTGAAGGAGGGGTTGGAAAAGGCATATATAGCAGACACACTGAATTGAGCTTGGTTAGATTTCCAGAAGAGAGGCTAAGAGTCAGTCCTTCGGCCAGAAAAGCTCTCAGTCAGCCAAAGGGGGTTGAGAGAGAGGGATGTGCTTTCTCAGAGAAAGCCTAGAGAGAAGCAGAAGAGAAATCAACTCACTTTTGAATCTGGTCAGAAAGAAAGACCTAAATGTGAGAACTGAGCCTTTGGCAAAAGGGTAGCCAGAGGGCTGTGTTTGTGAGAGATGTGTGCCTTCATACTGATGTAAAGCTATAAAGAGACTGTCTAAACACATTCTGAAGTTCTGTTGAGCTGGGACATACGTATGAAAACCAATACTTCATTATGTGTGTTATTTTAATTAAGATTATAGTATACTCCTACAGATTTTGATTCAGCTGAATAATTTTCAGCAGTTCCAACCAAACAGAACCACGCTACTACAGATCATTAAATCATTCTAAATAACAACTGAAAGATTTTACCCTTTACACCCAAAGGTGATATTTTAAAAGAAAAGGCAGTGCTGACTGAAGTGGCAAGGTGCTTTAGCAGACTGGAGGGGAAACGGTCATGCCAGGCTGGAAGAAGAAAGGCAGACCTTGCCATAGCCAGTGCCAATCACCCTGCATGCACCAGTGCTTCAGGAGTGTTCGTATACCCTGATACCACAATCCTCCATGACAACTGGAGGTCTTTTTTATCATTTTCTACTCCTTCTCTATATTGAATTTGGAATTCTCACTCTTTTTCCAGGCCAAAAACCTCTGTATGGAAGTTCAGCCAGATCTCTTTGCATCAGAGCAAACTCCTTCAGGCAGCACCCAGAATCCTCAGTGGAGGGATATCAAACCGGAAGGTGATGGAGGTGCCATCTTGCAAGGTAAAGATTAACTCTCACTGGCTTGTAGCGTAAAGGTGAATCCTCAATAGGCATGATCATCGGGGTGTTTTATCTACGTGCAATGCTTCTGTTCCCTTCTGGGAGATGTTGGACATTTTTTTTCTGGTGTGACATATCCGTATACAGCTTGAGATTGTGGAAATAGAGGCTCAGATGCAACTTACATTGGACTTGGAGATGCAATTCTAGGTGTGCGTTCAGTTGCAAAATGTTGCCATTCAACACAAGGGTTTCGTATTGGAATCAATACAAAACAGTACGGGGCCCTGGTGGCGCAGTGGTTAAACGCCGGTACTGCAGCCACAATGTTGTGAGTTCAATCCTGCAGGGTTCCAGGTTGACTCAGTCTTCCATCCTTCCGTAGGTCAGTAAAAGGAGTACACAGCTTGTTGGATGCAATTAGCCTACATGTTGTAAAACTGCTTGGAGAGTGCTTGCACTGATAAGTGGTATAGAAATGTAACTACTATTGCTGTTCATTTCCCACCACAATTCATACTGCTGGGTGTAATCTGCAAAGCTCTGTATGGCTTAGTTCCAGACTATCTGAAAGACCAGCCTGAGTTTTGAGATCCTCAGGGGACAGCTTTCACTCAGTTCCACCCCTTCACAGATAAGTTTGGTGAGGACACAAAAGAAAGCCATCTCAGGCTGTGGAACTCTCTACCACAGGAAACAGAAATGGCTCCCTCCCTGCTCTCTTTCAACTAGCAGGTGGAGATGTTTTTCTTTTGAACAAGCATTTGGTGACTAAGTGGCTATGTGGAAAGGTCCGAGGGTTGTAATTATAACCTCAGCAACCAGCCTTTGTGATCACTTTTCAACTTGGTCTCTCCACCAGGGTCTGGAATGTTGCCACCAACAAGTCCTCGGTCATCTCTTCCTCTTTGGGATGAAGTGGAACCAGTTCAGGTACAGAGAAGTGTTACTGGGACAAGAGGATTGGAACAGTCTGGGTGTCTCAGTTCTGGGCTCATTTCCCTGATAGCAGCAGCTGAAAATTTTGTGTCACTTTGCCTTGGGTTATAGAAATTGACCAATGTTTGTAATTTCTTTCATACTATCTACGGAAAAAGGTGAGGCTTTTAAAAGTAGGAATATGGGTGTTATCTAAACTGACAGGTCCATCCATCCATCCCAGCCCTGGAGGTTTGAGTGCTTATCCATTAAAAGGCTAGCTTGGCTTCCCTGTGAGTTTTCACCAATCTAGTCCTGAGTTGAAATTGCTGCCCTTTTTATCTGAAATTTTTCTTGACCACAGAAGAAAGAGGAATGGAAAAATAATCCCGTCTTTCCTCTCTAGACACAAATAAATCTTTCTCTTTCTGTTTTCTCCTGGCAAAATGAAGACCATAGGGAGGACCTGCTCAGTCAGTCCAGAGGCCTGTCTAGCCCAGCATCCTGGTTGCTAAAGTTGCCAAGACAATCTCAGGAACTCTGCAATCCAAGCAGGAATTATATAATTAGCAGTCAGGTAGTTTAACGAAAATGTTAAACACATAACTAGCAAAATGTCTAAATCCTTATTGTAAGTAAATGTACATATCACTGTAATATCACTAATACAGTGGCATTGTTGCATATACTGTATTTGCTGGTGTGTAAGGCCATTTTGCACTAGACTGTTATAGTGCTATGATTCCACTTGCAACATCCTATGGAATACTGGGGTTTGCAGTTTAGGGAGGGGTTGGCCGGCTGGCCGCTCCCGAAACTGCAAACCCCAGGATTCCATAGGATGTTGCAAGTGAAATCAGTGCTATAACAGTCTAGTGCAGAAATGGCCAAAGACTCACTTTTCCCCCTAAAAAATACTGTTTGAAAATGGGGTGCGTGTATTACTCCAGTGTGTCTTATGCTGCAGCAAATAATATATGCCAGTGTATAAATGGGGTGCGTCTTATACATGGGCGTGTCTTATATGCCAGCAAACACAGGTGTATTGCCGTAAATGTGAATATGTTTTGCCATAACTATATGATGAGCTCATGCATGTGTATTCATTTACAATAAAGATTTAGACGTTGTGCTAGTTATTATGGTTAATACTTTCATTAGACTACCTGATTGCTAATTATATCATTTTAATGAACCAGTTCAGGGATATTCCTGTTAACATCCAGGCAGGAGTGCCGCAAGCCCTCTCCGGATATTCTTTCCCAGCAGAGGGTCCTCAGAGGCATGGTGTCCCTGCTACAGGACTTATAAAACACCCAACAGCAAGTTTTACATACTAGAGTATAAGGCCTCTTATACCTTGTTCCTTGATAGTCTGTTTGTGAGCTGTGAACAAGAAATGTTTTCTTTTTCCTCCAGGGCCCAGTCACCTTTGAGGAAGTGGCTGTCCGTTTCTCCCCGGAGGAGTGGGCTCTTTTGGATCCTGATCAGAAAGCTCTGCATGTGCAAGTCATGGAGGAGACCCGTGGACTCATGGCCTCTCTTGGTAAGGCTCTCTAAGGGAGAATAGGTTCTGTTTCAGAATGCAAGAATCACAGTTGCCGTAACGACAACAGTGCTGCTTCTTACTGGGAGCGTATTTGAATTCCTCCCAGTCCTGAAGGCAGGGATGAGGAACTGGTGCCCCTCCAGGGCTGTTGAATCTCCATTTCCCAACAGATCTTTTGAGCCTGACCGGTCCAGGCGTCACTTGCTTATCTGACAGGATAGGGACCCAAGCTCTGTCAGAAAGTGGAAATGATTGAAAAGTGGAACCCAGTCTTCTTCCTGTAGGGGGCATGAGGGAATTATGGAGGCTTGCTTGGGATTGACCTTGCACATGGCTTGCAAAGTTTTTCAGTCAGCTGGGCACCTTTTTTCCCACCTCGCAGCTTGCTTTGCAAGCAGTGCATGTGCGAGCAGTCCCAAGCAAGCCTCTGCTGACAAGAAGAACTGATGAAACAGCTGGCCCCTTGGCAATATAATGGAACATGTCTGTAATTTACAACCATCAAAAGAGTGGGAGGTCAAAAAACAAGCTGACAAAAAGCAGAGGATAAGTGTACTCCTTTCAGTTTGGCCAATGATGAGGCATGATGAGAGTGGTAGTTCATCCGCACTTGGAAGGCTTTTTGCTCCCCACAGGTGCCTTGAAGGATTCTGGAGACAATGAAATATGGTTATGATGACATTTTGGTAGCATAAAAAGTAAGCTACGTCAGGCTCAGGGAGAAGGAGTGGGAGGGGCTAGAGCAGAAATATATATTCTCCTTGTGGTAGTGGGAACAGATGAAGGAGGGGGATTCAGGACCAATGAAATTAGATTTTAAAATATTGCAAGCTGATTTGCGAATTTTAGCCATCAAATAAAGTAATGAAAGTTCCTAGACCAATCTCCTTGTTGAACATAAACTACAAAACTTTTGCGGCTGTGTTGGCAAAACGACTGAGACAGATATTACAGGACACGATTCAAGAAGGCCAAACAGGCTTTCTCCTTGGCAAATACACGAGAAACAATGTAAGAACAATTTTAGACGTGATTGAATATTATGGTAAAAACCCAGGGAAGAAAGCAGCACTCATCTTTTTGGATGCAGACAAGGCATTTGACAATGTTTCCTGGGATTTTATACATCGGGTATTGACAGACTATGACCTGGGAGAAGACTTCTGTAAATGGATTGAGGCCAATCTGCAAGGTTAATAATCAACGGAGATACTACAACAAACTTTGTAATAAGTAAGGGGTTACGGCAAGGGTGTCCGCTATCACCATTACTATTTATAGCTGTTTTGGAAGTATTGTTGACTATAATAAACGAGGACTCACAGATAAAAGGCTTGAAAGTAAGGAAAAAGGAATTGAAATTAAAAGCTTTTGCAGATTGTGTAATTATGTTTTTGGAGGATCCACAAGAGTCAATACATGTGTTGATGGAAATTTTACAAAGATGTGGACAAGTGACAGGACACAAGATAAACAAGGAAAAGACAATGATGATGACATTAAACATGACTAAAAAAGAGCAAGCCAACTTGGAGAGAAGATCTGGATGTCAACTAACTAAGAAAACAAAATATCTAGGAATTATTATAATGAAAAAGAATCAAGAATTATTCGACAACAACTATTTGAAGATATGGAAAGAGATAAAAAATGATATGGAAAAATTTTAATCTATCTCTACTGGGAAGAATAAATGCTTTCAAAATGTCTTTATTACCTAAACTCATGTTCCTTTTTCAGAATTTACCAATAATAGGAAGAGAGAAGATATTTAAAGAATGGGAAAAGGACCTACAAAAATTCATTTGGCAAGGGAAAAAACCAAGAATAAGATTTAAAACACTTCAGGATGTAAAAGAGAGAGGAGGACTTGACTTACCATCATTGAAAATTTATTATTATGCATGTTGCTTAGACTGGACTAAAGATTGGATTCAATTAGAGGGAACAACTATAAAAGAATTGGAAGAAATAAACAATAGATTCAGATGGCATGGATATTTATGCTGTGAACAAAGAGTTTGATAATCATTACATCCGGAAGACATTGCTGAAAGTTTGACTGCAAATAAAACGGAAATATTACACAAAACTTCCCATATGGACTTCACCAGAAGTGTATAGAATTGCCCCAACAAAACAAGGAAATGTACTAACATACCAAGAAATATTGAAATGGGAGGGTGAGAAACCAAGAATGTGCACAGTAGAAGAATTAAAGGCTGAAGGATATGAGTTAAACTGGTTCCCATGGCGACAACTTAAAGATTTAAAATGGGTCAAAAGTTGTATGGATTTGAGAGAAAAGAAAATGAACTAGCTTTACTGATGAAGGGAAACCAAATGAAGAGAATCTCCAAATTTTATAAACTATTGTTGAAAAGAGAAATGGAACCAGATGTAGTTAAAGATACAGATGGGCTCAGAATGCGAGATATCCAATTGAATTAGAAGCTTGGGAGAGAGCATGGAAAACTGATATAAAATTTACACCAAATTTAAATTTAAGAGAAAATTTTTATAAAGTGCTTCATAGATAGTATATGACCCCAGAAAGATTAGAAAAAATAACTAAAACTGGGAGTGGGAAGTGTTGAAAGTGTGATGAAAAGACTGGATCCTTTTTTCATATGTGGTGGACTTGTAGGAGGGCAAGAAAATTTTGGAAGGGGATACATGATGAAATTCAAGGAATTTGTAATCTAAATTTTGAAATGACACCGGAGTTTTATTTGTTAAATATGTTAGGACAACACAGGGAGATAAGAAGTCATCAGAAGATATTGTTATATTTGATAACAGCTGCAAGGTTGACATATGTGCAATACTGGAAAGAAAAGAAAGATATAGATTTAGAAGAGTGGAAGCTAAAAGTTCTGGATATGGTAGAGATAGAAAATTTAGCCTTTTCCTTGAAAAACAAACCTATTGAGAACTTTGAAAGGAAATGGAACGGAGTTTTGGATTGGATAAAGACATAAATGTACAAGAAATGAAAGAAACAAACAAATGTAACTGTTTTTCTCTTATTAATGGAAACGTAACTGTTCTTCTCTTGTGTAAATGGAAACAAAGTAGATTCAACTGGAGAATATAAGCTTGGAAGTGGGGGGAGAGTGGGATACATCCAATATTGGTGTATATCCATTTTTTTTTATTTTTGCTATCAAATCTTTAATAAAAATATTTTTTAAAAAATAAAGTAATCAAAGTTCCCACATTCACCTCTCAAAAAAGTCAGTTGTTAGCGCCCTAGACATCTAGGGTTAATAATGGTTTAGAAAGTATGGCAGAGATGAAATTAGACAGAGATACCAATATTTCTATTATCGTAGACATTCTGTCTTCCCCTTCCCCATTTTCCTTCCCACCCTTAACCAGACAACAGAAGTGTCTTTCTTTTCTCTTCTGCTGGTTGCTGTCCTGTTGCTGCTGCTGCTGCTGCTGATAATAGTAGTAGTAGTAGTAGTAATAATAATAGTTTCCTTATATCCTGCCTTCTTTCCAAGTTTGGGAGTCAAGGCATCTTACAGCAGTTTAATACAAATATAGTTAAAATTCATAGCATGCAAAAGTTAAAAATAATTTTTATTCTCATAAAACTGAAAGCTGTTAAAACATAAACCATTTAAAAAAAACATCAAAAAGTCTAGCACATTCTATAAAGTCTGTTTCCCCTTAAAAATCAGTTCTCAAAGGCCAGCAGATGCCTTCCCCTTTTCTGATTCTCTTCCCCATATTTACCAGGCAACATGTGTTTTTAATGTCTTACTCTGGGTTGCCATCTCCTGGTTCCCCCAATCCAGATAGCCATAGTCAGATATTGTTTGCTGAGTATGCAAATCACCCAGCTTATAAAAGGGTTGATCACCAGACACATTGTATTATTTGTCGTTCAAAAGCACACCTTTCAAAGTTGTTTTATGCACAGAATTTGCAGTTTTCATTGATTATTTTGGGTGTATTTGTAGGGAGTGTGCAAATTACAGCCAATGGTGTTTTGTTCCTTCTGTCACTATTCCACCGCACACAGAAGCAGCATATTCCACTGTCAGACTGCTCTTACTATCAGGAAGTTCTTCCTAATGCTTAGATGGGATCTCTTTTCCTGAAGTATGATGTCATTACTCCGTGTCCTAGTCTCTGGAGCAGCAGAAAACAGGCTTGCTCCATCCTCCATATGACTTCACTGTGTCTATGCTCAGCCTCATGCTTCCATCCCATCTGCAAAATGGAAAGAGTCCTGCTGACTTGGCTTATTGTAAGAACTGTGGGGTTAAAAAAAGGCGGAAGTGCTTTCTCAGCTCAAAAAAACAGCGACGACAATGACAACAGTGCTGGCAAGCATTAATATTCTGGACTGCATCATGCAGGACTTGTCTTGCAGTGAGCATGGTGGCTTTGATGGAGAGATCAATAGATGTTATATCTCTCAGACAATGTTTCTAAAGTTTTGGTCTTCCAGATGTTTTAGACTTCAGATCCCTGAATTCCCATCTGGTTGCCAAACTGGCTGGGGCTTCTGGGAGTTGAAGTTCAGAATAGCTGTAGGGCCAAAGTTTGGGAACCCTGGCTCTAAGACTTAATAAATGAGATGTGAATCACCATCCTGGCTGAAGTCATTGCCTGAACAAACATACTTTATTACTGTTATAGCTAGCTGAAGAGGTTCTTTTTCTCTACAGCCTTCGTACAGCAGTCTGTAAGCCATGCCCTGTGAGGAGCGTCCTAGGGAAATGGGTATGTTTAGTCTGCAGAAGAGAAGGTTAAGAGGGGACGTGATAGCTGTCTTTAAATATTTGAAAAGATGTCATATCGAAGGGGGAACAGGCTGGTTTTCTTCTGCTACAGAGACCAGGACAAGGAGCAACGGATTCAAACTACAGGAGAAGAGATTCCACCTGAACCTCAGGAAGAACTTCCTGACAGTCAGAGCTGTCTGGCAGTGGAATAGGCTGCCTGGGATTGTGGTGGAGTCTCCTTCTTTGGAGGTTTTTTTAAACAGAGGCTGGAAGGCCATCTGTCAGGAGTGCTTTGATGTGTGTTCCTGTGAGACAGGGGGTTGGACTGGATGGCCCCTGTGGTCTCTTCCAATTCTATGATTCTGTGATTCTAGCATTAGGAGTTCCTGAACTTACTGTGGCTCTCGCATCCATTCCCATCCCAAGGAAAGAATTCAGAAATTCACACATTATGAGATTTGGTTCCCTTTCTGAGGCAGATGCTAGAAGCTGATCCCTAAATGGCATTTGTTTAGAGAGCTCAAATCGTGCTTTTTATCTCAGCCAATCCTAATTCCTAGGATAAATTGAGGGTAAAATTCCAGTATGGTGGAGAGCCAGCATACTGTAGTGGTTTAAGTGTTGGACTGTGACCCCCTGGAGACTGATGTTCGATTCCCTGCTTGGCCATGGAAACCCACTGGCTGACCTTGGGTGCATCACATACTCTCAGCCCCAGAAAAACCCCATGATAGGCTTACCATAAGTCAGAAACTACTTGAGAGTACATACCGACAACAGAAAATCCCAAGACCCAGGATACATCTTCACAAGGCTGACCTTTCTCTTCTGATTCAATCTGGGGGATCATGACTTGTGGAAAAGTGATTGGTGGGAAGGAGACTCCAGCAAAAGGGAGTTAGAACAATTCCTCTTTAGAGTAGGAATGAAAAAATGTACAGTTATTCAGTGAAATATGTTTTGACAGATGAAGCCAATGAAATCAATATACAGTTAAAACTTAGGTGTAGGTATAATGTATACCTCCCTCAGTCTTTAGTAGAAGCTGAGTAGTTATGCAAGTACAATTCCACCGTTCCCCATCTGATTTGGGATACTGAACAGACAGTGTGTGAAACTATTTTTTATGGAGCCAAAAAAAAAAAATCTTAACTGGAGGTGTGGGAAGGATGGAGAGAAATTGTGGCCGTAATTTGTAGTAAGGTAGGTTCTTAACTACATAAAAGTAACATTTGTACATGAAGACACAAAGATGTCTGTTCCTCCAGAGAGAAGGGGGCACAATCGAAATACAGGCAGGGCTGGGAGATATGGAACCATTTTTTATAGAGCCAGAATATCAAGCCTTAACTGGAGGTGTGGGTGTAAGAGAAATAATGGGTGTAGTTTGTAGCAAAGTAGGTTCTTAGCTACAAAAAAAGGGAGATATTTGCACGTGAAGGCACAAAGGCATCCATTCTTTGGGGGGGTGGGAATTAGAGTACAGGCAGGATTGGGGGATGTGTAGTCTGCAATATGCACGTTGCTCACCCTGCCTTGGAGACTCTGGGCAGTTAAACAGTTTCCATCTTTGCTGAGCGTTAAGCCCCACCGGAATACGGAGTGCAATCCCAGCGTAGCCATGAAGCAGCTGGGAACCCTCCTTCTTTTGGGCTTTCTTCCAGTAAGTTTCTGTCCTCAACAGTGCTGCTTCCTTTATCTAAGGGAGACTTCTGGGAAGGTCCCAAACAAGACGTGAAAGCAGGTGCTCAGTCAGGCTTGCCCATCATTTCTCATGTTCAGGCATACTAAGAGGTTTGGTTGACCTGTCATGACAGATATATACTACTACTAGCATATATACCTGGCATTGCCTGGGATTTTATTTTCTCATGGGTAATACTTGTTAGAAAGATTCAAGATCCTGTGTCTCTAATTCCCCAAACTGTCTTGTTCAGTACCTGTAACTTTTCCCAATATTCTCCAATCCAATCTGTATTCTGAGTTATTACCATATAGAGGTTGGGTTCCTGAAGGAATACACTGCCCTCCTCCTTGCTGCTAGGCCTCCATAGCAGCTGGCCTATTCAGGAGAGGCTGGCCTATTCAGGAGAGGTTAACTGAGGCCCAAGAGCTCTCCAGCTGAGAATTCTAAAGGTCCCTCCCTAAACTGCAAATCCCAGGATTCCCTAGAATCTTCTTGAGCAGCCAGTCATATAAGGTCTTCGCCTGCCTGACACAGACAAAAAAATTTTGACGTTTATATATTAGTAGATTACTTCTGCTTGTATTTCTGTAATGTCCTGGATAACTTGTGCTCACAGACTCAACTCAGGGTTTGAGCAGAAGCGTTTATTTGGAGCAAAGCAAGCAAAACAGCAACTTTCCTGAGAAGTTGCATGTTTACTGATTTTATACATTGTTATACAAGTTAGGTGTGCATAGCAATGATTTGGTGAAAGGCAAAAATGTCACATCGCCCCACCAGCACAGCACTTTCCCAAACCCTTCATTGCTTACATATCTTCCATCGTGGGAACCAAAATAAGTTCTTGTCTCCTTATCTTTGCATAGCCTGTTCCCATAACACCTTCCCACTACTTTCACGTTATCCTTTCTGATCCTTTCCTGGATGCAGAATGACACATCAGACAAGGAAGAGATGAACAGTTTGGTGCCTTGGGATACTTTAGAAGTTCCAACAGGATACATGATTGCACGTAGCATTTGGCAATTGATACCTTGTGGTGCTTAGCAAAATATAACCCTGTTTAATCTAGTAAACCTATTCTGTTACATATATTAATATGTTTCCAGTATACTTATGACAGGAGCCATGCATTCTGACAATTTCAGATAAAACCATGTGAAACCATGATAGTTGTTCTTGTGTGCCTTCAAGTCATTCCTAACTTATGGAGACTCTAAGGCAAACCTATCAGGGGGCTTTCTGGGGGCTGAGAGGTTGTGACATGGCTAAAGTTACCCAGTGGGATTCCATGGCCAAGCGGAGAATTGAACTCTGGTCCTCACGGTCATAGTGCAGCGCTCAAACCATTACACCACACTGGATCTCACTAGCGTGATAATGTTCTTCATGAAATATCAAGAAGTATATTTAGGGCTTGATGTGTTCATACTCCAGTAGCGTGATGTAGGAGTGTACAGATCATAGAATCAGAGAGCTGGAAGAGACTCTGAGGGCCATCAAGTCCAATCCCATTCTGCCATGCAGGTATTCCCAACAGATGGCCATCCGGATTCTAAAAACCTCCAAAGAGGGAGACTCCATCACACTCCGAGGCAGCAGTGTATTCCACTGTTGAATTGCTCTGATCACCAGGAGGTTCTTCCTTATGTTAGATCTCAAGCCTAAATATAATTATTGATATTCCATAAAGGATCAAAAGCTTGGCGCTAAAAGACTAGTGAGCGGGGAAAGGATGGAATATTTCTTCTTTTCTCACATGATTGGAGGGTCCTCTCCGATCCTTCCCATCCCCACTCCCTTGACAATACTTTCTGCTCATACTGAGGAATGATTGTTTTCTGTTCTTCTCCTTCTTCCCAGCAGATAACTGGAGGAAGAGCAACGTATGCGCCAAGTGTGGGAAGTGTTTTGGGCACAAGTGGGAGCTTACCAGGCACCAAGAAGCCCACACAG
The DNA here is from genome assembly GCA_948472985.1 of Iguana delicatissima. NCBI lineage: Eukaryota > Metazoa > Chordata > Lepidosauria > Squamata > Iguanidae > Iguana > Iguana delicatissima. The sequence goes on along the minus strand of CAOKZL010002689.1, from coordinate 99,916 downwards.
AAGAGGACTGTTCTACAAGAGAGAAACTCTTCAAGTGCAATGCATGTGGGAAACATTTTGCCAATAATATGGCACTTGTGCTTCACAAGAAACTCTCTGCTGGCACGAAACACTTCAGATGTAAAATCTTAGAGAAAGGTTTTGATTACAAATTGCTCCATCTGAGCTATCAAGCAGTCAGCAAGGGAGAGGAAATGCACAAGTACCAGGAGTATGGGAATCAGTTTGCTTTTCAAAAAGTATTAGTGGTTCATCAGAGAGTCCACACAGGAGAAAAACCATACAACTGCCAGGGGTGTGGGAAATGTTTTGCTTGCAGTTCATACTTTGTGAAACACGGGAGAGTCCACACAGGAGAGAAACCATACGTATGCCAGGAGTGTGGGAAATGTTGCTCCTCGAAGTCAGAACTCATAAACCACCATAGAGTCCACACAGGAGAGAAACCATACAAATGCCAAGCGTGTGGAAAATGTTTTTCTCAGAATTCAAACCTTATGAGACACCAGAGACTTCACACAGGAGAGAAACCGTACAAATGCCAAGAGTGTGGGAAGTGCTGTGCCTGGAAGTCAGAACTCATAAACCACCAGAGACTGCACACAGGAGAGAATCCATATAAATGTCAAGTGTGTGGAAAATGTTTTTCTCAAAATTCAAATCTTGTGAGACACCAGAGACTTCACACAGGAGAGAAGCCGTACAAATGCCAAGAGTGTGGGAAAGGTTTTACTAGAAATTCAGGCCTTGTGATCCACCAAAGATTCCACACAGGAGAGAAACCGTACACATGCCAGGAATGTGGGAAATGTTGTGCTTGGAAGTCAGAACTTGTAAACCATCAGAGACTGCACACAGGTGAGAACCCCTACAAATGCCAAGAGTGCGGGAAATGTTTTTCTCATAATTCAAACCTTGTGAGACACCAGAGACTTCACACAGGGGAGAAGCCGTACAAATGCCAAGTGTGTGGGAAATGTTTTTCTCAGAATTCTACCCTTGTAAACCACCAGAGGCTCCACACAGGAGAGAAGCCGTACAAATGCCAAGAGTGTGGGAAATGTTTTTCTCAAAATTCCACTTTTGTGAGCCATCAGAGAGTCCACACAGGAGAGAAACCGTACAAATGCCAGGAGTGTGGCAAATGTTTTGCCCACAGTTCAAAACTTGTGACACACAAGAGAATCCACACAGGAGAGAAACCGTACAAATGCCAGGAGTGTGGCAAATGTTTTGCTAGAACTTCAAGCCTTGTGATCCACCAGATAGTCCACATAGGAGAGAAACCATACCAGTGCCGGCAGTGTGGAAAATGTTTTGTTTCCAGTTCAGACCTTGTGATTCATGAGAGAATCCACATAGGAGAGTGGGAAATGTTTTAGTCACAGTCGACACCAAGTAAACCACCAGAGGCTCCACATAGGAGAGGAACGATGCAAATGCCAGGAATGTGGGAAATGTTTTGTTCAGAACACAAACCTTGTCAGCCACCAGAGGCTCCACATAGGAGAGAAACCATACAGATGCTAGTAGTGTGGACAGTATTTTGCTCAGAGCTCATACCTTGCAAATATGAGAGACTTCACGTAGAAGAGAAACCATACAGATGCCAAATTGTGATTTTTTTTTCCTCTCACAGTTTCAGATTTTGTGTGGCATCAGAGGTTGCACACAGGAGAGAAAACATACAGATGTTAGAAGAATGCACATCTTGCAATTCACCAGAGAGTCCACACAGTAGGACAACCGTATAGACTGGGAGTGTGGACAATGTTTGTGCCTTGTGAAGCACATGCTAGTCCGCAAAGATGAAAAACCATTAAAATTGCCTGGGGTGGGGGAAATGTTTTGCTTCTAAGTCAGAGGTTTGGACACATAGGAATCATAGTTGTGAACAGAACCCAAGAGCCGTCTAATCCTACTGTCGGCACGGGAATCTGCGGTTGAGGCATTTACGAAATGTAACTCTGATCTGTAGCTGGACACTTCCAGTGCAGGGGAATATATCACCTTTGAAACAAGTCTGTTCTGCTGGTGAAAAGCTTTTCTCATTGAGTTCTTTCTCATATCTTGTTGGAATCTCCCTTGTTTTCGTTTGGATCCAATGACATTCCAGATTTAGAATTTGTTGCAATGTATGGGTCCTCCTCCGGCAATTTGGTAAGACAGGAAGGCCTAGGAAGGAGAATTAGAATTGGAAGAAATGCATCACGTGGCTTTCTTCTTGTGGAACCTAGCTGAAGTATAGCTGGGAAGTATTTGAAGAGTTGGGAGTGGGAAACAGATGACAAAGAATGGTGGGGAAGAAAATGTGAGTCCCGAAATGAAGCGGAAATTGTAAAGAAATTCTTGTTTGCTTAGTGCTGAGGTGGCCATGGAATGTCAGACCCTGAAGGGCAACTCTGTTCCTCTTATGGATCTTTTTGCCCGTGGGTCTTTCTGAGGTAGGTATGTTGTGACTCTTGTTCCTTTTCCTCCCCTGTTAATTTTATTCTGATTTCTGTGGTATATTACAGGCATACCTGAGTCAAGAAAGCTTCTGACAAGGAAATTCCTTTCTACAAAGACTTTTCATGCCCAGCCAGCCTCCCTCTTTCTTGTTATCCTCTGTCTAGAAGGATGCTTTTTAGCAGCATCAGCATTGGATGGATGGTGAAGGAGGGTTTGAGAAACACAGCCTTTGGGCTTTGGGGTACAGCTGCACCTCAGCAGTAAACAATGCAATAAAAGCTTGAGCTGAGAAAGAGAGGATTCTACTGTAGGCAATCCTATTGTTCTGTGCATCCCTGCCTAGAGCTGGCAAGATAAACAATATTTATCTCCAGAACCTCTTACTGAGGGTGCACGAAAAGTAAAACAGAGAGAAAAGAGGAAACAAAATAAGCCTGCCTCACCAGTGATCCTTGGTGTGTGCTCCTGTCCTCTGCGTAGATCTGTATATTTGCTGACCAAACTGGAAATCATAAGCAGTACTTTTACTTAATGAAAGATGTACAGAAAGCAACTTCTTAAAATGTAAGTAATAGTTCTTTCTAGGAGGTGACCGGTTTCTACACAGCATTTTTCAAATATGGGGAGAAACGACCGAAAAAGAAATCACATTTCACCTAGCTTTCTCATTATCCTCCTTGGAATCACAGAGATGGAAGGGACGCCAAGAGCCATCCAGTCCAACCCCCTGCCCTGCAGGAATACACCATCAAAGCATTTCTGACAGATCGCCATCCAGCCTATGTTTAAAAACTTCCAAAGAAGGAGACTCCTCCACCCTCCCAGGCAGCATATTCCACTGTCGAACTGTGCTTACCATTAGGAAATTCTTCCTACAGTTTAGATAGAATCTCTTTTCCTGAACTTTGAGGCTATTGCTCCGCGTCCTAGTCCCTGGAGCAGCAAAAAACAGGCTTGCTCCATCCTCTGTATGACCTTCCTTCAAATATTTAATCATGGCTGTCATGTCCCTCTTAACCTTCTTTTCCTCAGGCTAAACATACCAAGCTCCCTGAGCTGCTCCTCATAGGGCATGGTTTCCAGGCCTTCTACCATTTTGGGCACCCTCATTCCAGCTTGTCAATATCCTTCCTGAACTGTAGTGCCAAGAACTGGACACAATGTTCCAGGTGGGGTCTGACTTTTATTACATCCTTTGTTCACAACTCCGGACAAGCATGATCAATTTCATCAGTGGAAATCCAAAGGCCTCTGTTGCAGGAGAGACGTTTTTATCAATCGCAGCCCCAAAATAGAAATCCAGCTACACGAATAACTGGACAATGACAACTCGTCACGATTCCCTACTTTTCAGATACTACATTTGACATCTCTTGAGTAAAAAAGCAAGCAGTACTTTTCTTTATCTCAGTGTAAGGAACTGCTTATGACTATTACAAACAGACCTAAAGTTTAACATCCAGGAAATATGAAGTTCTGTTCCTGTGCTTTCTCTAAAAATATAGGGCTTAAACTAGTATAAGAAAATGACCCAAGTATTAAGAGCTCAGGTGAAAAAAATGGACAGACTTGCAGTTATTGGGGCCCACTAAAGTAATCTCTGAAGGGATATCATGTCAAAGGAGCGGGCTTGTTTGCTGCTGCTCCAGAGACTAGGACAAGGAGCAATGGAAAGGAGATTCCACCTGAACCTCAGGAAGAACTTCCTGACGGTCAGGGCTGTCCGGCAGTGGAATCTGCTGCCTCAGTGGAGTGTGGTGGAGTCTCCTCCTTTTGAGGTTTTTAAGCAGAGGCTGGATGGCCATCTGTCGAGAGTGCTTCGATGGGTGTTCCTACATGGCAGGGGGTTGGACTGGATGGCCCCTGGGGTCTCTTCCAACTCTATGATTCTATGATGCTAACAGTGTCTAAAAATGCTAAATAGAATCATAGAGCTGGAAGGGACCCCAGGGGCCATTGAATATCATCTAGATGGTTCACGAAGCCTGGATGTCTACAATACTGTATATAGTTGAAAATTTAACAAATGTTGGTGGGAGTAGGGAGACGGGCTCTTGTCTCCAAAGGTTGTGTTAGTGGCCTGTAGTGAACCATTTTTGGAAAGCAGTATATAAAGAGATGGGTAAAATTGCGATACTGACTTCTCACCAGAACTGGGCTTGCTTTCACTGTTTCGTGGCAACATCACAGCCTTTTTTCACAAACCACTGTTTTTATGAGTTTGTTAGCCCAGATGGTGATTACTAAAAACTGGAGGAGTGCCATGGGATCTTCTGTGAAAGAATGGAAAAATAGAACATATTATGTATGGAAAAATTCAACCGAGGAAGAAGTGTTAGGAATAATGAAGATCTTGAAGCTTTTTTTAGCAACTTGGCTTCCCTTTATTTCTTACTTCAGTGCAAACGGAAAGATATTTGTTCCTCCAACTGCTCATTTAGGTTTACGGAATGATATATTGTCACATGATCATCTGTACAGATTTGTTTAATGCAACTGTATGATTGGTTTTAATTTTCAGACGACTCATGTGTTTCTGCTCATGTTTCTTTCCTGTTTTTTTTTTTCTGATTCTGTTAAATCCATTAAAAATTATTGATGACTAGTGTATTTACCCGGCATTGCCTGGGATTTTATTTTCTCATAGGTAATACTTGTTGGAAAGATTTGAGATCCTGTGTCTCTAATTCTCCAAGCTGTCTTGTCCAGTACCTGTAACTTTTCTCCATATTCGCCAATCTGATCTGTATTCAGAGTTATTAACATACAGAGGTTCGGTTCCTGAGGGAATACATGGCCTTCCTCCTCCTTGCTGCTAGGCCTCATCTCCCTAGCAACCGGCCAGACCCAAGAGCTCTCTGGCTGAGAATTCTGAAGGCCCCTCTGCAAACCCTAGGATTCCATAGAATCTTCACAGGCAGCCAATCATATGAGGTCTTCTCGCCTGACACAGCCAATCATACGAGGTCTTCACCTGCTGGTCACAGACAAACTCAGAAACACTGAGGCCCTTTCCACGTGGGGGGAAAGAACACGGGGAAACACGGGGCAGGACAACCTCACCCGGAGGTCGTCTACACCATGGGGTGCGCTAGGGCGGTTAAAAATGTGGAGTTTCCCCACCTCAAACTGCCCTCGCGCAGCCGCGGGGGTGGCGCCGCGTGTTTTATAAAGACCACATTTCATGTGTTCTTTATGAAACGTGCGCGCTAGCCCGTGGCAGGGCCCTGTGGGGAATTGCAGGGAAACACCACATCCCTGCAGAACTGCCTGGGGGCGGGCTTCCGGCTGGTGTGCTTCTCTGATTGGCGGAGAGCCGCCGGAAGCTGCCAGCCGCCATTTTGGGCGCCACTGGACACCGCCACCGTGTAGAGCGGCGAATGCGCGCTGCTCCCTGCGGCGACGAATCGAGGTAAGCTCCGTTCTCGCATGCGCCACCCCATTTCCCCGCATTTCACGCCCCCCCCCCCGTGTGGAAAGGGCCTGACTTTTATGTATTTATGTATTGGGAGGGATTGCTAATACGCCTGATGACAGGATCAAAATTCAAAAGGACCTGGACAGATTGGAGAGCTGGGCCAAGGCTAACAAAATGAATTTCAACAGAGAGAAATGTAAGGTCCTACACTTAGGCAGAAAAAATGGTATGCAGAAATAGAGGATGGGGGACACGTGGCTGGATAGCAGTACGTGTGAAAGGGACCTAGGAGTCTTCATAGACTACAAGCTGAACATGAGTCAGCAGTGTGATGCGGCAGCCAAGAAAGCCAACGCAATTCTCGGCTGCATCAATAGGAGTATGGTGTCTAGATTGAGGAAGGTATTGGTACCACTTTATTCTGCATTGGTTAGACCTCATCTTGAATACTGTGTCCGGTTCTGGGCACCCCAATTCAAGAAGGATATGGATAAGCTGGAGCAGGTCCAGAGGAGGGCAACCAAAATGGTGAGGGGCCTGGAAGCCATGCCCTATGAGGACAGACTTAGAGAGCTGGGTATGTTTAGTCTGCAGAAGAGAAGGTTGAGACGGGACATGATAGCCATGTTTAAATATTTGAAGGGATGTCATGTCGAGGAGGGAGTGGGCTTGTTTTCTCCTGCTCTTGAGACCAGGACAAGGAGCAATGGATGCAAGCTGCAGGAGGGGAGATTCCGCCTGAACCTCAGGAGGAATTTCCTGACAGGGCTGTCCGACAGTGGAATGTGCTGCCACAGAGTGTGGTGGAGTCCCCTTCTTTGGAGGTTTTTAAGCGGAGGCTGGATGGCCACTTGTCAGGAGTGCTTTGAGGGTTTTCCTGCATGGCAGGGGGTTGGACTGGATGGCCCTTGTGGTCTCTTCCAACTCTACATTTCTATGATTCTATGATGATACCGAAGTTTAAAAAGCTGCCTGGGTTCTGTTGTGACGTGTTACTTGGCATATAGCTAGGTATGTAGCAGAGGCACTAAGAAACCCCGTTACTGAATTGCGAAGACACCGGCAGGAGCGCCTGATATGCCCTGGTGTCCTATTCGATGCGCATCTGGACCAATGCATATCACTCCTGTTGTGCATTGGCCCCAAGTGTGCGTCAGACACAGGTGCGTTGGACATTTTTGCTGGCAGTGCTGCCTAGTAACACGATAGCAGCTCTCTGCTGGACATGGACACTATGCAACTGCACAATTCCAATTCCCACACAGACGAGTCCACTTGCAAAGACAGAAGTCCCCAATAGAATTCCAGCCAATTAAATTAGCTGTCATTTTAAAACGCCCATCATTTAAAGTGGTATCAAATCATTTGAAGGCATGGCTGTGAAGATGAAACGGAGTGCCCACGGTCCATTAAGGAAATCCTTCTGCCCAACCAAATAACCTGCCAGCTAAAGGGGAGCAGAGTCAGATGTCCGTGGAGAGAATTCCGCAGCCTTGAAGCCGCTGCTGAGGGGGCCCTTTGACCTCTACTCATTTGGTGGTCCTGGGAAAGCGGTGGGAGTATTGGAAAGTCTTCCTGTGAAGGTCTTAAGACTTGGGCAGGCTTGCATAGCAAGAAACCGTCTTTCAGATTTTTTTTTTAAATCACTTTATTGAAATTTCACAAATAAAAACAATTGTTATTGCTGTTTCGCATGAACTATTTCTTGATTCTTCCAGCCTGATCCAGATTTCATTTTCAATATCTCTTAAGTAGTTATAACATTGTACTGCATTTTCCAAGCATTTAGTATGTAGGTTCATTGCATTTCATTTTCCATATTTCCACTTCATGATATCAACCATAATCATCTCAGTTAATTTTTCCACAAAATACCATGAATTATAAACTTCTATCAAACTTCACCCAGCCATCCCCCACAATTTGCCATTCTTTCTGAATTTCATCATCTGATTTCCCTTTCAGTCTTTGAGAAACTATACCAGCATTTTTGTTTTCAATAAAAGTCCCCCACCATTGCTCAATTGTAGGTATTTTCCGTGTTTTCCATACCTTTGCATATTCAATTCGTGCTGTCGTTATCATGTACAATAGTATTCTCCAATGTTTCTTTATACTCATGCCTCCTGCAAGATCCATCAAATTCAACAAATACATTTCAGGAATCATAGGCATCTGTAACTTTAATAATTCACATATCCTGTTATGTATCTCTCACTAATATTTCTTAACTTTTGGACAAGTCCACCACATATGATGTATCACGCCCATCTCTTTTGAACATTTCCAACATAGCCCAGTACCTGTATTATATATCTTTTGTAGTTTATCTGGTGTCAACTGCCATCTATAAAACATCTTATAATAATTCTCTTTTAAATTCTGGGCAACTGTAAATTTATTCATCTTTTTCCAACTCTGTTCCCACGAGTCCAATTGAATTGTGTGACCAGTATTTTGTGCCCAGGAAATCATGCTTTAACTGCTTCTTCATACATTTCCTGATGCAATGTTTCCTGAGTAATTTGAGCTAATAGATGAGGAGGATTATCAGAAACCATCTTTCAGATTTTTGAACCTAAATAAAATAGTTTGGGGGTTCTTCACATCGGGTCCGTGGAGCTCTACTGCTGGATACCAACAGCAGCGACCGCAACGGACGTGGGGGGGGAGTGGGGGTGCCAAAACCGCCCCTCCTTTGCAAACAAGGGCAGTTTGGGTGCCTGACTCACCTGTTGCCGTGTCACTTTTTTTAATTTATTTTAGAAATTTTTAAAAATTAACAAAAACACACAAAAAAGACAAGACCAAATCACACGATACATCAGAGCTTTCCAAACTTTTCATGGTGGTGACACACGTTTTAGACACGCATCATTTCTCCACGCAGTAATTCAGTTTTACTAGCAAACTGGAGGTTAAACTAACTCCTTATAAGAGATACAGACACATATATAAATTGTAATAACAAAGTGTATGGGGACACAACATATCTTATGAAAACCTTTCATACATTTTTTAAAAGATATGATTTATAAATAATAACATATACATTTCCAAGATCGTAGGTGACACACCTACACGCTTCAGGTGACGCTAATGTGTCACGGCACACCATTTGGAAAGCCCTGCAATACATCGTAACACATAACATAATATCAGCATTAACAATACATATATATGTCAAACTAAACTAACATTCATACTATACTGAACTAAACTAAACTAAACTAAAAAAAAATCCAATTAAAAGTGACATCTACCCTTGTTGCAAACAGCTCCACATTATATAAATGTACTTCAGTTCATCTCTTTCTACTTTTCTAAAATTGTTACTTATCGTTGCTTATATTTATATTCCTAAATTATTTTAGTTTCTGATCTCTTAAAATTCTTAGCTCCAAAAAACAATATTATATTTTAAAATACTGTTGTTTAATTTCACTATATTATCCATAACTTAATTCCATTAATCAAGTCAAATCTATCTCAAATATAGCAACAACTATATTAATTTCTCTAAACATCTTTCTCAGGATAACAATATACAAAGACACAGTATTAAGCATCAAAGGCATGATGTTAAGCAAGATCAAAACCCTAAGATCATCAAATTACCCTCATTTACCCTCAAAAATTCTATTAGATGTCTCCAATCTGAAATAATTTTTTCTTCAGAAATTCCCTTCAGTTTCACAGATATTTTATCTACCGTTGACATCAATCTGTTAAACCATTCAGTCACTGATGAGATTTCAGTTTTCTTCCAAAACTTTGTGTGAACAATCCTTGCTGCCAGTGAAAGGTATTGAAGCAATTTCTGATTTTCTTTTGGTCAGTTTTAATATCATCAGTCCAAATTGTTAGTAAAAATAATCTACTGCCATGTCACTTTTGTTAGCGACTGGCAGCAGTGGTTGTGAGCACCAGAGGACGTGGCAGCAGGCATATGTGTGGGCAAAAAAGATATCTCGGCAGGATGGGGGTCTGAATCCCCACTTGGCCTTAGAATCATAGAATCATAGAGTTGGAAGAGACCCCAGGGGCCATTAAGTCCAACCCCCTGCTATGCAGGAACACCCATCAAAGCATGCCCAACAGGTGGCCATCCAGCCTCTGCTTAAACACCTCCAAGGAAGGAGACTCCACCACACTCCAAGGCAGCCTATTCCACTGCCGGACAACTCTGATCGTCAGCAAGTTCTTCCTGACATTCAAGTGGAATCTTTTTTCCTACCGCTTGAATCCATTGCTCCTTGTCCTAGTCTCTGGAGTGGTAGAGAACAAGCCCGCTCCCTCCTCAACATGACATCCCTTCAAATATTTAAAGATGGCCATCATGTCCCCTCTTAGCCTCCTCTTCTGCAGACTAAACATACCCAGCTCCCTAAGCCGTTCTTTATGGGGCATGGCTTCCAGGCCCTTCACCATTTTGTGCCCTCTGGACACGTTCCAGCTTGTCAATATCCTTCTTGAATTGAGGTGCCCAGAACTGGACACAGTATTCCAAATGAGGCCTAACCAGTGCAGAATAGAGGTGTACCATTACCTCCCTTGATGTAGACACCACACTCCTATTGATGCAACCAAGAATCACATTGGCTTTCTTGGCTGTCACATCACACTCCTGACTCATGGAAACCCACTGGGTGACCTCAGGCGTATCACATTCTCTCAGCCCCAGAGAAAAGCAAAGGCAATAAATCCTGCCAAGAAAACCGCCAGAATAGGTTCCCTTAGGGCTACCATAAGTCAGTTTTCAAAGGGGAGAGGTATGATGGTTAGAAAGAACCTCCCCCTGTCAGTGGCACTTTGTGGTTGTGTGCCTTCAAGTCACTTCTAAATTACAGAAACCCAAAGGTGAACCTATCACAGGGAATTTTTTTTGGCAAGATTTGTTCAGAGGGGGTTGCCTTTGCTTTCTAGTGAAACTATGCAACTTGCCCAAGGTCACCCAGTATCTAAGTGGAGATTTGAATCCTAGTCTCCTGAAGCCAAATAAGAAATATTTGAATAGTAAAATAAATATTTGAATATATAATTCTCAAATATTTAAATCTTGAGTTAAGTCTTTGGGATCCCTGGCAACAAATTCTATTTACAGGGGATCCCCAGTAAAGAAGAGGTTAAGAACTTCTGGTATAGTTTAATAGATCAGTAGTTCTTAACTTGTGCCTTATGGACCCCCAGGAGGGCCACATTGTCCTCACAGGGGGTCTGTGAAGGCTTGAAGGTATTATTTTAAATTCAAGTGGAACCATTGCAGTAAAAATATAGTAATAAGCATGTATACATCTATTTATTTCTTCTTTCTCTCCAGATTGGAAGACCCTTGATGAGCAACTTTAAAGATATTGGATGCACTTTAGGGTTTTAAATCTTAAGTTGAAGCTGGTGGTCAGCAACATCAAAAGAGATTTAAAGGGGGTCTCTGGTAAAGAAAAGTTTAAGAACTGCCACAATAGAGCATAACCAGCATTTTCCATTGTGCCTGGAAATGAACTGGTAGCCAAATTAAGCTGTTCCAAGAAAGAATTACAGTCAGCCCTCCACATTTGTGGGTTTCACTTTTTGGGATCTGATTATTCATGGAGTTTTTGCTGTCACCTCTGCTGCCTCCCTAGGCCATTTTTAACAGGGAACGTAAGCCTCATGAGACTGAGAAACTGCAAACAAGGCTTGTAAGTCCCTCTTAAAAATGGTGTGGGGCGGCAGTGGCGGTGGCAGGAAGCCCCACCAGCCAGCCACTTCTGCCTTGTGAAGGAACCCTGATGCCTCAAAGGAATCCACAGTGGTTTGAATATGGTGTTCATACTCTTTTTGTGTGTTAAATATGGTTTGGGAAGGCCTAGAGTTATTCACGGTTTTTCCACTTTCACAGGGGTCCTGTGCCCCTAACCCTAGCGAATGGGGAGGGATGGCTGTACATGCTCTTTATAGCCAGCCACTGTCCACACTCTGGCCTCAGTGTTTGGCTAAGGTGTGGGTGGAGGAGTATGGGTTAATAGAAATGGAGAAGGTACAAACACTGTCATGATGATCCTCACAATTGTCATTTAAGGAATAGACGTAAGAAGAACCTCCCCAAAGAGAAGCAAAATCTGCTACTTACATTCATGTAAAGATCCTTTCCAGTCCAATAGAAAAAGGGGTGAGAAGGATGAACTCAGCCTCTTGAGTGCCTGCCTGGTTATGCACTGATAGATGCCTCCTGGGATTTGCAGTTTAGGGAAGGGGATTGTGAATTCTCGGTCTGGAGAGCTGTAGTGTCTCTCTGTCATGTACAGAATAACCCCTTGCTCCAAAGAACACACGTGGAACTTAGCGGTTTATTCAAAGGATGGTCACGAGTAACAACTGCACACTTCCCAGAAATTGCCAGACTGAGTCATACAGCAACCTTACATTTTCTTACAAGCAATCCAATACAAATTTGCATGCGCTTAGCTTTCATTGGTTAGTAAAGCATTGCCCTGTATTTTCCAGGCTGGTAGTTTTTCCCAGACTTTCTCGACCTTGAGCAATTGTTGACTCACTCCCTTAGTCCTCTCCGTTATGTCAACAGCACTTTGTTCTCATAATACACCTCACACTTCTTTTTCCTCTTTTGCTCTCCAGCTCCTTCCTCCTTGTCTGGTTACATTATAGCAATTCAGTACATACAGGTAGTTTGCAGGTAGACTTTTATACATGACAGCAAGCATAGCATTCAGCAGACTATAGGATATGCAGTAGGTGGTGCGTCCCAGGCAGACAACTAGCAAACTGGCAGGGCAGAGCTTACTAACAGCAGCGAGAGCAAGAGTAGTCCGAACAAAGTTCAAGTCAAGAATGCAAAGTCCCCAAGCAAACAAATCCACAAAGGCAAATCTGAATCAGCATCAGGCTAGCAGAAGTCCAAGCAAGTCAGAATCCAGGAAACCATAGCAAAGGGCTTCAACCACTGTGAAGATCAATTGTCAACTCAGAGGAGATAAGCCAGCTTTTGCCTTTTATAGACTAACTAGTGTTATTTACCTGGTGTTACCTGGGATTTTATTTTCTCATAGGTAACACTTGTGAGAAATATCTTAGGACTTGACTTACCTTATCTTAGGAGTTAGATGTGGTTGAAATACACAGATTTGAAATCCTGTGTCTCTAATTCCCCAAACTGTGTCGTACAGTACCTGTAACTTTTCCCCATATTCCCCAATCCAATCTGTATTCAGAGTTGTTAACAGACAGAGGTTTGGTTTCTGAAGGAATACACTGTCCTCCTCCTTCTTGCTACTAGGCCTCATCTCCATGGTGTTACCCTGTTTACTGGGGGTCCCGGGAGGGACACCTAAATAACCAAACTGTAAAACACAATTTTGGGGGAAATTAGCTGGAGCACTCACTTAAGCTAACGAGAGGCAGGGTAACTTAGCAGGATCTTGCAACCCAGAGTCTACGGGGTCAGGTCAGTCAAGCAGCCAGATGGGTTTAAAGTAATAAAAATGATGTTTATTGCATACAAACAAATATTGAAGACAACACAGCCACACAGCTAACTAAGAAATTAGAGATTGAATTAAGGATAAAGATTTTCAGGGAAAATGGGGAATACGACATCTGTCTCGCCATCCTGGACCTTGTGGGAGAAGCCGGGGGTGCAGAGAAGAAGCTCAGCTCAATTAGCTGAGGGGAGCTCGCCAAGCACAGCAGCAGCAAGGCTTGATGGAAGTTCTGAGCAATCGGAGGAAGGTCTTGGAATCGGGTTTTTATAGGGTGAATTGGGACTGCAGGCTGTGTCTTACTCGGGGAAAACAATGAGTTTTGGGTGTGAGACAATGTCTCCGAAAGGTCACACTTTAGCATGATTGAGTTAAGTCCGAACTGACAAAGAGGTAGACTGTATGCGAATGCTCAGTGCTTGGCAGTTAAGCTTCTAGCTTGCCGAGTTACCTGCTCGGGGCAGGGAGTCCTTTGTAAACAGCATGCATACATAATGAAGGTGTTTGCAGAGAGGTCTCATAAAGCGGTGATCTGGCTATTTCTGGCCTGCCTGCATTGTCTTGGGATATTGCAGCGTTTGATGGCCGAGCCTAGTTCTGTACTTGTCCGGGGGCCTCACAAACACGTGGAGAGGGGTGGTGGAAGAGAGCCAAATTATTGATATCAAAATGATATCTTTATGCTATCTCCGAGGAGGCCTACCCTGCAGTAACAATGGAGCAAGAACTCTCTGGCTGAGAATTCTAAAGGCGCTTCTCTAACTGGCAACCCCAGGATCCCATAGAAGCTTCACAGCCAATCGTATGAGATCTTCTCACCTCACACAGTCAATCATATGAGGTCTTCCCCTGCCTGATGCAGACAAACAGACAAACTCACAAACTTTGACTTTTATATAGTAGATGATGTTGCCACAGGTGTTCCCTCATTAAAGCCTGTCTGTTACTTAAACAAGCTGAACAGCTGAGACCTTTCTGGCGTCATCTCTCCAGCAAGGTAGGAGTCTGTGTTGTTTCGTCTTCTTATACTTGTTCCCCCCGCTCAGGCCCCTGCTGTTGGTTGTTATTCTCCACCGAGCAAACTTCTGCCTCAGACTCAGAACCCTCCTCCTGTCAGGGACACTTGTTACCCTGTGACTTGGGGGTCCCGGGAGGGACGCCCAAATAACCACCACAACAACAAACAAGATGGGGAAAATTAGCTGGAGCACTCTCTTGGCTAACAAGAGGCAGGGCAACGCAGCAGGATCTTTAAGCCAATGTATACAGCGTCAGGTCAGTGAGGAGGCAAATGGTTCAAATAACAATATTTATTAAACAGTTATTAAAGAAAAGCACAAACATACTGCTAACTAGAAAAGGAAATAGAGTTTCAAGGGGAATGGGTGATACGCCACCTGTCCTGCAGTCCTGGGGAAGCCAAGTGAAGAGGAAGAAACCCGGTATGGCGGCCGAGGGGCATCTGGTGAACCGAGCGGCAGCAAGGCAAAGTGAAGTTCAGACGATCCGGCGAGAGTTCCAAAGAGCTCTCAGAGCGGGGGGTTTTTATAGGGGAAAGAACAACCGCAGGCTAGTCTGGTCTTCGGATGAAAACAATAAGTTTTGGGTTGGAGACAAAGCCTCCGAAAGGTCAGAATTTGCATGATTGAGTTAGAGTCCGAATTGACAATAGTATGGCCAGTATGTAGATGCGGCTTGCTCGGCGGTTAAGTACCTAGCTCGCCAGGGTGTCCTCTCAGGGCAGAAGGTCCCTTCGTGGTACCGTGCATTTGTAATGAAGGTGTTTGTTTCGGGAGGTCCCCTAAAGCAGATCTGGCAATATCTGGCTTGGTTTGGAGGGAGCAACAAGTAGTAGCCGTGCCTAGCTTCGCGCTTGTTCGGCGGGCCTCACAGACACTTGGCTGGTGGCGGAGTAGGGCCGAATTATGATATCAAAATGATATCTTTGGTTCACCAAAGGTCAGGCCAGTACACAGTGGTAACACACTGTCAGGCCAAGGCAGGGACAGTCTGTAACATAAGCATATATATGAAACTAGACCCCCTTCTACCTGTTCTCATACAATATTATGACAGGTAAGCATTGCAACCTGATACCAATCTGTAAACCTCAAGATCTCAAAGGATATTCCTGTGGCAGTTAAAGTTCAATCATAGCATCATAATTTTGATGAGGTGAGAATTGCAGACACTGGGTAGGACAGAAAATTTCAAGAGGGGGCAGATTTAGAATTCTCCCCCAGAAAACTGCAAACCCCAATGTTGTTATGGCAATTTAAAGTGGACTATACCACTCCTAATTGTGTAGCGCAGTGGTTCTTAACCTTTATTTTACTATGGACCCCCTTTAAATATCTTTTGTTGCTGCAGACCATCACAATTAAATCCAGGATTTAAAACTCAATAAGTGCATCAAATATTTATTTAAAGTTGCTTATCAAGGGTATTCAGATTTGGAGACAAGGGAGAAATAAGTAAATGTACACCCTGCAATTATAATTTTTTTTATTAGAATGATTCCACACAAGGTTGTCTCTCTTCCTTTCTTTTTTAAGAATAAAAGCTTGCAACATTTCTTCAAGCCTTAACAGACCCCCTTTGAGAACATTGTGGCTTCCTGTTGTCCCATGAACCACAGGTTAGGAACTACTGTTATAGCGTGAATGACCTCTCCCCTTGTCTTTTATTGCATCACTAGCATATATACCCAGCGTTGCCTGGGATTTTATTTTCTCATAGGCAATACTGGTTAGAAAGATTTGAGATCCTGTGTCTCTAATTCTCCAAAACTGTCTTGTCTAGTGCCTGTAACTTTTCCCCATATTTCTCAATCCAATCTGTATTCAGAGTTATTAACATACAGAAGTTATGTTCCTGAGGAAATACACTGCCCTCCTTCTTGCTGCTAGGCCTCATCTCCATAACAACTGGCCTATTCAAGACAGACACAGTGGACTGAGGCCCAAGAGCTCTCTGGCTGAGAATTCTAAAGGCCCCTCCCTAAACTGCAAACCCCGGGATTCCACAGAATCTTCTTAGGCAGCCGATCATATGAAGTCTTCACCTGACGCAGACAAACAAACTTTGACTTTTATATACTAGAGGAAATATCTATCTGTTCTGAGGCAGGAATGAGGGGCTAGGAGCCCCCACAGCTGTCCCAGAGCTATTCCAGATTCCAGAGCTAGGAGCCCCCACAGCTGTTTTTGTGGCCCTGGCTTCCTGATCTTTTTTGATGCTTCTGTTTTCCTGGGGAAGGAGGTGCCTAGTCCAGAGAAGAAACCCAAAGGTGCCGAAGCACACGAGGGCCAGGGGTGATTGGGATGGGGAACAGGAGGCTGAGCAAAGGAGAGCTGTAGGGGCTTTCTGGATTATTTTCAACCCCCACCCATGTTCTCAAGGAACAAATTGGGTGGGTTCAACTGGTCACAGTTCTGGTTTGGCTTCAGTCACAAGATAGGAAGTGGAAAAACAAGGTGGCTCTCAATTTAAAAAGGAACAGTGGGGCATCTCTCTTCCTGGCATGAAAAGGACTGCTTCCTCCAGCTCTTGCCTAAGTTCTCACATATACAGTATACATTCTTTATCTCATACACACAGTCTCACAAGAAGTCCGAGACCCATCCATGTTGTCCAAGCAGGGATTGGAAAGATCTGCCTTTGTCAGGCCAGGAGGCTGGCTTAGCTTCAGTCACATGATGTATTTCCTGCCTTTTGGTTGTCTGAATAAAGGACCACCACCATGTGTATTTTTGATTTTGCAGTGATGATGGGAGGATTAAAAAAGCTAAGTGGTGCTGCATTAAAAGGACTACGACTTGTTGGGTTGGGCTGAGATATCAGCCCTGCCACATTTCCCAGGTAAGGCTTTAAACTGTGTTCTGGTGGGGAGGGAGACGTAGTATTCAGGACAGGAATTCAGCAAGTGCTAGGGAGAAAAGCCTAAATGTTATAGAAAAAGCAGGCTGAGTAGTACTAGCGACCAACAGTGGGAGGAAACGCAACTTTAGTAAAGAGCTTGCGGGAAGGGCACAGAGTCTTAAATGCCTCTATGCTAATGCACAGAGCATGGGAATAAACAAGATAAACTGGAACTCTTAATACAACAAAATAAATATGATATAATAGCTATCACTGAAACCTGGTGGGATGGGTCTCATGATTAGAATGTAATAATGGGTGTGTGTGTAATAACCTATTTTGGTGAAATAGACTAAACAAGAAAGGAGGAGGAGGAGTTTTATATGACAAGGATGTTTTTACCTGTGAAGAGATCCATGACTTAAATCCAGGAAGCCAGAGCATCTGGGTAAGAATTAAGTGGGCGAGAAACAATAGGGATATCATTGTGGGGGTCTACTACAGACCCCTAAGCCAGCCTAACAATTTGGATGATATTTTCCTGGAGCAGATGACCAGACATTCAAAAAGGAGAGATGCAGTAGTAATGGGAGATTTCAACTATCCTGATATATGTTGGTAGTCAAACTCGGCCAAGAGCATAAGGTCCAACGAATTCTTCATTTGCCTTGCAGACAATTTAATTGTCCAGAAGGTGGAAGAGGCAACAAGGGAATAAACTGTTTTAGATCTGATCCTAATGAACAGGGATGAACCTGTTAATGGAGTGGCAATGGTGGGATCCTTAGGTGGGAGTGACCATGCTCTACTGGAATTTGTTATTCAGTGGGAAGGGGAAGACAAGTGTCACCAGAAATGCATTCTAGACTTTAAGAAACCTGATTTCTGTAAACTCAGGGAATTACTGGCTGAAATTCAATGGTCAAGAATACTGAAAAAGAAGGGAGTTCATGATGGATAGAGGTTCCTTAAAAGTGAGATAACTGAAGACACAATTTAAAAGGAGGAAAAATGGGATGTGTCTAAAGAAACCAGAATGCTTGACTAAAGAACTCTCAGCAGAGCTAAGTGTTAGAAGAAACATGTACAAGAAATGGAAGAATGGGAAAATCACCAAGAGGAATTCAAACAAATTGCCAGGATATGTTGGTCGGGGGGAGTCAGAAAAGCTAAAGCACAGAATGAACTCAGGTTTGCCAAAGAGATTAAAAACAATAAAAAGGGCATTTTTAGATATGTCTGCAGCAAAAGGAAAAACAAGGAAATCATAGGGTTGCTACATGGAGAAGATGGCCAAGTACTAACCTGGGGCAGAGAAAAAACAGAACTCCTCAACTACTCAACTGTTGGGAATGCTTTGATGGGTGTTCCTGCATAGCAGGGGGGTTGGACTGGATGGCCCCTGGGTCTCTTCCAACTCTATGATTCTGTGATTCTTTGTCTCATTTTTGGGGGAGTTAGAGTTTCCCAGGGTGTTAGCTCTTTGGGGCAAATTCTATGAAAGCTAAAACAGTTAGGAATCAGACTTCATTTAGCAGAGTTGCAGAAAAAGCATGTCCCAATTTCTGTGTGGCTTCCCTGAACTGAGACTGACTTGGAAAGCAAAACAAGGCAGGCAGTTTCAGGTTACAAGCTTCAAAAAGTTACTAATGAATTTTACAATCACATATGCATTGGAGAGCCTAGATCCTAATTAGCTAACAAAAAGAGTAAGTAAGATCATAGTTTCATTCTTAACTCATCATCTTCTTGGTGGAAAGGCAAAACATGGTCAGAGAAAAGGAGCTGGAAGTAAGAAATGTCACAGAGAGCAGAGAGAGGGAAGTATGTTTTTTTATGTAAGGCCAATGACCCCCAGGGTCTATCCTGAGTCACATGGTTTGGATACCATATGGTTTGGATACCATACCCATTCGTTTAAATAACACAAAGAGCAAGGCTTTGACATGCAAAGGAAAATTAAACTCTATGCTAGCTAAGCCCCATTTGTCCTAGAACAATGGCAGCAGGAGGAGGGGAGAAGAGACTGCCAGAAATTTCCAACACCATGGCCAAGTAGGGATTCAAACCCAGGTCTTCCAAAGTCCCAGTCCACTACTCAGACCTATAATATTACACTGGCTCTGCTTAAGATCTCCATGCCCCAAAGAGGTAAGAAGACATCTTTAAATAAAATCACTGGATGTCTGTGCTGTGGATATTGTGTCTCTTGATTTTAGTAAGGCCTTTGAAAAAGTCCCCCATAATATTCTTGCAAACAAACTAGTAAAATGTGAGATAGACAATGTTACTGTTAGGTGGACTTGTAATTGGTTCACCGACTGAACTTCAATGGTACTCACCAATGGCTCCTATTTACTCTGGAGAGAAATGACTAATGGTAGATGTCCATGTGAGACTATGTATTTCATTGCTTACTCAAGCCATCAGCTTCCTGTCTATAGTGAATTCCCAGCAAAGAAATAGCTGTAGTAAATGGGCACAAACATTTTGCACTGATTCCTGGCATATTAGGAAAGGGAAATACCATTTCCCCCACATCACATAGCCTGAGAAGCATCAGTCTTCCTTTATTTTTCTCAGTTCTTTTTATGGGAATTAGCACTTTTGTGCATTTTACACTATGGAACACCCCTTCATATTCGCGAGGGTTCAGGGTGCAGAACCCTCATGAAAGTGGGAAAGCCGTAAATCCCCACAATCCTCCTCCCATTCCCCTCTGAAGCTTCTCCTATCCCATTCCTTTGCCTCTGGTCCTGCTGCTCCGGGGGGCGGGGAGCAGCAGAAAAAAGGCAAGCTAAAAAGTTTACCATTACTTTCCCGCAGACAGAGAAGAGTAGAATTCTGAGGTTCTGGTTACCTCCAGTGGCCATCTTGAGAAAGGAAGGGTAGGAGCAAAGAGAGCACCTGACCAACCAGCAGCCGTTACACAGAAGGATGTACAGCCACGCGGCAGAGAGGACGCCCCTCCAGCAGTGACAAGGGTTTTGCTCACCCAAAAGGAAAAAAATGTCCATTTAAAACACAAGCCTCACAAGCCTGGGGTGAGGAATGCAAAGGAATGGGAGGAGGAAAATGGGTGCGGGAGAGGCAAGTATGTGCCTCATGAAAAATCAAATTCAAAAGATCAAACTCGTGACTGTGGAGGGAGGACTGTAGAGATGACCACATTTTTTGTTTCGTTTTACTAATGTTGACAGTTTCTTGGTTTGTTCTTTGGTTGTTGTTTTGTTTCTTGTTTATTATTAGAATTTTTATTGAACAAAGACAAAAAAAGAAATACTACATATCAATATATAAAACTAAAATACGTAATATGAATTTGAAAAAAAAACTAGTGAATGACAACAAACAAACAAAAACCCTATAGATAACTAAAATTTGGTTCCCACCCTTGTTGAAAACAGCTCATATTAATCAAGTAGTTATACCTAACTATTAATCCTTAAATTTACACTAGAAATTAGCACTTGCTGCTAATCATTCTAACAACCCTGAATATATGCCAAAGCAGCTACATGCATCACTTATAAGCAATAAGAATCATTTATCAAATCATTCTATTCTTTGTTAGTTTAAACTATCAGTAATTATCAATCATCAAATAATTATAACTCTTTAAAAAAATTAGCCTAAAATTCTTCAGTTAGTAGCTTAAAACACAAATATATAAGTCAGGTCTAACTTATTCTACATTCTATATAGATCATTCCTAGCTTAATACTATATTAGTTTAAACCCATAAGTCATCAAAAAAACCATAAAGCACTCAAAGTAGTAATAAACCTCCACGTAGCAAAACATCTAAAAGCAACATATAAAGTAAAATTATTAATTCCAATTACACGTCTCAATAATACTAAGAAGATTAATGTCAGAGTATAAAAGGCCTATCAATAGAATCATCAAATCACTCTCATACCCTTCCCAGTAATCAACATTAATAAATCCATTTTCCTCCAATTGTCCTTAAACTCTTGCCCTCAATCTTACACACATTTTTCTTCACCAAAATCACTTTTCTTTCTTCTTTCCAAAGCTCAGTTCTTTTTAAAATAATCCTAAAAAGCAGCTTATCAGATCAGTCAGGCTCAGCCTGTATCTTTCATTCTTGTCAGTAAAAGTCAGTTCTTCTAGTCCGTCCCAGCTGGACGATACAATCTTTCCAAGAAGTTTAAGCGTCACAAATATATAATGTCCCCTTTTCCTAAGACCTTTTAGAGGTGCAAGCAAATTGTCATAAATTTCCATAATGTATTATGACCCAGCTTTAAAATTTGCTTATTTCCTCCTTCTTGCCAAAAACAGGGCCAGGGTAAAACTGCTCACATCGGCAATATTGGCTCTCTCCAATTCATGCTGTGCAATTATTTCAATTTGGACATTCATGGCTTCCGGTTCATAAATCATCTCTGACAGGATTCTTGTCACGCCCTCCTTCATTTGAGCCTGGACAGATATTTTTTCAGGCATCTGTTGAATTCCTACAGCTTCATAGACTCATAGAACCACAGAGTTGGAAGAGACCACAGAGGCCATAAAGGAAGACACCCTCAAAGCAGTCCAAACAGATGGCCATCCAGCCTCTGTTTAAAAACCTACAGAGAAGGAAATTCCACCACGCTCTCAAGCTTCAGCTGTTCCATGCTCAGAATCTCCTGTTATTTGCTCTAAAAATGCATTAAGTTTATTTTCAATGGTAGCTTTAGATTGCCTAAATTCTGCCAGGAATGTCACAAAATAGTCAGGTACATCATCCTCTTCAGATAAATCTTCTCCATTTTGATTGGCATTTTCCAAAATGGGGGTCATGGTTATCTCATACACACACACACACACAATCATAGAATCATAGAAATGTAGAATTGGAAGAGACCACAGGGGCCATCCAGTCCAACCCCCTGCCATGCAGGAACCCAAATCAAAGCACTCCCAACAGATGGCCATCCAGCCTCTGCTTAAAAACCTCCAAGGAAGGAGACTCCACCACACTCCAAGGCAGCATATTCCACTGCCGGACAGCCCTGACCGTCAGGAAGTTCTTCTCCTTCTTCAGGTGGAATTTCCTTTCTTGCAGCTTGAATCCACTGCTCCTTGTCCTGGTCTCTGGAGCAGCAGAAAACAAGCCCACTCCCTCCTCTACACGGCATCCCTTCAAATATTTAAACATGGCTTACCATGTCCCCTCTTAACCTTGTGAATTGTGAACTGAAAACATAGATGCTCAGTTCACCAACAAACTCTTTGATACTGAAGACTGCAGAAACAATGCTTGTGAAAACTAGACTTCAGTAATTGAACTAATGACTTTGGTCATTTCCGCACTGTAACACTGTGATAGTACTATTTGCCAGTGTATAAAACACACTTCCCCCCAAAAAAATGCTTTCTGAAAATGGGTGCATCTTATATGTTGGCGCATACAGCTAATTCCTGCCTGCTGGGGCAAGAAGAAAAGGAAAGACACCTTTCTGTTCCTTTTTGCCTCTGCGGGGAGTTCTCTCCACTCAAGCAGAAACAAAAGGAACGAAGAGAAAGCAGTTCCTTTCACCCTCCGTTCCTATTCTTTCTGCCTCAGTTGCATGCTTTTGCCACCCCCTGCACCTCTCCACACTCACTTGCCACCCTTGTGCACCTCTCTGCACTCACTCACCACCCCCGCGTACCTCTCCACACTCACCTCCCCACATCCACTCACCATTCCCCCTCCCTCTGTGCCTGGTCACCATTTTCTGTGGAGAAGGTGAAGTTTAGGGTGCCAGAAAGTGTGAACTTAGCACAGAGTACATACTGAAAATTGGTTAACTAACCATTGCTGCTTTGAAAATGAAACTGGAGGCAGAAATGACAGGAATAGGGGGACAGGGTACTAAATTCCCCCCCAAAGAATGCAATCCAAAAATAGGGTGCGTCTTATACGGCGTGTATGTGTATGTGTGTAAACAAGGGAAACAATACAGAACATCCCTTTACTCCAGCATTACTGTCTCATGGCCATCTAGAGTTCAGTATAATCTCACACAAAACAGCTTATGTTCCCAAACATTTGATAAGGATTGTTTCCAAGCTGGAGCAGGTCCAGAGGAGGGCAACCAAAATGGTGAGGGGCCTGGAAGCCATGCCCTATGAGGACAGACTTAGAGAGCTGGGGATGTTTAGTCTGCAGAAGAGAAGGTTGAGAGGGGACATGATAGCCATGTTTAGATATTTGAAGGGATGTCATGTTGAGGAGGGAGTGGGCTTGTTTTCTCCTGCTCTTGAGACCAGGACAAGGAGCAATGGTTACAAGTTGCAGGAGGGGAGATTCCACCTGAACCTCAGGAAGAATTTCCTGACGGTCAGGGCTGTCTGGCAGCGGAATGTGCTGCCACGGAATGTGGTGGAGTCTCCTTCTTTGGAGGTTTTTAAGAAAAGGCTGGATGGCCACTTGTTGGGAGGGCTTTGAGGGTTTTCCTGCATGGCAGGGGGTTGGACTGGATGGCCCTTGTGGTCTCTTCCAACTCTACATTTCTATGATTCTATATGAACCTTCTCAGGACAGTGAGAGCCAGCAACAGTAGCAACCAGCAAGAAGACCAACAAGATTGCCTTAAAAACAATTTTCATAATTCCAAGCTTGATGACTTTGCAAATATTCAGCTGAATATATAAGCCCATCTTCCACTACAATTAACCAAGGCAAATGTATCAATAACAGTTGATGTAGAGAAAAGAAGAAAAAGGTCCCTTAGTCTAAAAACTCCAAAATCAAAGTCCACAGGTAAAAAAAAACAGCTAACAAAATTTAATAGTCATATACCTTAAAAATCCAAGTGAAGGACTCCGGTGTGAAGATGAAATCAAGAGAGAAATTGGAAACTGAAGGAATAAAATTAAGCTGGTTTCCCTATAGACAACTAAAGGAAAGATTTCAGACGGATGTACAAACTTATGGAATACAAAAAAAGAGGAACAAATCCACTTATTGAGAATGTTAAGAGAAAATCCACCACATTTATTAGCATATTTGTATAAAGAAACTTTACAACAAGAATGTGAGGAAAAGACAGTTAAAGCTGCAATGATTCAATGGGCACAAAATGTTGGACACTCAATACAGTTAGAATGGTGGGAACAGAGCTGGCAACGTACACAGAAATTTACTGCTGCTCAAAATTTAAAAGAAAATTACTATAAACTATTTCATAGATGGTACATGACACCAGAAAAATTAAAGACAATTTATAAGACAGGTACAGGTCAACGTTGGAAATGTCAAGAGAACTCTGGTACACTATTTCATATGTGGTGGTCATGTCCTAGAGCACAAAAATATTGGAAAGAAATACATAAGAAAATAAGTTCAATTTTGAAGATTCAATTCGAGATGACACCGGAATTTTACTTGTTAAATATGACACATGCATTAGAGGGAACGCCAGCTAAGAGACATTGGAGAATTATATTGTACATGGTGACGATGGCCCATATTGAATATGTACAACTTTGGAAAAATGAAACTACACCCACAATGGAACAGTGGTGGACAGCTTTTATGCAAAACAGAAATGTGGACATACTTACACAAAGATTGAAAGGGAACTTAGATGAGGACATTAACAAAGAGTGGAAGATCGTTACAGATTTAGGTTGAGGGTTGACAGAGGGTAACACATTTGTCATGATAACAATTATTATACAGTTAACAGTTAAGGAAATATCGTGTAACAAGTAAAGTAAAGATATATAGCAGGAACTAACAAATCATAGATTATTAACATCTTATTGCAATACGTGGTATAACAAATAGAGGGAATATCAATAATTGTAATCCAGAAAGGAAAGGAAGAAGGAATAACGTTACATGTAAACAAAGCAGAAATTATTGTTTATTTGTTGAAATGTGAATAAAATTATTAAAAAAAAAGTCCAAGTGAAGGAGCAAGGAAAAACACGGTTAAGATATTTAGCACATGCTAATCAAAAGGAGATACTCTTTAAATCCTGCATTGCCTGCAAAGGCTCTTAAACATTAGGGGTACAGTTTCAACTGAGACAACCAAGTGCTTCTTGTCTTCCTTCAGCAACAATGTTAATACAATCAAAATGCATACATTCAAGAGCTCCAGACGCAATTAGTGTAGTGTCCTTACGGGGGTGGAAAACACTCACTCTCTGGCTCCACTGAAGCACGTGATTTTCCTCAGTCTTGGGACTGTTGCAGCTGGCGTTTCTGGGTGGACGTCTAGCTTGTTCCAATCTCAACGGATCGGAGTCTTTGGACTCTCTGTGTATTGGAAAGTGTACTAGCTTCACAAGGGGAGCCTCCTGTGACAGAACGCGGGGGAGTGGCATCCTGGGTGTCGGAGAAGCCGCCCAGCAACAGGTTGCTAGGCAACTAGAATGGCCACTCTAGAGAGAAACCCAGCCCCAGGAGGGGATTGGAGGCCTCAGAAAAAATCATATATAGTGGGCACACTGATTTTAGTTTAGAAGTGACACTTCAGGAAGCAAGAACTACAGTAGCACTGCCGTATCCATGGGGGATTGGTTCCAGGCCAGCCTGTGGATATTGAAATCTGCAGACAGCACTGAACGCCCTGTTCCGCCACCCACCCCAGCCTGATCACAATGGCAGCGGGCAGGAAAACAGCGAGGAGCGTGGGATTCCACGCTCCCCGTTGTTTTCCCACCAGCCACCGCTGCGATTGGGCCCAGGGCCCGCAGAAGGAGGTGGGAAAACAGCAAGGAGCATGATCCCACGCTGCCCTCTGTTTTCCCACTGGCTGCCAATGCCATTAGGCCAGGGCCCGCGGCAGGAGGTGGGAAAACAGTGAGGAATGCAATCCCATGACCCTTGCTGTTTTCCTACTTCGAACTGCTGGCCCCGAGCCCGACTGCAGTGGCGGCCGGTGGGAAAAGAGTGAGGAGACAGAATTGCTCTCCTCACTACCTCCTGCCACCTGCCCCAGGCCGATCTCGGCCAACCACAGATAATTGAATCCGCGGATCATGAATCTGCGGATACAGGGGTCCTACTGAATCCTTCAGCCACAGAAATTCTTATTCAGTCAAGGCGGAGGGGAACGAAAGGGCTGTGTTTTCTCACAGAAAAACCAGAGAGACAGGCAGAAGAGAAATCAACCCACTTTTTTCTTTGTTTTGGTATCTATTTTCAAAACACAAACCAAGTTATATAGATAATTAAAAACATATACCGTTATAGCAACAATACATGGAAACAGTAGGGACATTAAGGTAGCCACAGCAAAATAAAATCCAATACTTTTTCTTACAATATTTGAATATTAAGTAAGTTAAGATTACTAACATATTATTTTTTCAAAGCAATGACTGATAGTTCCTCCCCACTTTCTCTCTAAATAGTTGATTAAACAATTCCAATCTTTCCTTTGCAGAATGATCATCTCAAGACAAGGTGGGGAGACTTGACCCGGACTGAAAAAGACGAGCCTCCAACTGGTTGATAGGCATATTCTCCTCTCTTGTCAAGTCTTCCTAGAAATCACCATTTCAAATAGTGGTGGGAATCCCATAGTCTGTGGGTCACATGTGGCTGGCAAGACTGCAAATCATGACTCTAAAGTTGGGTGGACAACTACAACAAACCCAGGGGCCACTTTTATGCCCAGGAAAACTCTGGAGGATGCATGCGCTACGGGAAAATAAAGAACCAGGACTCACTGGAATTCCACCCTCTGGTTATAAAAAATGGATGCTGTTGATGTTAAGCAATACAGAGGCCTACCAACCTATGCTAAAAGTAAATTCATCAACTTCTTTTTGTCAAAAAAAAAAGGGTGGGGACAGTCTAGAGACTCCAGAAGTGTTGGGGGACCACAAAAACATACTTGAGGGGAGCCACATGATGGCTCTAGGCCCACACTCTTCTCACTCTGCAAAGGAGAATGATTTTTCTTTAAAAGTGAGGACCACTCCCCCTCCACACACACACACACACACACACACACACACACACACACACACACACTCTTTGTTCAAGCAAAAACTTAAAAATCTAAATGGGCTTTCCCCCCCCTAATCCAGAAATGATACTTCTTGTTTTGTGTCAAGGGGCTAATGAAAACCCAAGAGGATCATGGGGCCAGAAGAATAAAAATATATGTCAGCCGGCACAGCCATTAGTAGTCTCTCTACCTTCAACAGTGCCTAGGGCAGAGAATGGAAGCTGCACCCCTAGGTGGTGCTTCTCCTGCCACAACCCCAAACCAAGGAAGACCCCCAGCAAGGCCAGCAGTGGGCCAGGCTGGAGGGGCTGCCTCTCCCACCACTGCTCCGGGCCAAGCAAGAGCCCAGCAAGGGTGGTGGCGGGCCCAAGTGGAGGGCCTGACTTTTCCACTGCTGCCCCTGCCACCCGGGCAAAGGAAGACCCCAGTGAGGGCAGCGGCGGGCCAATGAGTGGATGCACACATTCATTCATGGAAAGCACAATAGGATGCAGCCTTGTATTTCCCATCCAGCTCACACTTCTCATTCACTCTGGACTTAGAGTGAAGAGCAGCCTGCTCCCCCTCTTTTTCTGGGGCCACTTCCTCCTCCTCCTCTGATGCCACAGCCAAATCCTCCCAGTCTAGCACCGTTTTTTCGCACCCCTTTGATATTGGCGCCCTGGGCATGCATCCCCCTTGCCCCACCCTCTGACAGCCATGTCTAGCTTAGCCTGACTGTAGCCATTTTGCTACGTACATTTGCACGTCCTTCATAGCTGCGTTCCATTTGATTTTTGGGTGATGCAGAAGGAGTTGGTTGGACAGTAGGAACCGAGGTCGTTCAGGAGACTAGTTACAAGATAGAACATGAGAATGGTACGTATGCAGCAAAGGTACGGGAGGGGTGAGAGGTGTTCAAAGCAGTGAAATTGTCTGCTCATCTCCCATTCTGGCAAGGGTGTTGTCTGTGTTCTGAACTTAATCCTTAATACTTTCTGGATATATCTATGAAGATTGCTTATTGAGTTAGTGTTGGAAATTACAGCACCATTCTCTCTTCCCCATCTCTTTGGCTATCCTGGCTAAGGTTCTCAGCAGCCGTTCCATCTCTGAGGACACTGTTCTCCTTCAACTGCACTTATTACACTCTGACTCTGACTCACTACACCAGAGCTTTCCATGTTGGTGACACTTTTTTTTTTAGACATGCATCATTTCGCGACACAGTAGTTCAGTTTTACTAGCAAACCAGAGGTTAAACTAACTCCTTATAAGAGATACAAATGGATACGTAAATTGTAATAACAAAATGTACGGGGACACAACATATTTCATGAAAACCTTTAATATATTTTTAAAAAAATATGATTTATTAACAACATACATTTCCAAGACTGTAGGAGACACACCTGCACACTTCAGGCAACACACTAACATGTCGCTGCACACCACTTGGAAAGCCTTAAACTACACACACATAGTGCTGCTTAACTGTCAACTGATTTTAATTGCTCTTAACTTCTGAAATATGCTAAGCATATCTTTAATCTAAGTAATTAATTGTTGAGTTTTAATGTATTATTATACACTTTTGGTAAATGTTCTTCTTTTACATTTTGAATTCTGCTGTCTGCCTTGTCTTTCAAGCCAGCCATCATATATTAAGAAACCACACTCATGGAGAAACGTTTTCTCTGTAACTCTGCTAATACTGAGTTCGCATAAGACTGATTGCATGAGTAACGCTCACCTTCCAAGTTAGGTTAAAACAAGACTTTACAATACTCTTCTCACTCCTGGAGTTTGCCTGTCCTAATTTAAAAGAAGGAAACCTAACTGGAGAATAATTAGAAGGGAATGCCTGCCTTGAACATTAATCTGAAGCACTGTAGAACATCTTTGCCTAACCTCCAAACTGGGATATACAATCATCCCTCCACATTCGCTGGGGTTAGGGGCACAGGACCCCTGTGAAAGTGAAAAAACCTTGAATAACTCTAGGCCCTCCCAAACCATATTTAAGACACAAAAAAGTATGATCACTATATTCAACCCACCATGAATTCCTCTGAGGCATTAGAATTCCTTCACAAGGCAGAAGTGGGCGGCTGGTGGGATTTACTACCACCCCCACTGCTGCCCCACACCATTTTTTAATAAGGACTTACAAGCCTCCTTCACAGTTTCTCAGCCTCACAAAGCTTGCAGTCCCTATTAAAAATGGCAGAGGGAGGCAGCAGAGGTGACAGCAAATAATTCGTGAACAATCAAATCCACAAATGTGAAGGGCTGACTGTAACAATTTACTGAATAATCAAAGTTTAAAAGACAAAAGTCTTCAAGAGATCAAACGGCTTAAAATAGATCAGAAGATCACACCTCTAGGGTGGTAAAAGAATTCTTGGGCATGTTCACAGAAACATGGACTTCTTGGGTTAGTGTGTAATAGAAATACATCTCAAAGCAAAGGAAACTCATAACCCAAGCTTTTTAAAACAAAACAGGAAATTTGGCTGCTCTTTGAACAAAACTGCTTTACAGCAAGCCAAGCCAACCTTAAGACTGTACTCACTCAGAAAACATTTTACAGGGACTGGACAGGATACAGAAGGTCTAGAGAAAATACAAGCAGTCAGAAAACAATTTCTGAGAAAAATAACGAAAAGAAAGGAAATGGGCCATCAAACATCTAACTGCACCAGGCACAAAAAAATTCCAGGAGGCAACATTTTAAAAAAAATCTCACTTATAGGACACACTTTAGGATTGTTTGGTGCGTACTTTCAAAAACTGTTTTTTAAAAGTTGTTTTTGTGTGCCTTAAAGTGTTTCAACTTGTTTCCTCTTTTTTCCATTGGTTGCACATTGTCATGGGAGTTTCAATAGGCTGACGGTCAATACATCAATACCAAAATGACTAAATCACAATTCAAATAAATCTGTGATTCCCTCGTTTCTATGTGGATTCTGTGATATGTCACAATTCTGAAGGAAAGCATTTCCCACATTCTTCTCATTTGTATTGGTTTCTGTCTCATGTGGAATTTCTGGTAGCTCACAAGACAAGAACTGTCAGCAAAACATTTCCCACTTTCCTGACATTTGTATGGTTCCTCTCCTGACCAGCTTCTTCAGTGGGACACAAAATTTGAAACTAGGAGTAGACATATTGGTGCATTATCAAAACTAAATAATGATTTGGGTTTTTTTTTACAATGGGCAAGAATATGTTTAATCTACAGTATGAATTCTCTGATGTCTCTTAACGTCTGACCTTTTAGCAAAACCTTTCCCACATTCTTGGCATTTATATGGTTTCTTTCCTGCGTGTCTTCTCTGGTGGGATACAAAGTTTGAATTCTGAGCAAAACACTTCCCACACACTTGGCATTTGTATGGTTTCTCTCCTGTGTGGATTCTCCTATGATTCACAAAGGATGAATTGTAAGCAAAACATTTCCCACAAGCCTGGCATTTATATGGTTTCTCTCCTGTGTGGACCCTGTGATGAATCTCTAGACTTGACTTACGAGCAAAACACTTAGCACATTTTGGGCATTTATATGGTTTCTCTCCTGTGTGGAGTCTCTTGTGCTTCGCAAAGTCTGAACTCCTAGCAAAACATTTTCCGCACTCCTGGCATTTGTAAAGTTCTTCTGTATGGACCCTCAAGTGGGTCATTAGTGCAGATCTATAAGTAAAATGGTTTCCACACTCCTGGCATTTGTATGGTTTTTCTCCTGTGTGGATTCTTTGGTGGACCACCAAGTGTGAATTGTTAGCAAAACATTTCCCACACTCTTTACATTTGTATGGTTTCTCCCCTGTGTGGATTCTCTTATGTTCAACAAGGGATGAACTGTAAGGAAAACATTTCCCACACTCCTGGCATTTGTATGGTTTCTCTCTGGTGTGGACTCTCCGGTGGATGACAAGGTGTTCAATCTGAGCAAAACATCTCCCACATTCTTGGCAAATGTGCAGTTTTTTCCCTGTGTGCGTTCTCTGATGACTCAAAAGCTTTGACTTGAGAGCAAAACATCTCCCACATCTCTGGCACTTACATGCCTTCTCTCCTCTGTGAATTTTCTCATGATTTACAAGGTTTGACTTGAGAGCAAAAACCTTCCCACAATCCTGGCATTTGTATGCTTTCTTCCCTGTGTGGACTCTCCGATGCCTCACAAGGAGGGAACTGTAAGGAAAATGTTTCCCACACTCCCGGCATCTGCACGCCTTCTTTCCTCTGTGAATTTTCTCATGATTTACAAGGCTAGACTTGTGAGCAAAAACCTTCCTGCACTCCTGGCATTTGTATGTTTTCTTTCTCCTGTGGATTCCCTGATGCCTCACAAGGTATGAAAGGTAAGGAAAATATTTGCCACAGTCCTGGCATCTATGTCCCTTCTGTCTCCTATGGTCTCCTTGATGGTTCCCAAGGTGTGAATGGTCATTGAAACCTTTCACAGACAGCTCACATCTGAGTCTTTCTTTTCCATGGTGAACTTTCTTGTGAACCACAAGCTGCATCTTTGAGGCAAAGTATTCCCTGTATTTGCAGGGCTCCCTTCTGGCATAACTTTCCATTTCTTTGTGGCCTTTCTGGTGGCTGGGAAACTCCACTTTGTCATTAGAACCCTTCCCATGTTTGGTGCATGCATCTTCTTTCCTCCAGTGATCTCCTATGAAGGACAAGAGCAGAAAATTGATGTCAGCATTTGAAGACTAAGACTGGAACTCAGAGAATCTCTTCCCTACCTCTCCAACAGCCACTTTATGTATGGTGGGGTGAGAAGGAGAATCAGCAGAGTGGAAGGCCAAACAAGGACAGGGAGTGAGTGGAGGAGCAGCAGAAGGAGTAAAATAGCAACAAAGAATATGCAAGAGTTTGGGTGGGAAGAAGAACAAGAAAATGGCAACCAACAGAAGAAGATAATATGCACCTGGAAGAATAAGGACATTTCCGCACTAGACTGTTATAGTGCTATCATTCCACTTTCAACATTCTATGGAATCCTGGGGGTTGCAGTTTAGGGAGGGGCCTTTGAGGGCCCTCCCTAAACTGCAAACCCCAGGATTCCACAGGATGTTGAAAGTGGAATAATAGCACTATAACAGTCTAGCGCAGAAATGGCCTAAACCCCGTGAAAGTGGAAGCAGGTGAAGGAATGTAGGGGTGAAGAAACAGTACTTGGCAGGATGTTGGACAGTTGATTTGAACAGCCTAAAAGGTGGATACTTTCACAGTCTATAATACCACCCCCTCTCAAAAAATGAATCTCAACCTTTATTTTGTTTGAAAATGCTTCTGCTTTAAAACATTGATTGCCGCTTGTAGTACTACTTTCAGTCTGTCACTACAGGCCAGAAACCAAGCTCCTTGGAGCAAGAGAACTCATCAGAAGCAGAAAACCTAGAGGCTTTGTCCAAATACTTACAGCTGCTTTTGGGTGGAGGTACAGAGTATTTAAACCTGTTCTCTCAACAGCAGAAATGTGACAGGTTATGCAACTTAGGCCATTTCTCCACTACACTGTTATGGTGCTATTATTCCACTTTCAACATCCTGTGGAATTCTGGGCTTTGTAGTTTACTGAAGCCAAAGAGCTCTCTGGTTGGGAATTCTAAAGGCTCCTCCCTAAACTGCAAACCCCAGGATTCCAGAGGATGTTAAAGTAGAATAATAGCACTATAACAGTGTAGTGGGGAAATGGCCTTAGACAAAATACATTTTGCATAAACTTATTACTTTGTGATTTTTACCTGTTTGTAATTCTAAGAATGTTACATCTCTTTCTTGAGCTTGGAAAAGTAACAAAACCAAAGCACATTTTCCAACCTCTGTTATTGTATGGATATGGAGAACTAGAATATCACAACCCTGAGAGAGAGAGAGAGAGAGAGAGAGAGAGAGAGAAATTCCTGATGCCTGGTTCGATAGATACTGCTCAATTAGGGCTTCCCCAGATAAAGAGAGAATTGAAGACTGTCATTTTTGAATAAATCTAAGGAAATACTGATGTTGGAACAATGCTGAGTTTTAATATACCACAGCAAAGTTTGCTGCTTACAGAATGAAAAACAGTATTATATGGTTTCCTTTAGTAAAAAGGGAAAAGCAGGACATAGCAACTAGTTTTCACATTGCGTATCAGGCTTCTATGTCAGACAGAGAGCCAACATGGGGTAGTGGTTTGAGTGTGGGGCTATGACCCTGGGGTGCAGGATTTGATTCCCTGCTGGGCCATGGAAATCCATTCGATGAGGCTGGGCATGTCACATGCTCTCAGCTCCCAGAAAATCCCACGAAAATGTTCTGTATCCCCCCTCTCTGTGTCTGTTCCCACTAAATTGAGGGGAGCATTTTGTCTCTGTTTTAGGGCCTTTCTGCACTCACTGTTACTGAGTTCAAAGAGCTCTCCAGCTTACAATTCTAAATGTCCCTCCTTAAACTGCAAACCCCAGGATTCCACAGGATGCTGAAAGTGGAATAATAGCACTATAACGGTATAGTACAGAAAGGCCCCTAGTCCATCTTTCTCTGTTCTCATGCACACAGTAAAGAAACCATCCACTAGTGTATTATTAGCATCAGAATCTCATTCCTAATCATAAACAAGCAGCATCTCTTAAGGTAAGGGTAGGGGCCCTAATCTCCCTCCAGATGCTGATGAATTCCTCCTCTCCTAATGCCTCATCATTCACTAGACTGCAAAGAGTCCTACCTAGGTTGAGAAGGACTGATGTGAAGAAGAGTTTCAAAACATCTGAAGGAACATGGGTTTCCACAGCCTTGCCTTAAGAGAAGCTTCCCAAGATCACTGCATATGACAGCAGAAATTATTACCAGTGAGGAAAAGAGAGAGCCTTACCAAGAGCGGCCACGATCCCACGCGTTTCCTCCATGACCTCCAGGTAGAGGGTGCTCTGATCGGGAGCCAGCAGGACCAGCTCCTCCTGGGAGAAATGAACAGCCACATCCTCAAAGGTCACTGGACCCTGGATGAAAAACAAAACTATTTCCTTCTCACACACAGAGTAAAGATTATCAAGGTGGGAAAAAAAATCCCAAAGGCCAATTAACGTGGGCTGGCAGAGTCATTCATGAGTTACCTTTGTGATCATTCCTGTTGAGGACAAGGCTCTCAGTGGTTACCAGCCAGGTCAGCTACAAGCCACCTTTAGAAGCAGGGGGACATACCTCTAAGCGTATAGGAGAGGGACATTGTGTCTTGGCCCAATGGCTTGTTAGAGACCCCTCCTTCATGTTACAGTAGCCACTGCTCTGCCCTCGGAGGGAAAGAAGAGCAGCCATCATGCCTTGACCCTTGCAGCTGACGAACACCCCGCCCTCCATGATCTAACTGCCACTGTTTGGGCCTCTGAGGGCAAAAAAGAGCAGCCAACATTTGTGGCACTTAATCATCTCCTCCTCTACTGCCATTCCCTTTCCGTCTATTTGGTGTCTTATTTGGATTGTAAGCCTGAGGGCAGGAAGCTGTCAAATGTTATTTTTAAACCTCAGTTAAAAACCTTTTGGTTTTCAAAAGCTTGCCTGAAGCAAACAGGAGAAGAAAGATCATCCCTCGGTTACGCTTTCTTCCACATACAGTGAACACCTGGAGGAAAAGCTCTCATTTAGTCTTCATGCAGTGATATGCAGAGGGATTCAAAGCCACCTTTTTTTTTTTTTTTTTTTTTTGGTGCTCTCTGGCCTCTAAAGGTCTGGTTTTCTAAGTTTGTTTTACTTTATTTATTTATTTTTTTATTAAAATTTTTGTAAAACTAAAAGTTTACATATATCACATATTGTTTACCTTATATCATATTGTACATCATTCTTACATAGATTTTCTGTTAATTTTTAATACTTTCTGTACAATATTGAATATTCCTTAATATTTTATTTAATCAATCCCTCTTTCCCCCTCCCTCTCTATCCTATCCCCCCCATCTTTAACAACACATTTTATATTAACAATATTTTTTCCTATCAATTTTCCCCTCCCTTCTCTTTCTATATTTACTTCCCCTTCCTCCCCAATCTTCCCTTTTTAAGCCACCCTTTTTAAAAGTGCTCAAAGAAACTTCAGGCCAGGATACATTACTTTGTCTTAGTGTTGCACACATTCTTGAAAGCTCAACATCTTCCTATCCAGAATCTAAACAAATTGCTAGTTTTAGGAACAGTTACAACAACAAAAATAAAGGAAACACTATTTTCAGCCACCGCTACCAGGGAGTGAGCTGTGGGCTGTTCCCTCCATGTCTTTCCAGTGATCCTACACTTACTTCGTGTGGTTCCACTCTATCACAAGGAAGGTGAGATAAATGGGTCCCTGTGGCTCCCATCACTGTAGATTCTGTGTGAGAGACAAAGGCAGAGGGAAGCTAGTTGTGTATGACTGTCAGAGATTACAGAGTCATCTATTTAATATATATCTCAACTTCCTCCCAATATGGTATCAATGCTGGCTCATGACACAGGAAGACAACTTTAAATATAGGATGGGGGACACGTGGCTGGATAGCAGTACATGTGAAAGGGATCTAGGAGTCTTCATAGACCACAAGCTGAACATGAGTCAGCAGTGTGATGCGGCAGCCAAGAAAGTCAATGCAATTCTCGGCTGCATCAACAGGAGTATGATGTCTAGATCGAGGGAGGTACTGGTACCCTGTGGTCTCTTCCAACTCTACATTTCTATGATTTCTATGATTCTAAAGAAACTTACTGACAAGTAACCACTTGAACAGAGAGCCAGCATGGTATAGTGCCTTGAGGGCTGAAGCACAACCCCAAAGACTCGGATTTGATTCCCTGCTCAGCCATGGAAATTCAGTGGGTGACCTCAGGCACATCACATGTGCACACGCACATACACACAGCCCCCAGAAAAACCTATGATAGTATTGTCGTAGAGTTGCCACCAATAGGAAGCAACTTGAAGGCACACAACAACCTCTTGAACACTAAATTATGAATACAAACTTAACAAAGCTTATCAGAAAGTGGTCCCCAAGGGCATACTAAGACCTACACCCCAAGTAAATAAAAGAGTTGCATGTAAGATAGTAAGGTATAATGGTTAGGGTGTTGGGACTGGGGTTTGTGAGATCTACTCCCCACAGAGCATGAAATTTACTGGGAAATCCTGGGCTAGACATTCTCTCTTAGCCTGACCTACCTCACAGGGTTATTAATGGTCAGCCACAAATTTATACACACATACGAAGAGATATATAACACACAGGCACAGAGATAGAGTTAGTCCTTGCCTTGCAAGGTGGCACCTCTGTCATCAGCCTTCTTGATCTTCCTTGGCTGGGACCTCTTCCTTGTGTTCGATGGACTCTTCCCTGACATAGCGCAATCAGATGGAACCTCCAAAGAGACATGAAAGAGCAATGAAGCTTCAAGACATAGTGGGGAATTTTAAAACATGGCAAAAATACTTAAGAGGGTGGTGAGACTAGTGGGTTTGAGACATCCACTCACAACTGCTTCCAGCTTGGAGAAGAGAAAATTAAGAGATGACAAGATATTCATGTTCAAATATTTGAAAGGATGTCATATGGAAGATGGTGTGAGCTTGTTTTCCACTGCTTCAGATGACAGAGAAGCCTGAAAGCCTAAGAATGATGGGACTTAAGAGTAACATAGAAGAGTATAAAGGAAGAAATTAGCCAGGCCCTTGCAGAGTTTCCCCAGTGCCCTTTGGGCGACTTGCCTGATTTATTATTAATAGCTATTTATAAAATAGACACTTGAGTGAGAATGGTCACTGACTGGAAATTACAATACCAGCCTTGAGAAGCAGCAGCTTGACCTGCTATAGGCATGAAGAATGGAATGTATACTACTGATAAAAAAGGAGAAACTGCCAGGTTCCCAGAGTATGGAATGTAAGGAGGCTTCACTTTAGATAAATAACAGAGAGGTGCTAAATAACTGATACATTGGGGGGCTTCTACACAACAGGGCCAAAGTGCATGATACCCTGATACCTGAAGCCCACCAGATTTTACATAGAAGGAATACAATGTAGTATGCTAATTCATTATCTTATGGACAAGTATAAATGTGTATGACTTCTTTTGTTGTGGCACATCTGATTTGCGGAAATCTCATCAGACATCAATCTTTCTTTTGGCCTGGGCTACTTTTATCTTGAATCTCCCACTGGTATGTAACTCATTGGCTTCCAAATAACCTGGCCATTTCACCATCACAGAGACTAGGGCCATTTCTGTACTACACTGTTACAGTGCTATTATTCCACTTTCAACATCCTATGGAATACGAGGTTTGCCATTTAGGGAGGGGCATTTAGAATTCTCAGCCAAAGAGCTCTTTGGCCTCAGTAAACTACAATCCCCAGAATTCCACAGGAATAATAATAGCACTATGGAATAATAGCACTATGACAGTGTAGTGTGAAAATGGCCTAGGACACAGAACAATTGCTTTAAACTATAAGAAAAGAGATTCCACCTAAACGCTAGGAACAACTTCATGGTGGTAAGACCTGTTTGACAATATGCTGCCTCCAAGTGGGGTAGAATCCCCTCCTTTGCAGGTTTTTAAACAGAGGTTGGATGGCCATCTGTCGAGAGTGCTTCAGTTGTGTATTCCTACATGGGAAGGGACTGGGCTGCTCAGCCCTTATGGTCTCTTCCAACTCTATGAATTTATGATTCTAGGGGATTCCCCCTTAGAATGGGAGCATACACCACCCCTGAACTCACCAGGTGCCACACTGGGCTAATGCAGCTACAACACTGGCAAATCTTGGGTGCCTTGTAATGTCATCTGTGAGTTCCAGTGAAAAAAAGACAGAGAGGGAACATGCAGCTTGTTTGAAATGAGAGTCATGCTTCTAAAAGGATTTGGGGGTTGAAAAGTGCATTACAAAACAAAGGGCAAGCTCCCCACACTCAAGCTTTTCAAAGGGGCACCAAATTTCAGCCAGAGAGCAACAAATTTGGTAGTGTCTTTGAGATGGCAGCAGTAGAAACAAAGAGGGCTGGAAAAACAGGGCACTGGGCTTACAGCTTATTTGTCTCTGCCGTAAAGACCCCACGAGGAAATGTTCTCACCTGCTGCTTTTTCTGCTTCTTCTCCTCTGCCTGACTCAGGAGGAAACCTTCCGCCAGGGCCACTGCCTGGGAAGAAGTCTCTGCTCCACATTCCCTCACCCAACTCTCCATCTCTGTAGGGAGGATGTTCAGAAACTGTTCCAGGATCACCAGATCTAGGATCTGATTTTTGGTGTGTTGTTCTGGTTTCAGCCATTGACAACAGAGATCATGTAGGCGGCTGCAAACCTCTCGGGGCCCTTCGGCATCCTCATAGGAGAACTGCCTGAAGCGCTGATGCTGGGTTTGTAAACTGGCCATGTCCTCACCCAGGAACATCTGTGCCATTTTTTCCCAGAACTCTCTTCTGCCCTCAGCACAGATAGCATCTTTTCCCCATTTTGAAGCCAGCTGAGCCTGCCTTCTCCATCTCTGAACCAGAGTACAGTGAATCTGCCAACGGGATCAAACTTACTCCTCTTCCTTCTCTCTAACAGCAAAGACTTTCTTCCCAGTTCATGCTCCAAAATTCTGCAAAAACCAATATAATGCTGTTGTAAGAAATATAACCCCACACAGCTAAGAAAAAATGTAGAAGAGTCCAGTTAGCTACCATGTCTTCCCCAAAGGAAAAACAGGTGAATGACGAAGCCCAAACCAAGTTACAAAATTCAAGGTAGAAAACTGAGATGGGTCTTTTGCCTAAGTAGAGCAAAGAGGACTGGAAACATCCAATTAATGTAATGTAGGAAAAAGCCTCAGGACTTTGAAAAGAGAGACAATTTTATTATTAACAACAGTCCAACACAACTCAACCTAAAAATATTTTTACGGTCTTTATAACTTTAAAATCAACCCACAGGGATTCTAAAAAGAGTGCCACCAAAGCTTATACCTGGCACCTGACTGATTTTAAAGGTTGCATTTAAGGTTCTAATCCTCTCAGGAAGGCCAGAAAAATATTTTCAGGCCAAGACACTAGGTTGTCATCAGTAATACACTGGGCTGTCTCCAAGACTTTTTCACAAAAATCCAGCTTTATATGAGTTGACATTAATACTTTGATCCAGTTCAGAGATCACCATGTACTAATGCTCTGCCTTTAACTATCAATCAACTGAGTACATACAGAAAAGCTAGAATTTTTTTAAATGACTACATAGGTTTTTCATCATTTTAGGCATGTGTCATTTGACAATAGCAGCATGGTATAGCATTTAGGTGTTAGGAGTAGGACCCACAGAAGCCAGGGTTTGAATCTCACTCATTGGGTAGCCTTGGGCAAGTCACTCTCTCAGCCTAGGAGGAAGACCATGGCAAAACTTTCTCTGAATAAATCTTGTCCTGAAAACCCTGGGAGAGGGTTGGTGTAAGTCAGCGTCAACCTGAAGGCACAGAAAAACCCATTTTAAAGAAATGCCCTGCAGTTCTATTTTGCCCAGATAGCTACCTCAGGATTAATTATGAGCCAGAAGTTAATAAAAGTGAGCTAAGTGCTGCCTAGTGCTTTGAAGAAAGTGAGATTAAATTAGCAATTAGGAGGCGTGAAATAAAGATTGTGACAACAGACAAGTATGGTGGGGAGAAGGACAATGAGTGAACTTTAGAACTCTCTAAGAGGGCATTTACATACAAGGATTACCACCTGTTAAGCATATAATGACATCTAAGTGACTTACTGATGCAGCATAATTAGCGCACAGGACTCTTTGTATGCACATGGAGCTCAGATACTAGGTAACAAATGACATGGCAGTTAGGAAGCCAATGAAAAGATGTTGCATTATCAGCTCTCCTAGAGGTACAATGCATAAAAAAGTAAAACTTGGGAGACTTGTGTGTGCTTGCTTTGGGAGAGATCACCAAGCACACCCTTCTGTCCAGGTTGAGAAATTAAGATGACTCTCTTTCACTGCGTCAGAGGGATTCAAACTGCAGGAAAGGAGAGTCTACCTGAACCTCAGGAAGAACTTCCTGACGGTCAGAGCTATCCGGCAGTGGAATCTGCTGCCTCCATGGAGTGTGGTGGAGTCTCCTTCTTTGGAGGTTTTTAAGCAGAGGCTGGATGGCCGTCTGTGGGGAGTGCTTTGATGGGTGTTCCTGCATGGCAGGGGGTTTGACTGGATGGCCCCTGGGGTCTCTTCCA
The DNA here is from genome assembly GCA_948472985.1 of Iguana delicatissima. Taxonomy (NCBI): domain Eukaryota; kingdom Metazoa; phylum Chordata; class Lepidosauria; order Squamata; family Iguanidae; genus Iguana; species Iguana delicatissima. The sequence goes on along the minus strand of CAOKZL010002689.1, from coordinate 59,534 downwards.
ATTCTATGATTCTTAGGGCCTTTCCACCCTACACTGTTATAGTTGCTATTATTCCACTTTCAACCTCCTGCAGAATTCTGGGCTTTGTAGTTTCGTGAGGCCAAAGGGCTCTCTGGCTGAGAATTCTAAAGGCCCCTCCCTAAATTGCAAACCCCAGGATTCCACAGGGTGTTGAAAGTGGAATAATAGCACTATAACAGGGTAGTGTGGAAAGACCCTTTGACTCCTCCAATCCTGTGTGTTAAATTGGGACTGGCACCCTGGGTGTGAACCCAGAATTCCCCACCTTGGGAGACAACAACGAGACAAGACTTTCCATTTGTGACCTGGTTGCATGACAAGCAACCCCTGCTGAAGTTCCCTCTTCTCCCCCAGCATTCAAGGACGAGGAGCCCTCTCCAGTTCCCAAGCTGGCACAGAAATAAAAGGGTCCCACATCTGGGGAGTCGCTGCTTTCGGTGCTCCACAACCACAATCAGGCCCTGGGTTGTGTACTGTTCAGGTTGAAGCCCTCCCCCGCCATCCAAGCTCCGTTTCTGCAACCCCCTTTTTGCTTGACTTTAATTTTCACTGTCTCCCTCCCCTGCCCCGTATCCACAATGCCTCTTTTCACTGCCGCCCCCCTCTTCCTCCTGGAGACCACCCACCAAATAAAAGACGCAGTCAAAACAAGGGGGACCCCAGACAGGGCCGACGCCTCAGTTTCCTTCCTTCTCACCAGCTGCTCCCCGGTCCAGAAATGGCGGCTCTGGGTCCCCCTCCTTCCAAATCCTTCCCCCTCCTCTTGTTGCCCCGAGATCAGCGACTCCCGCCTGGACGCGGCCTCCTTGCTCTCCTCCAGGATGACCAAAAGATGGCCGCTTTCTCCTGGGATAGTGTTTCCTGCGGAGCCCTTTCAAAGTGGCACCGCTTCCTCCTCCGCTGTTGCGTTTTAGCTGAATGGCGGGCTTGTCTTCCACTTCCGGTCATTGATTGAAGCCAAGCCAGGGTCCTGGCAAGATTGCAACGAGCCATTTAACGCAATGCTAGCGTTGTTAGGATGGGTTTCTTCGGCCATTGAAGGAGGCCGGAGAAGGAAGATAAAGTTTGCCTTTTTTCTTTCGCCTCTGCAGTTTCGTAGGCCAAAATGCAGCCTACTCAGACCTGGATATTTGACTGTGGTCGCAATTGCTAGTTTAGAGGAAGCCATTTCCGCACTACACTGTTATAGCGCTATGATTCCACTTTCCACCCTCTGTGGAATCCTGGGGTTTGTAGTTTCCTGAGGCCAAAGAGCTCTCTGGCCGAGAAGTCCAAAGGCCCGTCCCTAAACTGCAAACCCCAGGATTCCACAGGATGTTGAAAGTGGAATAATAGCACTATAACAGTGCAGTGCGGAAATGGTCTTAGACTAAGAGATCAACGCACTTTCGTGGTGATGTTGTGTGCCTTTGTACCTCTTTCTGGGTTCTGTGGGGCAACCATAATTGAATATTGCAAACACGAATGCACTTCACATCTCAACATGCATACTTCTTCAAATTATTTTCTTTATTAAAATTACAAAGTTACAGATTTTTTTAACAATTATGCACATTTATGAACATAATTTATAAGCAGAGTTTGTCTTTATCTCTGTCCTTTGGTAAAAATTTCCTCTTACCTGGGACATTGTTTACACAAGTTTATCCAAAACTCCCTTATCTGCCTTACTTGCCTTACCTACCTTTCAACTATAAAATTACTTTATTCTTTTCTGTTTGATCCGCAGTTTATCAGTCTATCCTTACCTGTCCCTGTAATTTACACAATTTTATCTCTATAATTATATATACACACATACATACATTATGTACTGTCAAGTATCAACATATAATGCTTTTGTGGTAAGGTAAGAAAATCAAATATAATAAAAATAAAAAACCTTACTGTTTCCCAAGTTGTTATAAAAGTAGAGAAATCTCAACATATATTTTCAACAACAATACAAGTTATACGTTACATTTGACCGGTGTGTGCTTTCTGAAAAGTTCCACACACCCAGGACTTGATTAAAGAGCTCTTCTGCCTGTTGTTGTGTGCCTTCAAGTCCTTTCTGATTTATGATGACCCTAAAGGGAACCTACCGAGGTTTTCTTGTCCAGATTTGTTTAGAGTGAGTTTGCCTTTGCCTTCCTCTGAGGCTGAGAGGATGTGACTTGCCCCAACGTCACCCAGTGAGTTTCCATGGCTGAAGGGGGATTTGAACCCTGGTACCACACCACGCTCCTGGCTCCCTTTTTCTGCCTGTGCTGCTCACTGTTTCTGCAGCATTTGGTATGATCTTAAAGCCCTAAATGAAAAATACAAAATAGAAGCAAAAGCAGGAGTTACAGTATAAAGAAATTACCCTTTTATTCTCTCCTGCTTTGATGTTGTCGTGTGCCTTCAAGCCGATCAGAGTTGGGGGGAGGTTGTCTCCAGAGTGTTTTGAGAATGGTCTTGTTTACTCAAGCCTGCAAGAGTGTCTTGCTGTTGTTGTTGTTGTTGTGTGCCTTCAAGTCCTTTCTGACTTGTGGCAATCCTAAGGGAACCAACTTTCCCCATGTTCCCCATGACATCCTTGCAAAGAAACTAGTAAGATGTGGGCTGGACAGGGCTACTGTCAGGTGGATTTGTAACTGGTTGACTGACCGTACCCAAAGGGTGGTCACCAATGGCAGATTCTCATCCTGGAGAGAAGTGACTAGCGGGGTGCCACAGGGTTCTGTCCTGGGCCCGGTGCTGTTCAATATCTTCATCAACGACTTGGATGAAGGAATAGAGGGCATGCTCATCAAATTTGCAGATGACACCAAATTGGGAGGGGTTGCTAATACGCCGGAGGACAGGATCAAAATTCAAAAGGACCTGGATAGATTGGAGAGCTGGGCCAAGGCTAACAAAATGAAATTCAACAGAGAGAGGTGTAAGGTCCTACACTTAGGTAGAAAAAATGGAATACAGAAATATAGGATGGGGGACACGTGGCTGGATAGCAGTACGTGTGAAAGGGATCTAGGAGTCTTCATAGACCACAAGCTGAACATGAGTCAGCAGTGTGATGCCGGCAGCCAAGAAAGCCAATGCAATTCTTGGCTGCATCAGTAGGAGTATAGTATCTAGATTGAGGGAAGTACTGGTACCACTCTACTCTGCTTTGGTTAGATCTCATCTTGAATACTGTGTCCAGTTCTGGGCACTCCAATTCAAGAAGGACATGGTCAAGCTGGAGCAAGTCCAGAGGAGGGCGACCAAAATGGTGAGGGGCCTGGAAGCCATGCCCTATGAGGATAGACATAGGGAGCTGGGTATGTTTAGTCTGCAGAAGGGAAGGTTAAGAGGGGACATGATAGCCATGTTTAAATATTTGAAGGGATGCCATGTAGAGGAAGGGGAGGGCTTGTTTTCTGCTGCTCCAGAGACCAGGACAAGGAGCAATGGATTCAAGCTGCAGGAAAGGAGATTCCACCTGAACCTCAGGAAGAACTTCCTGACAGTCAGGGCTGTCCAGCGGTGGAATACGCTGCCTCAATGGAGGGTGGTGGAGTTTCCTTCTTTGGAGGTTTTTAAGCAGAGGCTGGATGGCCATCTGTCGGGAGTGCTTTGAGGGTGTTCCTGCAGGGCAGGGGGTTGGACTGATGGCCCCTGGGTCTCTTCCAACTCTACATTTCTATGATTCTATGATTCTATGACTTCTCACAGGGTTTTTGGGGGCTGAGAGTGTGTGACTTGCCCAAGGTTATCCAGTGGGTTTCCATGGCCAAGCAGGGAAATGAACCCTAGTCTTCAGGGTTGTAGCCCAACACTCAAACCACAACACAATACTGACTCTCTCCCTCCTAATTACACAACTGAAAACCCCACTACCTTATTCAGGGTACAGCCCACTGCTTAGCCCTGGCAACTGCAGCTCCTCTCCAGCTTCTCATCTCTATAGTGCTATTATTCCACTTTCAACGCCCTGTGGAATCCTGGGCTTTTCAGCGCCCCTCCCTAAACTGTAAACCCCAGGATTCCATAGGATGATCCCATGGTCGGATCACTTAACGCCACTTCTGCACTACGCTGTTATGGTGCTGTTATTCCACTTTCAACCTCCTGTGGAATTCTGGGGTTTATAGTTTACTGAGGACAAAGAGCTCTCTGGATGAGAATTCTATATGCCCCTCCCTAAATTGCAAACCCTAGGATTCCATAGGATGTTGAAAGCAGAACAATAGCACTATAATAGTGCAGTGCGGAATGGCACTCAGGCTCTTGCCACACCATACCACAATAGTGCGTTGTTCCGTTTCAATCCCAGCATTGCCATTTCCGTGATGGTATCGGGTTAGGATCGCTCTCTACCTCACCCTTTAGATTTAAGCAGATGAGTGGCACTATTGCCGCTGGTATTCCCTCGGCACTACAGCGGCCTTGGCCAGCCCTTTCCCCCACCTTTTCCCTGCCCTGCAGCTTGTGAGTGGTCATTTTTGTTTGGCCATTTCTGCACTAGACTGTTATAGTGCTATTATTCCACTTGCAACATCCTATGACCTGGGGTTTGCAATTTCGGAGGGCCACTGGCCCCTCCCGAAATTGCAAACCCCAAGATTCCATAGGATGTTGCAAGTGGAATAATAATGTCATAACAGTGTAGTGCGGAAATGGCCTTTGTTTTGTAAGCCGTATTGGTGCAGCAACGTTGTAATGGCACGACACACCTATACACTAGGGCATTTACACTCTATAATGCTTAAAAATATATTTAAAAAATCAAAAGAACAAAAACAAAGGAGAAGTTTAAAATAAGTAAAATAAATAGATTTCGAAGTTACCACGCTATGGGAGTAGTGGGAGTAGCCCACACCCTACCCACTGCTGGATTGGCGACAACAGGAAGCGCTATCAAGGAACGGCACTGACACAGCTGACAGGATTGTGCTGCTAAAGGAGGCTCTTAACCTTTTTTTTTTTGGAAATGATATAAGACTGATTTGCAACACTTGAGAACTGGATAGCAGCTGGCTAGTGACAACGGGAAGAAACCCATTGCTGCGGTGCGATGGTGACCTTGTGCAAACATGATCTTAGAGATGGCCCCTGGCACTAATGTAGACTCAAGTTGACTGACTTAGACTCAAGCCAGACTTAAGCCGCTTCAGTGACTCGACTCAGCAATAAATAATGCACTGACTGGACTCAACTCAAGACTTGTATATTTTTAGCGACTGACTTTCTGCTGTTGGTCCAGTAAAACAACACATTCATCCAAAAACCTTACAACTTTGAACAACACCTCCATCTCTTTTTGCCTCCTGATCACATGAGGATCTGTCCCAAACCCAAAGTGTGGGTGCATTTCTCAGAGGGGAACAGCGAACGGGTTAGGCAATGGGCTTGAGGCGGGCTTGAGGTCCGCTCAGCAGTCTGTCCCCACTGCATTTCGGCGGAGCCTTCTAAAACTTTTCCTAAGAGCAGAAGGCAAGACTCACCCCAGAGTGCAGGGTGCATTTCTCAGAGTGGAACAGCAAATGTTTTAGGCAACAGGCTTGAGGAAGAAGGATCCTTCCTTCTAAAGCTTTTGAATCTTCACTAATGAGTATGATAGGATCCTATTCCCCCACTTTTGAAGCTGCAGATGGCAAAATTGCAAATGTGGAGAGCCGACTCTGCTTAAATTGTTAAAACTGGATTTATTTCTCTCTATCCAATAATTCTGAAATTTTGGTTGAGGTATAAAGTTGGCTTCCAGACTTGAGACTCAACTTGAAAGTATCTTCAAAGACTTGAGACTTGGCTTGAGACTTGAAGGTAAGAGATTTGAAGTAAAAGACTTAAACATATCACTGACCCTGGTCATTACATCATTATGGGTTATGCATTATATACGAACCCCAATGTATCTACCAGTTGTCCCACTTTGGCTGGGACAGCCCCAATTAATTCTCTGCCTTCCCACATTTTCAGCTGCTTTTAAATTAAATGTCTCTCATTTTCTCTCTCCCCCCACTCTCACTTTCCCCTTTGTCCTCGGCTTACTTCCAACTGAGTTGAAAAGGCAAAAAGAGTTTGCTGGAAGGCAGGAGCAGAGGGGCAGAATCTTGCCTTTCTCTGTAAGCTCGGCAAAAGCAAACTTGTGAAGCCTCTCCTAGTTTGGGTCTTCTTCCTCAACAATAACTTTTGCCAGTTGGACCACACTCTGATTTTAAATAGCATCTGTCTATCTACTAGTGTGACACATGTAAGGCTTCTAAGGATATTTTATGGAGGTAACCCCTTTTTAAGACAATTATTAAACAGGTTTCATGGAATTCTTTCAGAAATCAATGGGACAAGTTGAGTTGTCTGACCTCTCACGGTTTCACCACCCTAAGCTTAATACATTTTGGAAGCAGGTTGTAATTGTTTTGCTGGAAATGTCAAACCAAAACATTTTTTTCCCTAGAGAAATACTCTTATTATCTGTTTTCGCTATGCAAACTTGTCCTATAACATCCTGATATCAGTTGATCCACCAGTTGTAAAGTTGGAAGTCACATCTCATATGAGACATCTAAATAGACAACACCTTCATGAATGGCTTCAGAAAGGGTGGAAAATGAAACATTTCCATTTTATTTTTTTTAAGTAGAAATTTTAATTTTTGGAAAATATTGCTGAGTGAAGTATTCTTTCCCCACTCTCTTCTCTCATTTTCTGTTAAGGCAATGGGATTTTAGACAGCATAAGGGTTTCCTGCAGCAAGAGTACGACTGTACTCGCAGAAATAGAAGGAATCTCCTATATCGACACAAGAAGAATGGGAACTGAAATTACCAGACATGGCTGAAATGGATAAGTTGACAACTTTGCAAAGAGATTATTCAGTTATTAAATATAAAGAACAATGGGAGATCAGAAGGTGGAAGATGAGCTGTAAGGGAATTTGGTTAACAGTTTTAGTCAGCTGGATGTAGGTGGAACTGTTTTAATCTAGAACAGCAGACAGATGTTTTTGCGGCGTTTTATTTTTAAAATATTGTTAGGTATGAGAAAGAGAATTTTGCTTTAAGAACCAACAGGGAAGAACCAACAGGGAACATAATTAAAATTTACATATAGTCTGGACATGGTGAGATAGGAAGTCAAATGTATGTGCTTGTGATTTTTTTTCTTTTTCTTCCCTTCCCCCTCCTTTCTCTTCTATCTTTCCTTTCTTTTCCTATTTTCTTTTCCCACTTACTTTCTTTCCTTTTTTTTCTTTCTTATTAGTTTTTTAGGCATATAGTTTGTAGTATTTAATATATATTTAAAATTATCTTTTTGTTTTGTCTTTTTTTATGTCTTTTTACTGAGTTAATAAAAATTAAAAACAGTTTAAAAAAAGACAGTATAAGGGTTTCCTGCATGCCTCTACTCCATACATACTGTCTCTCTAGAACTTTCCCCATATGTAATGCATGATTAGCGATGTATCCATGTATCTAAGGCCATTTCCGCACTACACTGTTACAGTGCTATTATTCCACTTTCAACATCCTATGGAATCCTAGGCTGTGCAATTTAGGGAGGGACATGTAGAATTCTCATCCAGAGAGCTCTTTGTCCTCAGTAAACTATAAACCGCAGAATTCCACAGGAGGTTGAAAGTGGAATAAGAGCACTATAACAGAATTGTGCAGCAGTGGCGTTAAGTGATCATGGGATCATAGAAACTTATAGAATCATAGAGTTGGAAGAGATCCCAGGGGCCATCCAGTCCAACCCCCTGCCATTAAGGAACACCCATCAAAGCATTCCCAACAGATGGCCATCCAGCCTCTGCTTAAAAACCTCCAAAGGAGACTCCATCACACTCCAAGGCAGCACATTCCACTGTTGAACGGCTCTGACCATCAGGAAGGTCTTCCTGAGGTTCAGGTGGAATCTCCTTTCCTGCAGCTTGAATCCATTGCTCCTTGTCCTGGTCTCTGGAGCAACAGAAAACAGGCCCACTCCCTCCTTGACACAACATCCCTTTAAATATTTAAACATGGCTATCATGTCCCCTCTTAACCTTCTCTTCTGCAGACTAAACATACCCAGCTCCATAAGCCGTTCCTCATAGGGCATGGCTTCCAGACCCTTCACCATTTTGGTTGCCTTCCTCTGGATATGCTCCAGCTTGTTGATATCCTTCTTGAATTGAGGTGCCCAGAACTGGACACAGTCTTCCAAACGAGGCCTAACCAATGCAGAATAGAGTGGTACCATTACCTCCCTTGATCTAGACACCATACTCCTATTGATGCAACCAAGAATCACATTGGGGTTTTTTGTCTGCTGCATCACACTGCTGACTCATGTTCAGCTTGTGATCTACCAAGACTCCTAGATCCTTTTCACACATAGCTATCCAGCCACGCGTCCCCCATCCTATATTTGTGCACTCCATTTTTTCTGTCTAAGTGTAGGACATTACATTTCTCTCTGCTGAAATTCATTTTGTTAGCTTTGGCCCAGCTCTCCAAGTTGTCAAGATCATTTTGAATTTTGATCCTATACTTCTAGGTGTCTGTGGCCACATAAAAGACTCCCCTCTCTTTCTGATTCTTCTGTTCTCAAGATAGTAAGTACCAGCTTTGCTGAGCAATTTCTCTACTTGAAACTGTCCTTTAGTTAATTAGGGTTTAAGCAATCTATGAATATATGTTTTGAATGTATATGTCAAAGTAATTAGTGACTTTTTAGTTATGAAACTTGCATACTGCCTGCTTCCCTTACTTTGCTGAGACTAATCTGAGAAGGCCCCAAGAGATTCAGCACCTTCTCTAGTGAAACCTGCTGAAGAACTGTTGTTGTTGTGTGCCTTGAAGTCGTTATTACAACTTATGGTGGCCCTAAGGACAACCGATCATGGGGTTTTCTGGGGCTGAGAGTGTATGGTTCACCTAAGACCACCCAGTGGATTTCCACAGCTGAGTGGGGAATCGAACCCTGCTCTCCAGGGTCATAGTCAAATGCTAAAACCACTATACCATGCTTGGTCTGCTGAAGAATACTGACACTTAATTGAACCAGTCATTGATAGAGAAGCCTAAGAATGATGGGACTTAGAGTAGCATCAAATAGTATAACAAAATCACTTAACCAGGAGTCTGCAGGTCTGCCTGTGCCTTAATACTTTCTGAGTTACTAGCCTGTTTTGTTATTAACAGGCGGTGAAGGCTAGCATCTGGAAATTAAGATACCAGCCTTCGGAAGTAGCAGCTTGATCTTGGAGACATTCTGGCATTGGAAATGGAATATATACTACTGATAACAAAGGAGAAAATAGTGCCAGGCTCCCAGAGTATGGAATGTAAGCAGGCCTCGTTTTGGATAAATAACAGATAGGTGCTAAACAACTAATTATTAGGGTGCTACATATGTGACAGGGCCAAGGCACTTGCCCTAGTACCTGAAGCCCACCAGATCTTATGTAGAAGCAATGTAACTTAGTACGCAAATTAATTTTCTTATCTAAAGTATAAATGCGTATGCCTTTCTTTGTTTTGACATGTCTAATTTGTGGAAATCTCCCTGGACATCTCTTGGTTTCAGCCAGGGCTGAATAAAATAATACTTTTTCTTTATCTTGAATTTCCCATGAGTAGATGACTTATTGGTTTCATTGAGCTCAGGGAAAACCTGCCCATTGCCTCTATCATCATCAATCCCAGGGATAACACCCTGGGAATCTACCACTAATCCAACAACACTAAAAGAAAAAACAATTTATAACATGAAATCAACAACTGAAGGAGACTCCTTTGCAGCGGTATGGTTTGTTTTTATTGTATTGGCATACAAATATACATCTCCATATAGATCCCTGCCCAATGGGTGAAATTCTGGAGTAATCCTTTGTAAGGACTAACTCTCTATACAAATGCATGGGTTGAAGCCTGACCCATTGCCAATGAGATACTATGGACTATTCCATCTGCAATCCTGAAATTAAAAACAATAGAATTAACTTGAATACTCACTGTGTCATGTTAGAATGTTAAATTTCTTCATTAATTAATGGTTCACTTTTTGCTATTTTCAATTTTCCATCAGATTGAAGAATGTTTTTCTGTAAAAAAAAAAAAAAAAAAGTATCTCCCAAACTGAGAACACTGCTGTCTCCCTTGAGTGGATATACTGGTAGATTATAAAAACTGAACAATGAATTTCTTTTTTTCTACAAGGGACAAGAATATGTTTACTCTACAGTATGAGTTCTCCATGTCTCTTAAGGTCTGACCTTTGAGCAAAACCTTTCCCACACTCCAGGCATTTGTATGGTTTCTCTCCTGTGTGGACTCTCTGATGGGTCACAAGGTATGAATTGCAAACAAAACCTTTCCCACACTCCTGGCACTTGTAGGGTTTCTCTCCCATGTGGATTCTCTGGTGGCTGACAACCTGTGAACTACAAGCAAAACATTTCCCACACTCCTGGCACTTATATGGTTTCTCTCCTGTGTGGAGTCTCTGATGTTTTGCAAGGTCTGGCTTATGAGCAAAGCATTTTCCACACTCTATGCATTTGTATGGTTTCTCCCCTGTGTGGACACTCTGGTGGATCACAAGAGTTGAATTTTGAGTAAAACACTTTCCACATTCCTTGCATTTGTATGGTTTCTCTCCTGTGTGGACTCTCTGATGCTTCACGAGGACTGACCTGTGAGCAAAACTTTGGCCGCACTCTTGGCATTTGTAAGGTTTCTCTCCTGTGTGAACTCTCTGATGGCTCGCTATCTGTGAACTATAAGCAAAACATTTCCCACATTCCTGGCATTTGTATGGTTTTTCTCCTGTGTGGGTTCTCTGATGACTCACAAGGTCTGACCTGTGAGCACAACATTTCCCACACTCTTGGCATTTGTAAGGTTTCTCTCCTGTGTGGACTCTCTGGTGGCCCAAAAGGTGTGAATTCTGTGCAAAACATTTTCCACATTCCTGGCATTTGTATGGCTTCTCTCCTGTATGGATTCTTTGATGCGTTACAAGGTCTGATTTGTTAGAAAAACCTTTTCCACACTCCTGACATTTGTATGGTTTCTCCCCTGTGTGGACTCTCTGATGAGTTGCAAAGTATGAATGGTTAGCAAAACATTTCCCACATTCTTGGCATCTGTAAGGTTTTTCTCCCGTATGGGCACTCTGGTGGATTAGAAGGGTTGAATAATGAGCAAAACATTTCCCACATTCCTGGCATTTGTATGGTTTCTTTCCTGTGTGGACTCTCTTATGAGTCACAAGGTTTGAACTGCAAGCAAAACCTTTCCCACATTCCTCACATTTGTATGGTTTTTCTCCTGTGTGTGTTCTTTGATGAGTCACAAGGCCCGACTTGTGAGCAAAACACTTCCCACACTCTGGGCATTTGTATAGTTTCTCTCCTGGGTGTACTCTCCGGTCCCTTGCAAGCTGTGACTTGCAATCACAGTGTTTCCTAGAGTTGTCACATTTAAAGCATTTTTTTCCAGGGTGGGCCTTCTCCTGAAGTTTGACACTTGGGGGGGCATATTCCTCACACGTGGTGCTTTTGTCTGGCTTTTCTCGGTTATACATTTTCTCTTCTGTGTGGGTTTGCTGATGTCTGTCGCAGTCCAGTTTGTCTGTAAAACACTTCCCATGCTCCACACATAGGCTTTTTTTCATCCAATTACCTGCTTTTAAAGGAAAAAAAAGAACAAGCTCAGACAAGACTAAATCCAGATATGAAAGAGAAAGAACCTTGGGTAGCAGAAAAGAAACTCATGTTGGGAGAAAAGAGATACTGTGTCCCTTTTTCTAAGATCTTTTTGGCTCCAGGTGAAGGCCTGCTTATTTCACACTGGCCAGAGTACTTGGCTTTGCCTTTGTCTAAAAACTATTAGTTCCATCCTCAGCCAAGAGCGTCTTCTCTTTTCTCCCTCCTCAAACTTTTCTATTGTGTTCTACTGTGTTGAAATTTTTCTCTGTCTATCTTGGTACCCATTCAGCCATGCCAGCTTTCTGTGGGTTCCAAACCCGTTTGGCCTGTTCATCTCAGTGATTTTTATTTTCTTCTACCTTTTCTCTATTTATGGGCATTTCTGCACTACACTGTTATATTGCTATTATTCCACTTTCAATATCCTCTGAAATCCTAGGGAGGGGCATCTAGAATTCTCAGCCACAGAGCTCCTTGACCTCAGTAAACTACAAACCCCAGAACGCCACAGAAGATTGAAAGTGGAATAATAGCACTATAACAGTATAGGGCGGAAATGGCCAATGAAGCAACCTTGAAAGAGGATGACTGTAGCACATACTGATTAACCCAGGCTGAACTAGAACCAGAATTAAGGGACAGAAAGACCAGCAATGAAGAAAAAGAGTCAGAGAGGGACGACAGAAACACCATTGTGGTGAGTCGAGTCTCTGAGTGAAATCTTTATGCTTTACTAATTTAATAACAGATACGGAAAATCTCCTAACCTCATGAACTCTTTATCCTCCTCCCTCCTGTTGCCATGTTCTAATTTGCCAAATCCAGGCAGCCACACACTATTTGTGGCTTCCAAGTTTGGAAAAAAGGCGAGAAAAAGGTCACCCAAAGAATGGTACAGAATTATGCAGAATGTTGAGAAAGCAGACGGTTTGTATATAAAGATTTTTTTTGTCAAAGGAGTCTTCACATATAAACCAAAGATGTCTTGTGCTTTCCTGATCCGTGATTACTTTTCTTTACCGACTTTTCTCCTCATAGCAGGAGAAGAACTGCAGGACAGCCATCCAAAAGGTATAGCTCTCTTCAGGAAGGCAGATGCCATGAATGTTTAATCCTGCTTGAGGCAGGATTAAAATTAAAATTAAAATTACTGCACTGTGTCTCAATATCAACACTGTAATTATTAGAAAACAAGCACTTTTTGTTGACTCACAAATAAGACTTCTCTCCATATATTGTGACAACTGTGAAGCATCAAATCATAAAGAATTAATTACATTATCTATCTATCTATCTATCTATCTATCTATCTATCTATCTATCTATCTATTTTTGCTGCAAGGCTGGTAGTAGCTCATAACTGGAGGAAAATGGAGCACCTCTTGATTGGAGCCTAGGCTAAAAATAACTGGGAAATAGTTCTCATGAAAAAGCTGGAATACATATTCCATTCTCCATGTCTCCATGTCTCCCAGATCTAGCTGTTGCTTCTTCAATGCTGATATACTAATTTCCAGGCACTTTTATTAAAACAAAGCAGGCTCAAAGAACATTACAGGGGAGGTCCACAGAGGCCTGGTTAATTGATTTCTTTATATTATTCTATGCTACTGAAAGTCCCATCATTCTCAGGCTTCCAGGAGTTTCTATCAAGCTGACATGTACTGTACAGAAATGAGCTGCCAGAACTATGCTTCTTTTCAACATGGTTTTCCTTCATTAATTTTATTAATGACAGCAGGAGGTTTACACCTTCTCCAAGGTCATATCTGGACCTATGGGAAGGTGCTTTAGTTGAAGGGTGAATTTATTGTTATTTTCTCCTGCTGTGAACTTCAGAACCATAAGTACACACACACACACACACACACACACACACACACATGAAAATCTTATTTCGGGGAAAATCATATACAATACATGGTGAGCGTTATATTATCACCATTATCATCATCATCATCATCATTATTTACATGTTTTAAAAATTGTTACATTATGTCACTATGTGATATTGTTATTAATTCAATAATTTTAAAAAGTTTTAAAATCTCATTGTAAATATTTACGTGCCACTTTTGTATGATAAAAATACTCACGAGTGCCACACAGCAACATCAATGTCAGACAAAAAAAATTAGATAAAAAATTATAGATAATTCAATAAGAATTACAACCTAACATTTAAATCATGATATAATAGGCTAAGCAACTCAGAGACGTAAATATACACCAGGATTAAATAATCCACTAATAATTCAAAGGAAGACCTCCACACACCCCAAAACAATACCCTTTCCTTGTGGTTTCTCCTTCCCACTTTCTGTTGCCATCTTCTAGTTCCCAAATCCAGTCAGCCACACCAAACTTTAGGAAGGCTGAACATATTTGTGGCTTCTAAGTTTGAGAAAGGGTGAGAAAAGGGAGTCATAAAAAGAGTTCTGTATTAAGAAAGTGGCCAGGTTTTTTATATGTTCCATAAACATCAACTTGGAAAAGATTTAGGAAAAGATTTAGGGTTGTCAAGAGATTGGTACATATATTCATATGTGGTGGAATTGTGAAGGTGTACAGAAATTTTGGCAAAGGGTGTTTAAAGAGATAAAAGAGATAACTGAAATTGATTTACACATATGTCCAGGTATAGCAGTATTATCTATATTTGATAAAGTTAATTGTACCCAGGCAATGAAGGATTTAATTATGAACTTATTAACTGCAGCAAGGTTAATTATATCAAGAAAATGGAACATTCATGGAGATTTTCAAATAGAGGATTGGTATAAAGAAGTGTGGAAAATTGTGATTAATGATAAGTTAACATATTGAATTAAGGCCAGAAAAGGAATAATGAAGGGGAACGATTTCGAAGCAACATGGAAGATATTTGTGGAAAAGGCTTTAATAAAAGAGGAAGGTGTCATACCACCACAAGAAGAATTACAATTCTGGAAGGTGGAGTAAAAGGAACATAATTGGCTTTGCGGAGTGGGTTTACTTTTAAGAAAAGTTTGATATGTTTAGAAATAAGATCATATTTAGTAATAGTAATAGATTAAATGTAATGGAAAATATAGAGTTAAGAATGAAATTATTATAATAATAATGAGTATAATAAGAACGAGATCTAGATATAGATAACAAAAGTATATAAGCAGTATGATATAGAATATGCTGAATAAGTATATGATTGTAATGGAATTGGAAAGAAATAACAATTTAAGCTCGTTTTTGTTGAAATTTCCTTTTTTCACTGTTATGTGTATCACATGGTGTTCTTTTTTTGTTCTGTTATAATCAATAAAAAAAAATTTAAAAAAGGAAAAGATTTAAATTGCGATGAAACCAATTCATAACAGTAAGGCTGCATGAAACATTCTCACCTGACAGTCCACCAGCGCTGTTTCCACTTTGTTCAGATCCATCATGCTCTGGAACCCCTGGCTTTTCTTCCTCTTCTTCCTTTATAATATCAGAAAGTCCTGTGTCAATGGGAAATGGCAAGAGGAAATGATGAGTAGGGATACAAAATTTGTTTTTCCCGGGAGTGCTTTGGGGAGTGTGGCCTTCCAAAGACCCCTCAGGGGGCTAATGTGGCTCCCTACCCTCCCACAATTGTCCAGCCCTGTATGGACAGTGACAATTCCACCCCAGCTTCTACATACAAATAAAATGAGATTGGTCACTCACAAAGAAGTGCTAGCGAACGCCTAGCATTGGCAAGAAACAGGTGACATCATTAAAAATAAAGCATAGGTTGATGAAAGGTTTGCCTCAACAAACCGACAGCACAAAACAAAGCCTGGAAAATAAATCATGGAATCATAGAAATGTAGAGTTGGAGGAGACCACAGGGGCCATCCAGTCCAACCCTCTGCCATGCAGGAACACCCTCAAAGCACTCCCGACAGATGGCCATCTAGCCTCTGCTTAAAAACATCCAAGGAAGGAGACTCCACTACATTCCCAGGCAGCCTATTCCACTGCTGGACAGCCCTGACCGTCAGGAAGTTCTTCCTGAGGTTCAGGTGGAATCTCCCTTCCTGCAGAGTGAATCCATTGCTCCTTGTCCTGGTCTCTGGAGCAGCAGAAAACAAGCCCTCTCCCTCCTCTGCATGGCATCCCTTCAAATATTTAAACATGGCTATCATGTCCCCTCTTAACCTTCTCTTCTGCAGACTAAACATCTCCAGCTCTCTACGTCTATCCTCATAGGGCATGGCTTCCAGGCCTCTCACCATTTTGGTCGCTCTCCTCTGGACTTGCTCCAGCTTGACCATGTCCTTCTTGAATTGGGGTGCCCAGAACTGGACACAGTATTCAAGATGAGGTCTAACCAAAGCAGAGTAGAGTGGTACCAGTACCTCCCTCGATCTAGACACCATATTCCTATTGATGCAGCCGAGAATTGCATTGGCTTTCTTGGCTGCCGCATCACACTGCTGACTCATGCTCAGCTTGTGGTCTATGAAGACTCCAAGATCCCTTTCACAGGAACTGCTATCCAGCCACGTGTCCCCATCCTATATTTCTGTAATCCATTTTTTCTACCTAAGTGTAGGACCTTACACTTCTTTCTGTTGAATTTCATTTTGTTAGCCTTGGCCCAGCTCTCCAATCTGTCCAGGTCCTTTTGAATTTTGATCCTGTCCTCTGGAGTATTAGCAGCTCCTCCCAATTTGGTGTCATCTGCAAATTTGATGAGCTGATGTCCTCCTTTAGGGGCAAATAAGCGGATGCCATTCCACAAGGGACAGAGTGCCGCAAATCTGTGGGGCAAAATTCCAAGCACCAGGAAAGGCCTTTAGGAACCAATAAATCACCTGAGATGGGCTCTGGGAAGGTCTCAAATTGCCATAGAGACAGGCCACAGGGCTCTTTTTCATCTTCCAGTTTGACTGACACATTAGAAAACCCTGATGAGGAGAGAAAGAGAAGAGAATGGGGTTTGTAGGGCAGAAACTGACCAGAGAAGAGCAGAATGGAACACAAATTACTCAACCCGAAAGTTCATTAAGGTTTAGTGCAAAGGTAGGACCCGCCAAGATTGAGTTAATGTGGGTCAACACGCAGAGAAGGGCATGGGATCACAGGATCTAAAGCTCTGCTAACAAGCTGCTTCTTCTGTCCCTTCCTAGCAATTTCCTTTAATTGCAAAGCTAAAGAACTGAATCACTAGCAGAGAAAAGAGCAGAGAATTATGGAAGACTAGAACAGACTTTGAGGGTGGGGGGAAGAACTCAGAGATTTCTAAAAAGATACAGGCTTTTTATGGCATTGTACTGTTTTTAATCACAAAATCAAAGAACTGTAGAGCTAGAAAGGACCTCAAGGGTTATCACATCCAACCCTCTGCCATGCAGGAATACACCATCAAAGCATTCCTGACACATGGCCATCCAACTTCTGTTTAAAAAACCCCAGAGAAGGAGACTTTACCACACTCCCAGGCGGCATATTCCACTGTCAAACTGCTCTTACCATCAGAAAGTTCTTCCTAAGGTTTAGATGGAATATCTTTTGCTGAAGTTTGAAGCCACTGCTCCATGTCCTAGTCTCTGGAGCAGCAGAAAACAGGCTTGCTCCATCTTCCATATGACATCACTTCAAATATTTAAGCATACTTATCATGTCTTCTCTTAACCTTTTGTTCTCCAAGCTAACTATATCCAGCTCCCTAAGCTGCTCTTCATAGGGCATGCTCCTTCCAGGCCTTCTACCATTTTGGTCACCCTTCTCTGGACTCATTCCATCTTGCCAATATCCTTCATGAACTGTGGGGACCAGAACTAGACACAGTATTCCAGGTGGAGTCTAACCAAAGCAGAATGGAATGACACCATCACTTCCCTTAACCTGGACATCATACTCCTAATAATGCAGCCCAGAATCACATTGGCTATTTTAGCTGCTGCCTCATGTTCTACTACTAAGGCCCCTAGATCCTTTTTACATGTACTTTGGCTGAGCCAGGTGTCATCCACCATATATCTCTGCATTTCATTTCTTTCTGCCCAAGTGTAAGTGCCCTTACACTTCTCCCTGTCGAAATTCATTTTGCTTGTTTTGGCCCAGCTCTCTAATCTGTTAAGATCATTTCGAATTCTGATCCTGTCCTCTGGGGTGTTAGCTACCCCTGCTAATCTTTGTTTTAAAGTAAGTTTTAATGGTTTTAATCATGTTATTAATACCGTTTTAACCTTGACTTTACATGTTTAACCATATGTATTTATATTGTAATTTTCTGTCTTTTGTAACCTGCCTGTGACCCAGTCTGGGAGAAAGGCAGGATATAACAAAGGGGTGGACAGGTGGAGGGAGGAAGTGATGAGATGGTCCTAAAGATCCTTTCTGACTCTATAGTTCTATGGTTTTATAGAGGATATGCCTTTCCATGCACCGCAGGTATGACATTCCTATGCCTTGTTTTTGTTTGTCTCTTTACTCACCTCTGTCCTGCTGTGCTGTAAGCTCCATCTTCTTTGAGATGAGCTGATCTGGAAACCATAGGTCTTGCTGAAGACTGGAGATTAAATTAGAATTGATCAGTGGAAGTCCTGTTATATATATAGAGAGAGAGAGAACAAAGGAGAGAAATTAGCTAGCTGGCATTTAAGAACATACCAACATAGCTGCTTAGGCCTAACATTGGCACAGCCAGTAGATTCAGTAATGGTTTGAAGCTGTTTTTGCCTCAATTCGTTCTTCCTTACTGCATAGTTTGGTTGCTCTAGAACAGGGTGGAGAAGGTACGGGTCTATACGAGGTCCTCAAGCATCCCTGTTTTAATTTTTTAAATTGCTTTTGCCCACAAATGCTCCCCGGCAATTTCTCTGTATTGCACAAAAAGGCAGGCAGAGAATAAAGAGAGAAAAACCACAGAATCTTAGGCCATTTCTGCAATAGACTGTTATAGCGCTGTGATTCCACTTTCAACATCAACCAAGAGGATCACAGATCCATAAACCAGGCTTTATGAGGAATGACTGAAAGGGTTGCGTAGGTTTAACCTGGAGGAGACTCAGGGCCTTTCCACACTACACTGTTATAGTGCTATTATTCCACTTCCAGCCGGCCCCTCCCAAAACTGCAAACCTCAGGATTCCATCGGATGTTGAAAGTGGAATCACAGTGCTATAACAGTCTAGTGCAGAAATGGACTTAGAAGTGGAAGGAGCCACAAAAGCCATCTAGTCCATGCAGAAACACACAAGTACGGCACTCCTGAAAGAAGCCCATCTGACTTCCAGTTAAACACCTCAAAAGATGGAGAGCCTCCACACTCCAAGGCAGCCCATTCCACTGTCAAATATCTCTTACAATTAAAAAAAAAAATTCTTTGTACTGTTTAGGTGGAATCTTTTTTCCTTGCAATCTGAATTTGTTGGTCGTCCAGAGCAGCCGAAAATAAACTTGCTCCGTCTATTACATGACATCCCTTCAGAGACTTGAAAGAAAGCTATCACATCGCCTCTGAGGGCTTTTCTGCACTTCACTGTTAACGTGCTATTATTCCACTTTCAACCTCCTGTGGAATTCTGGGGTTTGCAGTTTACTGAGGCCAAAGAGATCTCTGGCCGAGGAGTCTAAAGGCCCTTCACTAAATTGCAAACCCCAGGATCCCATAGGATGTCAAAAGTGGAATAATAGCACTATAACAGTGTAGTGTGGAAAGGCCCTGAGTCTCCTCCAGGTTAAACCTGCGCAACCCTTTCAGTCATTCCTCATAAAGCCTGGTTTATGGATCTGTGATCCTCTTGGTCACCCTTCTCTGGCCACATTCCAGAGTGGCTTGGTGGGGAAACATTTTACTGCCCATAACCTAGGCCATTTCTGCACTACACTCTTATAGCGCGATTATTCCACTTTCAACATCCTATGGAATCCTGGGGGTTGCAGTTTCGGGAGGGGCTGGCCGGCCCCTCCCGAAACTGCAACCCCCAGGATTCCATAGGATGTTGAAAGTGGAATAATCGCGCTGTAAGAGCGTAATGCGGAAATGGCCCTAGACTTGTCACCTTTGCTGTACATATCTTGCAAGCTTTGGCACAAAGACCCGAAGAGCCGGTTTATTGAGGAATAACCAAAAGAAACATATGCAAAGCTGGAGGGGAACCAATACACCATTCAAGCACAGGGGAGAAATCGAGGTGTCTAGCTTCTCAGTTCCTGCACTGCACTCTTATAGCGCGATTATTCCACTTTCAACATCCTATGGAATCCTGAGAGGGCACTTAGAATCCTCAGCCAGAGAGCTCTTTGGCCTCAGTAAACTGCAAACCCCAGAATTCCACAGGATGTTAAAAGCGGAATAATAGCGCGTTAGCAGTGCAGTGCGGAAAGGTCTTCGATGTCACCTTTTCATCCCTCTTCATTCCCAGCAGCAGCAGCAGAGCCAGATGCTCCCTGCCTGGGAAACTGCCCCACTGTTCCCCCTACCTGGCTGCTCCTCCTCTTCTCCTTGCCAGATCTTTCTTTTGCAACCCAGTTCAGCACCGATAGTCCCCGTGCGGACTTGTCCCCTCTTTCTAATTCCCAAGATTCCTGTTTTCTTCTTCTTTCTAGCCAAACAGACTGTTTTAGGAGGTCAGTTCCCAAAGCTGGACCATTTCTCTCTCTGGCGTAAACGCGCAGCCTCCAGCGAGTGCCTTTCCCTACCACGTGATTGAAGCCATGCCAGGCTCCTGGCAAGACAAAGGCAGGCCCGACCAATCTACTCCCCGAGAGCATCGATTTTCGTCCTCTCCCTCCCCGTGTTTGCGTACCTTGCTGTGATTTGAATATTTCATCAACACATTTGGAGAAGTGGATTGCAATCCACAAAAAATCATGTTAAAATCTTAAAAGTGAGCAAAGACTTCTGTTTCCCTTTCCTTCCTCTCCTGTTTTCTATGCTAACATGACTCTTTTCATTTTTTTTATTTTCAATAAAAAGTTACATCATTATAAAAATAATTCGTTCATTCGCATTATTATACACTTCGTATATAGTCTTCTTATCCTCCCTTCCGTCTATTCCATTGTTTTTTTGCGTTTTCCTCAGATTGTTTATTTTTCTCCTTATATTATTCACACTCACTTTTACGCGTGTTATCCTTTTTTAAAAAACATTAATCACTTTATACTATTTTTAAAAAATAAACATTAGAATTTGGTGACTCTCTATTTTAAAAACAGTGTGTCCTTTGGTCATCAACAGGAAAGATGTTGGAAGTCAACTAGTTGGTTTTTGTGTGTTTAGTTTTCGTTTTTAGGTTTGCTGTTTAGAACAGAAAAGTATGGTGTGTTTATTTGTATCATATCCCTTATATATAGTTTTACATATTTAAAAATGTATTTGTTTTAATATATATATATACACACACACACACACATACATACATACATAAACACACACACACACACACACATATATATTTTAAATAAGGAAATGTTGCTTTAAAAGTGGATCAGCCATGGAGAACAAATCTCCAGAGAACTTCATGAGCTTTTCATTCTTTCTCTCTGATCACTTGCTTCCCAGACCAAATGATCCCATGTTGTGATCCCACGGGCAGCCTTGGATTTCTTCTCTGGCTTTAGCACATGCTCATTGTTGATACGTCTATGTATCTTCCAGCTGTCCCAATTAATCACTTTTTAAGAGGCTTTTGAAATGTCCCAGTTTTTCTCTCCTCTGTTACTCTGATTTCTGGGGTCCCGTGGGGGACACCTCAATGTGCTCCAAACATTGGGCAATGGGAATTAGCCAGAACACAAGCTACAGCAATGCAAGAGGCAGGGCAACTTAGTGAGATCTTTTAAACCCAATTTTACGGCGTCAGGCCGAATCACAAACCAAGCAAAAGTAAAAATGATTGTTTTCTTTATTTAAAAGACAGTCACTGCGCACATACGCACTCACTCACACAGACCTAAGAAAATAAAGGAAGGAAATTTGATAGGGGATTCTGAGAAGGATTTTTCAGGGGGGAAACTGCAAACTGCAAACCCCAGGATTCCATAGGATGTTGAAAGTGGAGTCATAGCGCTATAACAGCCTAGTGCGGAAAGGGCCTAAGAAGTGACTTGAAGGCACACAACAATGTGTGTTAATGCTAATGATGAGGGAGCCATCGTGTCTCTCCCCTTTAAAAACTGATTTATGCCACCCTTAAGGCAAACCTATCACGGCAGTTTTCTTGGCAAGATTGGTTGCCTTTGCCTTCCTCTGAGGCTGAGACAATATGACTTGCCTGAAGTCGCCCAGTGGGCTTCCATGACTGAGTGCGAATTCAAACCCTGGTCTCCAGAGTCACGGCTGTGGCACATGCCTGCTGCCATGTCCCTTTCGTCAGGAATGCAAGCAGTGGGAGCGTGTGTGTGTGTGTGTGTGTGTGTATGTGTGTGTGTGCGTGCGCCCAAACTGCTCCCTCGTTTGCAAACGAGGGAGCAGTTTCAGCACCTACAACCCTGCCCTTGCTGCCAGGTCTCTGTTGCTGCTGTTGGTATCCAGCAGAAGGACTTCGCAGACCTCTTGTGAGGCCTCTGTGGACCCCAGGGGCCCTAAACCCCCAGGTTAAGAACCACTGCATGAAATAAGTGCTGAAGAAAATCTAAGTAGTGGGCCACATTTAATTCAAAAGACTTAAGATACACCTGAAATATATGACATTTCTTGATTAGACCATCCAGAAGTTATCCAGGAGTCAAACTTTTCAAAATCCAGTTACAGGTCAATATATTTCACCAAGATTAAGCGTATAGATTAATACAAGAAGCATTGGAATAAATAACATGTATACACACACACACACACACACACACACATACACATACAGACAGAACTTGCAATTGTAATATGATTTTTCAGATAGAGAAAATAACCATGAGATTTTCAGACCCCTGAGTGCTGGAGGATAGGAATTTCTCAAAACCCTCAGGGCACACAAGATCCATTTGCAGTTTCCATCTGATCAGGTCAAATCCCAGGAAATATAAACCGATGAAACATTGCTGTCAGTCAATACCAAAGATTCCCCCCCCCAAAATAAAACTGATGGGAACCATGACACTCAGCTCAAAAGAAGCCACTAACAGGTACAACCAAATCATGGGTCTCCAAGAGACATTGGCTAAAGTCCAGCGTCTTCTTGATGTAGCCCAAATATCCATGTGCAGAAACATGCTGACCTAGCATTATGCCACCCCCATGTGGAATGGCAACTTTGCACAACAAAACTCAAAAACTGGGCACCGTTGTGCAATGCACACTACAGGCTTCCCCCACTTTTCTGACAGGTTAGGGACCAGAGCACAGTCAGAAAATTGAAAAGTGACCCCAGAAAGATTACAAAAAATAATAAAAAATGGGAATTCAAATTGTTGGAAATGTGATGAAAAGATGGGGTCGTTTTTCCATATGTGATGGATGTGTAAGATAGCAAAAAAAAATTGGAGGGAGGTACATGATGAAATTCAAAGAATTTGTAAGCTGAATTTTGAAATGAAACCAGAGCTTTATCTGTTAAATATGCTAGGGGAGCAAAGGGGAATAAGAAGTCATCAGAAGATATTATTATCTTTAATAACTGCGGCAAGGTTGACATATGCGCAACACTGGAAAGAAAATAAATATATTGGTATAGGAGAATGGAAGTTAAAAGTTCTGGATATGAATCCTTCAAATTTTTTAAGATATCACTATCTCTCACATTGGGGTTATTATTTGTTATGTGTTGGTAGTTAGGTGAAGGGTAAATAATAAGTTAATGTTAGTGGGTACTAGGTTGCTTTTTTATCTTTTGTTATTTTTTTTCTGTTTTTTTTGTTTTTTTGTTTTGTTGAGTGATTTTGTATTGTTTGTGTTGTATTATAATAATAAAAAATTTTTAAAAAAAAGTTCTGGATAGAAAAATTAGCATCTTCTTTGAAGAATAAATCTATCCAGAACTTTGAGAAAGAACGGAAAGGAGTATTGGATTGGGTAAGGATATAAATGTATAAGAAATTAAAGAAGAAATAATGCAATTGTTCTTTTACATCAATAATGCAATAATGTAATTGTTCTTCTCTCTGTAAGATGGAAATTATGTTTGTATGGAATGGAAATAAGCAATCTCAGCTGGAAGATTTAAGCATGGAAGTGTGAGCGAGAGTTTATTTTTGAGATTAAACTTTTAATAAAAATTACTATATTAAAAAAAAAGAAGAAAATTGAAAAGTGGAACCCATGTGCTCCAGTGTAGGGAGCGTGAAGGACTTATGGAGGCTCTCTTGGGACTGACTGCGCACGAGCTGATCGTAAAGCTCTCGCCCAGCTCAGGGCCTTTTTCCCCCACTCTCAGCTCACTTTGCAAGCAGCGCACATGTGCAAGCATTTCCAAGCAAGCCTCCACAGGCAAGAAGAACTGACAAAAGAACAGAACCCTATTGAATGAATGTAACTTATCTTCAATTTGGAAGCACCCAAAGAGCAACTCATCCACTAACAGGGGATCAAAAGGTGGGAGCTTCCTGTATGCAACCACACTGCCCAGCTGCAACGTGGAATGCATGGGGCATAAGTGCCAGGCACAACTTCGCTGTATGCACTACTCCAATTCTGCCGCAGTTAGTAGAATACATCTGTTGTGCTAGGATGAATGATAGGATCGTCGAGTTTGAAGAGACTGCAAAGGCCATCAAGTCCCACGCCCTGCCGTGCAGGAATACAACATCAAAGGCCATTTCCGCACTGAACTCTTATAACGCGATGATTCCACTTTCAACATCCGATGAAATCCTGGGGTTTGCAGTTTAGGGAGGGGCCGGCCGGCCCCTCCCTAAACTGCAAACCCCAGGATTCCATCGGACGTTGAAAGTGGAATAATCACGCTATAACAGTCTAGTGCGGAAATGGCCAAAGAATTAGGCATGTGTCTGCCACACGCGTACCAGACATTATCTATTCTGCATCACCAGAAATAAAGCCTCAACCAGCCAGCTTTTTCCCCAAAAGGAAAAGTGGTGTCCCACAACTACCGATGTCATTTTTGTGAACAAATCCTCGTTTTTCATCTAAAAAGGGCAACTTGTGGCCCTCCGCATGGTGCTGAACTCCCACCGGCGCTAACAAGCACAGCCAATGATGAGGATGGACAGACAGATGATTCTAGTCACAGACCAGCATAACTGAGTCATGAGATTTGTGACTTCACAACCTATGGGGACAATACATTGACCACCCATGGTCTCAAGAAACAGTGCATGTAAAAAAGCCAAGATGGGTTTTCATTTATTGTATTGTACAAAATATTCTAATTCCTTCTTCTATTCAACTTGGTGCGCCAAATGTAGACCATTTTAATAAGTATTTAGTTTGCTGTAGTGGATTTTTAAACTATTATTCTTATATCTGTGCATTTCATTTTTTTCTTGCCCAAGTGTAGTACTTTACCCTTCTCCCTGTTGAATTCATTTTCTAAGGCCACTCCCACACTACACAGTTATAGTGCTATTATTCCACTTTCAACATCCTATGGAATCCTGGGGTTTGCAGTTTGGGGGTGGCATTTGGAATTCTCAGCCAGAGAGCTCTTTGGCCTCAGTAAACTACAAATCCCAGAATTCCACAGGATGTTCAAAGTGGAAGAATAGCACTATAACGGTGTAGTGTGGAAATGGCCTTAGTTTTAGAGAGCTGGACCAAAACAAAATGAATTTCAACAGGGAGAAGTATGTGAAGAAAGGTTGGACAGAACCTAAGTCCAAATAAAATATACATGATGTAAATTAAAATTTGCACCTCGGAATGACAGTGGATGATGCAATCCCATGTAATACCTGCATGAGTCATTGGATTGTGTAACCAAGGCAGGAAGATTGCATCATACCTCTAGCAAGGGCTGCTAGAGTTGCATCAGCAATGGTTGTATATAAGCGGGGGGTGTTCTAGCCCTCTAAGCTCTCTTGATGTCTGGAGAGTGGCCGGAGGCTATGTTCTGCATGCTGTTGAATGCTAAAAACTCCGTTGGAGACTTGTATATACTGCATGTATGGTAACTCAAGAGTAAATGCCTCCTGTTGGAAGATAACATTTGTGTGGGAGTATTTTTCCTGGCTTCAGGGCTTTTGCTGCTAAAGTTAACACTCTGCTGGGATGCTTCAAGCTGTGTGAGTAAACTCTGCTGTATGGTGATTTTTAAACACTTGACTCTGGTGAACTGTCTTTTTGCCAGAGCTCAGTGCTGGAGGGAAGTGCTACTGGGGTTTTTGAGTAGCTCCCGTCATCCACCCTCCCTCTGACAAAGTATAAGGTACTACACTTAGACAGAAAAAATGAAATGCACAGATATAAGATGAGTGACACGTGGCTTGACCACAGCCATGTAAAAGGGATCTAAGAGGCTTCGTAGACCACAAGCTGAACATGAATCAGCAGTGTGATGCAGCAGCTAACAAAGCCAATGCGATTCTGGCCTACACCAATAGCAGTATAGTGTCTAGAGCAAGGAAAGTGATGGTACCACTCTATTCTGCTTTGGTCAGACCTGCCCTGGTATCCAGTTCTGGGCACCATGGTTCAGGAAGGATATTGACAAGCTGGAACGTGTCCAGAAGAGGGCAACCAAAATAGTAGAAGGCCTGGAAACCACACCCTATAAGGAGAGGCTTAGGAAGCTGGGTATGTTTAGCCTGGAGAAGAGAAGGTTAAGAGGCGGCACCATAGCTAAGTATTTGAAGGCATGTCCTATGGAAGATGGAGCAAGCTTGTTTCCTGCTACTCCGGCAGAGACTAGGACATGGAGCAATGGCTTCATTGCATCTAAAGATTAGGAAGAGATTCCATCTAAACAGTAAGAGATTCCATCTAAACATTAGGAAGACATCCTAATGGTAAGAGCAGTTTGACTGTAGAATGTGCTGTCCAGGAATGTGGTGGAGTCTCTTTCTTCGGAGGTTTTTAAACAGAGGTTCATGGTCATCTGTTGGGAATGCTTTGACAGCGCATTCCTGAATGGCAGGAGGTGGTTGGACTAGATGGCCCTTGTGGTCTCTTCCAACTCTACAATTCTGTCATTTGAAGAGGAATGACTTAGGGCCTGCGTTTGTTTAGCTTGGAGAAGATATGACTTGAGAGGTGAAGGGACAGTTATCTTTAAACATCTGAAGGGATGCCATGTAGAAGATGGAGCCATCTTGTTTTCTGTTGCTCCAGAAACTAGGACATGAAGCAATGGATTCAAATGACAAACAAAGAGATTCCGCCTGAACATCAGGACAAATTTCTTGACTGTAAGAGCTGTTTGACAATGGAATGGACGTCCTCACAGTCTGGCTGACTCTCCTTTGGAGGTCTTTAAACAGAGGCTGGATGTCCATCTTTCAATAGTGCTTCCGCCGTTTATTCTTGCAAGGCAAGCAAGTTGTACTAAACGACCCTTGCTGTTCCTTTCAGCTCTAAGATTCTATGATATTATCCTCAACATCTACCAAGTGAGTGGTTCTTAATCTTTTTCTTAACCACGGACCAGGGATGCCCAAAATTTAACTTCAGAGTTAAATATTTAAATTTAGATTTAAATATTCAAATATTTATTTATTAAAGGGTTCTAGAGACTAGGATGCAAATCCCTGCTCAGACACCGGGTGATCTTGGGCAAGTCACATTCTCTCAACCTCAGGGGGAGGCAAAGACATACCCCTCCCTGAACAAATCTTGCCAACTAACCCCCTGGGACAGGTTCAGTTTAGTCAGAAGTGACCTGAAGGCAAATAAGGGAACAATTTCTGCATCCGCAACCTCCCCTGCCACGTCCTTGTTGCTGGTGCTATTAGTGTCCAGCAGCAGGGTTTCAAGGAACCCCGGTTAAGAACCACCATACTCAGTTCATCCAAAAACACAGGCGATACCTGGACTGTGGCAAATAGGCATCAGGAGGCACTGTGAGTTCAAATATTGCCAGGTTCCTCAGTAATTTTAAGCTGTTCAGCAGGAGAAAAAGAAATATCCCGTTTCACAGTAATTAAACAAGCAGGTCTACAGCAAGGAGAAGTGCTGGGAAAAATTCCACAAGCGAGACAGATCTTGCACCACCACAGGCTACCTCCAGTTACTAGCTCCACCTAAATGAGGCCCACTTAGTCAACACAATTTATGCAACGGTTGAATGATCAAGTTCCTACTTATTCTGGAAACTTGCTTCTACAGTTGGGACTGATTAATGAATTAGGCTGGGAACGGGAGATCGCATAGGGGCTGGAGAACAATTTTTGCTCCCCATGTCGACTCTCTGGCCGTTTCCGCTCTAGACTGTTATAGCACTATGATTCCACTTTCAACCTCCTATGGAATCCCGGGGTTTGCAGTTTCGGGAGGGGCCGCCCGGCCCCTCCCGAAACTGCAAACCCCAGGATTCCATAGAAGGTTGAAAGTGGAATCATCACGCTATAACAATCTAGAGCGGAAATGGCCTGTGAAAGGTTTCAGACACACAGAAGGGATGTCGTATCCCCTCTGGCTGTATTTTTGGCTGATTTCAGACATTTCTGAGGGCTCTGTAGAGTACTGAGGGCTTCTGGGGAGCAATTTCCAGGCAGTTTTGAGGCGTTTGGGACCTGTTTCAGCCAAAAAATAGCCCCCCCCCGCCAAAATCAGCCTTGGAATTTTGTTATTGATTTCCCCCCCCGATGGATTAGGGTTTCTTAGTCCTCCAGAGAGCTTAGGAACTGCAGGAGTGAGGCTCAGGACAGTTTAACACTCTCAGGCCATACTTTTCCCAACTTGGATTTGGATCAAAACTCTCCAATGTAAATGGAGACACAGAGAACATGGTTGGACGCTGTCAGCAGCGAAGGCAGCCGTTCCTTACCAGTAGGGTTGCCAGATGTCCATTTTATAAAGATTTGAGATCCTGTGCTTTAATTCCCCAAACTGTCTTGTCCAGTACCTGTTACTTTCCCCCATATTCTCCAATCCAATCTGTATTCAGAGTTATTAACATATAGAGGTTGGATTCCTGGGGGAAAACACTGCCCTCCTCCTTGCTGCTAGGCCTCATCTCCATAGCAACTGGCCTATTCAAGAGCTCTCCAGCTGAGAATTCTAAAGGCCCCCCCAAACTGCAAACCCCAGGATTCCATAGAATCTTCTTAGGCAGCCAATCATATGAGGTCTTCTCTGCCTGACACAGACAGACAAACAAACAAACAAATTTTGATTTCTATATATTAGATGTCCATTATTTGAGAGCCAGAAAGCTTGTCTTTTATAGGCCTGGCAGATCTCCCTTATTATAAGAGATGTCTCCTGTTTGTGGGTTGGAAGGCTTTCCTTTTTATATAGACTGAACAAGATGCTAAATAATTCTGTATTTTGGGGTATGGGCCCTCCATAAAGACAGAAATGTGTGCATCATGTAATTTAGGACTGTGGACAATATGCTGAATTTGTAGAGAAACGTCTGGCTAGGTTAACTGAAATCAGTACTTTCATTTTCAGATGGCTAGATGCCCATCTGTTGGGAGTACTTTGATTGTGTATTCCCGTATGGCTGAAGGATGTTGGACTGGATGGCCAAATCTATGATTCAATATTTAGGTAGACCACATATTTGCTAATAGCTACTTCTTGCTTTTTAACTCTGCACGTCATGAATTTCACCTTTCCCTTATTGCTATTTTAGAGGGAAGGTTCCTTTGGAAAATAGCAACTAAGGGACAATATTTATTTAAATAAATATTTTGCAAACCTGGCAACACTGCTACCCCCCCCCCCAAGTGACTGTCTATAGTTGGCCCTCCTAGGGTTAGGTGTGCAGAAATCTTGCAAAAGTGGAAAAATCGCAAATATCAAAAAGTGTGTCTGTATCTGTGTCTGTGTCTGTGAGAAGCCGGCTGAGGCATGATGGAGAGAGCAGGCATCCAGGGTCCAACTAGGTCAGGGGAAGAAGAGGGAAAAGAGGTAGGTTGTCACAGTAGCCCGATACTTCCACTCTCTCACCCATCTCCTTCCTTGAGTGTAGGGGAAAATCTGTAGCAGGTTTGTGGTACTGAGAAATTAGACTGCGATCCATTTTCATCTGGTCAGGCAGTGGCTAGTGGAGGATGAGGAGACCCAGGGTTTTTTTTTCCTTTCAAGAAACTTTATTAATTATCATAAGAACTGAAAATATAATACATACAGAATCAAGATACAATAAATTCACTTACAACTTAAACAAGTTCACCAACAAATAAGTATACATTTAAAGTATCCATATGCTTGTCCAATATAATTCTCTTCTCTTCTTCTTCTTCTTTTAAAGGGCTGCATGGCCACTGAGAGGGAAAGTTCCCCTGGAAAAAACACTCCTGAGGTGGGGTTGGCAAGGATTGAAGAAAGTTGCAAATAATCACATCTGTGAAAGTCAAACCCACAAATGTGAAGTATCTTGCAATACTTGGCATTTGGGGAAATGCCAAAGGGAAGGAGGGACGCTTCTGTGTTCAAACTGATGGCTTTAAAGAAGAATTTATCTGGCCAACATTGGAAGCCAGATGCTGAAATTAGTTGGTCTTTGCTCAATCCATCAGGATGACTCTCTTAAGGTTTTCTTTTGGATGGAGGTTCTTAATATTCTTATTCACACATTTTGGAAAAGAATTTCTCTCTTTTGGGGGAACATTTTACTAACCGGAAAATAAAGGTAGCCCCTCATCTTGGAGGAATTATTTGATAAGGAGATAGGGTAGCTGGTAGTAGAAATGCCCTTCGGTCCCAAAAATGACTCAGTGTTCACCCACTCCCCAACTCACAAGTCTCTGCAACATAGTCTGACACATTCACTCGTGAAGGGACTTTGCCACAGACTCACAAGTTACACATCTGCTGGGTGCCATACTATCACCTTTCTGAAAGCCTTTAATTCCCATGTAGAGTTTGGAATGGTTGCTCTGATGAGCCCAGAAAGCATTTACCAAATTGGAAGCACGGATGAATTCTGTCTCTTGAATGGGCTTACAGCTGAAGCATCAAAACTGAGTACAGACCAGAACTTTTCTGCAGATGAGGCTAGAATAGCTTCATTTCACTGTGCGAGTTCTCTGCTTTCTGTTAAGATCAGGCATGTGACCAAAACACTTCCCACGTTCCTGGCATTGGTATCTTTTTTTTAAATTCCATATGATGTCTCTGGTGGATGACAGCCGGTGAACTACAAGCAAATACTTTCCCACATTCTTGGCATTTGCATGGTTTCTCTCCTGTGTGGATTCTATGATGAATTGCAAGGCTGACCTATGAGCAATACATGGGTCATGTTCTGGCATTTCTATGTTTTCTGTCTTGTGTGGATTCTGTTACATGCTGCAAAATATAAATAGTCACCAAAACAATCCTCCTGCTCTTGGCATTTGTATGGCTTTCCTCCTGTGTGATCTATCTGATGTGTCACAGAGTTTGAGTTGCAATCAAAATCTTTCCAACATTCCCGATTTTTTGTTTTAATTTCTCTCCTACATGAACTCCCTGATGGGTCACAAGCTCTGTCTTGAAAGCAAAAACATTTCCAAATTCCAGGCATTTCTAGGGTTTCTGTCTTGTGTGGACTCTCTGATGCTTTGCAAGATGTGAATGACGAGCAAAACATTTCTCACACTCCTGGCATTTGTACGGTTTCTCCCCTGTGTGGATTCTCTGGTGTCCTACAAGATCTTGTTTTTGAGTAAAATATTTCCCACATTCCTGACATCCATATGGTTTTTCTCCTGTGTGGACTCTCAGATGCCTTACAAGATGAGAATTACAAACAAAACCTTTCCCACACTCCTGGCATTTGAATGGTCTTTCTCCAGTATGGCGTCTCTGGTGACTGACAACTTGTGCACTGCTAGCAAAGTATTTCCCACATTCCTGGCATTTGTATGGTTTCTCTCCTGTGTGGATTCTTTGATGCTTTGCAAGATCTTGCTTTTCAGCAAAACGTTTTCCACATTCGGGACATTTGTACAGTCTCTCTCCTGTGTGGAGTCTCTGGTGTTTTGCAAAGTATGAATGATCAGCAAATACTTTCCCACATTCTTGGCATTTGTATGGTTTCTCTCCTGTGTGGACTCTTTGATGAGTGAGAAGGTTTGAACTGCAAGCAAAACATTTCCCACATTCTTGGCATTTGTATGGTTTCTCTCCAGTGTGGACTCTTTGATGAGTCACAAGATCTGATTTCCAAGCAAAACATTTCTCACACACTAGGCATTTGTATGGTTTTTCTCCTGTGTGGATCCTTTGATGCTTCACAAAGTCTGATTTCTGAGCAAAACATTTCCCACACTCCTGGCACTTGTAGGGCTTCTCTCGTTGGAGTTTCTGCTGGCTCTCAACGTACAACTTGGGATCAAAGCAGTTCCTTTGTTTCTGTCCTGAATGGATCCTCTTGTGAAGGATAAGTGCCATTTTTTGGGCAAAAAGATCCCCACAAATGTTGCATTTGTAGGTCTCCTCATTGATAATGTCTTCCTCTTCTACATGGATTCGCTGGTGTCTCTCAAGATCCAATAAGCGTGTAAAACTCTTTCCACATTCACTGCATGTATTTGTTTTCCTCCAGTGATCTGCTGGGAAGAAGGACAAGTAGACAAGATTGAATTCCAGTATGAGGATGGAGGAACTTCAGGGAGCAGAACTGAAGTGAACTACAGTGATGCCAAAAGAAGAGCAACATTGAGGAAGAAGTGATCTACTGTAACCTTTTCTCCTTCATAGGTCTTTTTGGCTTCTTTTTATTCTATGCTAGCCAAACCCTCCCAAATTTACTTGGTTAAAAACCCATCTGTCCCATCCTAATCCCAGTATATGCTCTTTCTGTCTCTCCCCACCACTTCACCCATCAACTTTTTCTCATTTGTTCTTGTCTTTTCTCCATGCTGGAGAAGCCTGTACCAGCTCCATTCAGCCTGTACCAACTTTGCCTGGGTTACAAGCTTCTTTCCCCTTGTTCAACACTGTGCTGTTTTAATTCCCTGTTCCCCGAGTGTTTTTTCTTTGCTGCTGTTCTTTTCTCCCCCCAATCCAGGCCTTCTTCAGCCTTTCTGTCTCCTAATGGTCCTTCATAACCCCTCTGTGATGAAGTTGCTTTGGGGGTCAGCTATTTGTAATGCAATTGTAACTTGATAGCAGGTTGCAAAGCAATAGGATTAGTACCTTAGGAGTGAAACCCAACCCAGTGGTGTGTGTGGAAGGGACTTACGGATAAAAAGATTTATATATAAGGCGGAGATTCCAATTGTCAAGAGCTTTCAGTGAGATCTTGGCCAGAGAGGGTGGCTGGGTTGTGTTTAAGCAGCTGAGGAAAAGACACTGAGAACTGGTGTCTAAGGCTGAGAGTTATTGGCACAGACTGTCAGAAGTGTGAAATGTTTAATGTAACAACACTGTACTTCACACAGCCCTTGACAAGATAACTTTATTTCTAATGTTACTACAATAAAGGATACCATTTGTTTTTATAAATACTGAGTTGGCCGGAGTTATCTGAAGTCATTCATAACAAAGAAGAGCATGCTACCTTAAATAAACTATTTGGTTCTGATGGAACACTTAAGACTAGCCCTTTGCCACAAAGGTTGTATTTAAAGGGTGAAGTTAGAGCTAAGCCTTAGCGTCAGGGCACCTTATTAAGTTGGAACTGCAAAACCAATCTAGTGAGAAATAAGGGCCTTGCCATACCCTCTTTCTAGAATGCCATATTCTAATTTCCCCAATTTTATTTATTTATTTACAGTATTTCCATATTGCCCCACAGCCCACAAAGGTTTCCGAAGTAATGAGCACATAAAAGCAATTAACACTGTCTAATTTTTAAAAAATACACATTCAAATGCTCTTTAAAACCTTTAAACAGTCCAAATGATCCTATAATGCAATTTTAAAATAGTCAGAACATAGCAATGTCAAATGTGAAAGGCCATGTGGAACAACGCTGCTTTAGCTGCCTGCTGGAGGCATAAAAGAAATGGAGCCACCCTAACCTCTTTGGTAGAGAGTTCCACAGTTGCGGTGCGGCTACAGAGAAGGCTCTGCTACATGTACATACCAATCAAACTTTGTGAGTTGTTGGGACACATAAGAGGAACTGTTTTGAGGATCCCAAATTTCAGGCAGGCTCAAAATCCAGGCTATCACACTGCCGTATGAGGCAAATCATAATAGTGTTGATGAAAGAGTTGATCCGCATGCCTGCCCACTGCTAATTACTGTATATAAAAAGAACTGTGGATTTTGTTAAGATTCTCTGCTTGTAATGAAGGGTTACACGAGTTACACTTCCCCGATTCACCTGTGATTGTTTTCGTTTCTCCTGCTAAAGCTCTTAGGCTTTTAAAATCTGAAGGACATATAAATATACAATAGATACAGCCTTCTTTAGGAACAGGGACTCTACAAAATTTGGCATCTTTTTAAAGGTATATAAATTTTACCCAACTGTGTGCCTATATTTAGTGTAATCAGCAATGTGCTTATTTTTTATGCACTTTTCTATGGTAAACCGGGCTCAAAGTGGCACACAGAATCATCGGGGCAAAAAATAATTAATACAAAACAACGTTCCTAAATAATTAAATAGCAATTGTTGCCGTGTACCTTCAAGTTGTTTCCAAATGATGGCAACCTTGAGGTGAACCTATCACAGGATTTTCTTGGCAAGATTTGTTCAGAGGGAGTTTTGCCTTGACTTCCTCTGAGGCTGAGAGAGTGTAACTTGCCCAAGATCATGTAGTAGGTTTCCATGGCTGAGCGTGGACTTGAAACCTGGTCTCCAGAGTTGTAGTCTGTCACTGAGACTGCTATGCCCACTGGCCCTCTAAATAAGTTATAACTCAAGATTTAAAATCTTTGTACAATGGACTAAACGTCTCAAAGAAATATATATACAGTAAGGTCAATGAAACCACTAAATAATTCACAAGCCCCATGGCATATTCAGCAGCAGCCTTTCCTAACTGGAATTGCAGGCCCGGTAGCAATAGGCCAGACCAAACACCAGGGTCTAAAGGGGTCTCTCCTCTCCACCCTTACTAGGAATATTTTCTTTGCCTCTCTCTTGCTTTCTCAGAGGTCATGTTCTAGTTTTCTAAATCTAGGCAGCCAGATCAGAGCAAAGCATAGTTTACAATATACTAGCACATTTGCCTGGCATTGCCCAGGATTTTATTTTCTCATAGGTAATACATCTTAGAAATACCTTAGGAATTACTTTACCCTACCTTACCTTACCTTAGGGATTGATGAGGTTGAAATACAGAGATTTGAGATCCTGTGTCTCTAATTTCCCAATCTGTTTTGTCAAGTACCTGTAACTTTTCTCCATATTCCCCAATCCTCATCTGTATTCAGAGTTATTAACATACAGAGGTTGGGTTCCTGAGGGAATATGCTGCCCTCCTTCTTGCTACTAGGCCTCATCTCCATAGCAACCGGCCTGAGCTCTCTGGCTGACAATTCTAAAGGCCCCTCCCTGAATTGCCAACCCCAGGATTCCATGGAACCTTCAGAGCCAGCCAATCCTATGAGGTCTTCTCACCTCACACAGCCAATCATATGAGGCCTTCGCCTGCCTGATGCAGGCAGGCAGACAAACTCACAAACTTTGACTTTTATATAGTAGGTGTGTCTTCCATGTTTAGAAAAATGGTGAGACTAGATACGCAAAAAAGAATTGCATCAAATTATTGGTGGTTGTTGAGAAACTAGACAGGCTGTTTGTCTTTTTTTTTTGTTCACATAATTGTCACGCCTAGTGGAATGTATTTCTAATAACATTGATGAGTCTGAGCGTGCTTTGTGGCTTGCATATGCGCTTTGGGAAATGCGAACTTATGCACGAACTAGTCTTTGCAATATTACAATCAGCTTTAAGCTACAATGAGACCAATTCATGGTGGTAATTCTATCAGTGGTTTAGGAACCATAATGCCTAAAAGGCACGCTATAAGCAGCATCTGATTATGAACTTGAAATTATATTAACCGTTGTCTCACCCAACTGCTCACCAGCAATGTTTCCACTTTCCTCTGATGCCTCGGGGTCCACGTCACACAAATCCTCTTCCTCCTCTTGCTTTATTACAACATCAGAGACTCCTGAATCAACAGAAAGTGAGCAGAGAAAGAGGTCAGGGGGAGCAATCAACTTTTGAACCTACTGACTGACAGAGACCATTTCCGCACTACATTCTTATAGCGTGATTATTCTGCTTTCAACATCCTATGGAATCCTGGGGTTTACAGTTTAGGGAGGGGCCAGCTGGATTCCCAAAGGATCTTGAAAGTGGAATCATCGCGCTATAACAGGCTAGTGCGGAAATGGCCTAAGATAAGGACAGCTTGCAGCCTGATTTCTCAGCACCACAAACCCTCTCCTGATGCCCCACACACACCCCAGGAAGGAGACGGGTGAGAGAGAAGAACAAATGAATGCTGGAATGAATGAATATTGGAATGAATGAATGAATGAATGAATGAATGCTGGAAAACGAGGGATGTGCTCCTTATGGGGTGGGGGAAATAATTGGGTGCTATTCAACAAATGTTGAAGAGCTGCATATCAGTGGGGCAAAATTCCAGGCACAGGGAAAGGCCTCTAGTAACCATTACTTCACCTGAGCTGGTGCCTGGGAAGGTCTCAGATTCCTGTAGATGATGATCACAGGGCTCTTCTTCTTGCTCCAATTTGATTATCACATCAGGAAAATCTGATCAAGAAAGAAGGAATAAGACAGTGGGATTTAGAT
This sequence comes from Iguana delicatissima, assembly GCA_948472985.1. Taxonomy (NCBI): domain Eukaryota; kingdom Metazoa; phylum Chordata; class Lepidosauria; order Squamata; family Iguanidae; genus Iguana; species Iguana delicatissima. The sequence continues at coordinate 23,141 of CAOKZL010002689.1, read as the reverse complement.
GGATAGAACTATCTCCTTGTCCAGAGAAAATGAGACTAGAATACAGGATATCCACTCTGAAAGTGCACTATGGTTTTAGTACACAGCTAGAATCTACAAAGAAGGAGGTCCAAAGATCACCATTCAGGAGATGACACAATTTAAGAAGAAGGACATGGTCAAGCTGGAGCAAGTCCAGAGGAGGGCAACCAAAACGGTGAGGGGCCTGGAAGCCACGCCCTATGAGGACAGACTTAGAGAGCTGGGTATGTTTAGTCTGCAGAAGAGAAGGTTAAGAGAGGACATGATAGCCATGTTTAAATATTTGAAGGGATGCCATGTAGAGGAAGGAGAGGGCTTCTTTTCTTTTGCTCCAGAGACCAGGACAAGGAGCAATGGATTCAAGATGCAGGAAAGGAGATTCCACCTGAACCTCAGGAAGAACTTCCTGACAGTCAGGGCTGTCTGGCAGTGGAATAGGCTGCCTGGGAGTGTGGTGGAGTCTCCTTCTTTGGAGGTTTTTAAGTAGAGGCTGGATGGCCATCTGCTGGGAGTGCTTTGAGGGTGTTCCTGCATGGCAGGGGGCTGGACTGGATGACCCCTGAGGTCTCTTCTAACTCTACACTTCTATGATTCTATGATTCTTAAAGCACTGCTGACAAGTTGTCTTCTCTGGACCCCCCCCCCCAAAATGGCCAAGCTAAATCCAACTGGCCCTCCAAATTTCAGGTTTGACTTTCAGAAATTTGATTTTTTGCCAGTTCCTCCAACCCCTGCCCCCCCCCCCACAGGCACTTCTTTTCGAAGAGAAATCTTCACTTTTGGTGGCTCCGATCAGGCCGCAAAGCTCTTTAAGAATCTGCTTCTGGTCCTTCTCCTCCACTACCAGCCACTGCCTGGCCAGCTAAGAACAGCTCACAGCCCTCTTTCTTAGCACCACAAACCCTCTCTCCAAGCCCCCCACATACCCAAGGAAGGAACTGGGTGAGACAGAGGACGTATAGGGCCACCGACCTGGTTTGGATCCTGGATGCCCATTTTCCCTCATCATGCCCCCTTCCGACAAACACACACACACACATTTTGATATATGCATTCTTTCCACATTTCCAGGGGTCTTGTGCCCCTAACCCTAGCAAATGTGGAGGGCTGATTTTCAGGATAGCAAAGTCGTCCTGCCATGAAAAGCCCTGTAAGGCACACTGCACAGCCTGGAATGTAATGTGTAGAGCAGTGGTTCTCAACCTGTGGGTCCCCAGATGTTTTTGGACTTCAGCTCCCAGAAGCCCTGAGCACTGACCATAGTGGCTGGGGCTTCTGGGAGCTGAAGTCCACAAACATCTGGGGACCCACAGGTTGAGAACCACTGGTGTAGAGGAAATAGGATATGGAGATGGTCTGCTAACTTTTTTTTTTAATTATTTTTATTTTAAGTGAACAAAACACAGAAAAACACAGAAAATAAACAAAAAGCACACATTCAAAAAAGGGCATATAAAAAAGACAGAATAACAATCCATGAAATGGAATAATACATAATAATAAACTACAAAAATAAACCAAACAATAACCCCCCCCAAAAAACAAAACTACAAATACCTATCTAAACTACCAAACACCAAACCGTGCACAACTAAAAAATTGGTTCCCGCCCCTGCTACAAACAATAAGTAGTAATCCTACAGTAACTACTAACCATTAATTCTCAAATTATAATTAATTTTAATATTTGTTGTCTAACTTCTGTGTCTCTGTAAACTGTTCTGTATTTTAGAAAATGACTTCTGATGGGTTGCAGTTTACCCTTCCAAAAACGTGCAGCTGAAATCTAACTTGCCTCCTGATCATTATATATCCAATAGAATAAAATCCATCTCTATACTGGCTTGTGTTAAAGTCTTATCTGGAGGAAATAAGATGTCATCAGAAGGTACTATTATATCTAATAACTGCAGCAAGTTTGACATATGCGCGATATTGGAAAGAAAAGAAATATATTGACATAGAAGAATGGAAACTAAAAGTTCTGGATATGGTAGAGACAGAAAAATTAACATTTTCTTTGAAAAACAAACCTATCCAGAACTTTGAAAGGGAATGGAGAGAAATTTTGGATTGGATAAAGATATAAAGGTATAAGAAATGGAAAAAAGGAATAATGTAATCGCTCTCTTCTTTGTTAAGCAGAAACTATGTATGTATGCAGTGAAAATAAGCAGATTCAACTGGAAATGTAAGCTTGGAAGTGGGAAGGTTTTTTTTTAATTTTTAAAATTAAATTTTCAATAAAAATATTTTTAAAAAAAACTCTTATTTGGAGGACTGCTTGGTATTTCTTATTGCTTTTTACATGTACTTTCTATTAAGATGCATTGCTTTTGTTATAAACTTCTGGTTAGCGTGTAGTTTGGGCACGTAGCTGGGAAAAGATTTTTTTAGCCTTGCTGAGGGATATTACAGGTGCTTGGTGTCTGGAAACACACAATCAAGGCCGAAGGATTGTCAAGCAATGGACAGCAAGGGGAGAGTCAGAGCCACGAGTAACGCTCGTAAAAGCAAATACAGTCGCCCCTCCCCATTTGCTAGGGTTAGGGACACAGGATCCTTGCAAAAGTGGAAAAATTGCAAATATCAAAATGTGTGTGTGTGTGTCTGTGGGAAGGTGGCTGAGGCCCCAACCAGTTCAGGGAAAGGAGTTGATATGGTGGCCCTCCTGCTTGTCCACCGCCTTCCTTGGGTGTGAGAAGGTTTGTGGTGGTGAGAAATCAGGCTGCGCCACCCTTAGCTGGCCAGATAGTGGACGGTGGAGGAGGAGGTTTTTATCGGAGTCGCTGAGATAAGATGGATTCCCCCAGATAAGAAGAGCCTGAGGCGGGAGGGCAGGGGTTGAAGAAACATGCAGATAATCCAAGCCGTGAAAGTCAAACCCACAAATGTGGAGGGCTGACTGTAGGACACTTTTGCAGGCAAAATTGAGCTTGCCACTTAATGCTTATAAAATACTTTTAAATGTAGCTGTTTTTTAGTCTTGCCTGCGTTGCCATGTATGCAACTGCTTTGCTATGATCGTTACTAATGTTATTGGGCTTTCTGGACTTTGTTGCTGTGGTTGGAAGTCTAGCAGAGTATCTGCTACGTAAAAGTCAAAGTTTGGGAGTTTGTCTGTTGGTCCACGTCAGGCAGGCGCAGACCTCATATCATTCGCTGTGTGAGGCGAAAAACCTCACATGACTGGCTGGCTGTGAAGATTCTATGGAACCCTGGGGCTGGCCGTTCTGGAAGAGGTCTTTGGCTGGTTGCTATGGAGACGAGGCTGAGCAGCAAGACGGAGGCCAGTGTATTCCCTCAGGAACCCAAAGTCTGTATGTTAATAACTCCAATACAGATGGGAGTGGGGAATATAAGGAAAAGTTACATGTACTAGACAAGACAGATTGGGGAATTAGAGACACAGGATCTCAAATCTGCGTATTTCAACCACATCTAATTCCTGAGGTAAGGTAAGGTAATTCCTAAGGTATTTCTAACAAGTATTACCAATGAGAAAATAAAATCCCAGGCAACGCCTGGGAGATAGGCTAGTATCACAATAACTGATAACTAGGTAAGAAAGGCAACCCTATTGATATGTAATACATGGTTACCAGTGGTTATTAGCATTCATTACTTTATTGCTGGATGTTTCCCCCTACTAAAAATGGTGTGGGGCAGCAGTGGGGGTGGCAGGAAGCCCCATCAGCCCCCCAGTGTCTCAAAGGAATCCATGGCGAGTTGAATATGGTGATCATACTATTGTGTGTGTGTTAAATATGGTTTGGGAGGCCCTAGAGTTATTCACGGTTTTTCCACTTTCACGGGGGTCCTGTGTCCCCAACCCTAGCGAATGTGGAGAGATTACTGTACTTCTTTTGATTTCAGGAACACAGCATGAAGCTGTTTCTTGAAAACAACCATTTGTCATGGAAGAAGGAGAACAAATTAACTTAAACCATATTTTAATTTACTTCATGTACTTTTTAATACTATTTTATACTGTTTTATGCATTTATGTCCTATTTTTATGCTTTTATATCCTGTCCATAGTCTATCCTATTCATATATTTGTATCCTTTTTTTTTATTAAAGATTTTAATTAAGAATAAAAAAAAACCCTCCCACTTCCAAGCTTGTTTTCCAGTTGAATCTGCGTGTATCCATTCCATTCATACATAGAGTCCCGGTTATCCGACCTGCGGTTATCCGATGCTCCGGATTAACCGACGTCGTGGTTTCCTGGGGGCGTGACTGCAGGCATTCCCACGCCCCCAGGCCCGCCCCAGGCCTGCCCCGACACGCCCCCAAAATGGCGGCCGCCACGGGCGTCCGGATCATCCGTCATTTCTGTTATCCAACCGTCCACACGCACGTTTAGGTCGGATAACCGCGACTCTACTGTAATTGTTACTTACTCAAGGGATTTGGTGCATCTTGCATTGTTGGACAATTGCTTTGTTACCTGACTACCTTGTTACATTATTATTTTACTTTGCTACATTATTACATTGCATTACTTGCAATCTTGCTTTATTCTTATTTCTTTTCTTATATTATGTCTTTATCCAATCCAAAACTTCTCTCCATTCTTTTTCAAAGTTCTGGATAGGTTTATTTCTCAAAGAAAAGGTTAACTTTTCTGTCTCTACCATATCCAAGACTTTTAATTTCCATTCTTCTATATCAACATATTTCCTTTCTTTCCAATATTGCGCATATATCAGCCTTGCAGCAGTTATCAGATATAACAGTGTCTTCTGATGATATCTTATTTCTCTTTGTTGCCCAAGCATATTTAACAGATAAAAATCTGACTTCATTTCAAAATTTACGTTATAAATTCTTTGAATTTCATCACGTATTTCCTTCCAGAATTTCCTTGCTATCTTACAAGACCACCACATACGATAAAATGTCCCCACCTTTTCATCACATTTCCAACATCTTGCAATATGTGTCCTATTTAAATAGGTGTATTTTATCTATACCGTACCACTGGATGGTTTTGTTATGCTGGGTCTGTGAACTGTAAAATAAAGTTTGACTTGGCTTGACTTGAAACTTAAATCATAGAATCACAGAATCATAGAGTTGGAAGAGACCAGAGGGGCCATCGAGTCCAACCCCCTGCTATGCAGGAACACCCATCAAAGCATTCCCAACAGATGGCCATCCAGCCTCTGCTTAAAAACCTCCAAGGAACGAGACTCCACTACACTCCGAGGCAGCCTATTCCACTGCCGGACAGCTCTGACCATTAGGAAGTTCTTCCTGAGGTTCAGGTGGAATCTCCTTTCCTGCAGCTTGAATCCATTGCTCCTTGTCCTGGTCTCTGGAGCAGCGGAAAACAAGCCCACTCCCTCTTCAGATCTTGAACTACATTCTGCATGTTGCAAGAGCACACTTTGTTTGATAAGACAGTTGTCCCTCCACATTTGCAGGGATTAGTGGCACAGGACTCTGCAAAAGTGGGAAAATTATAGAATCATAGAATCATAGAAATGTAGAGTTGGAAGAGACCACAAGGGCCATCCAGTCCAACCCCCTGCCATGCAGGAAAACCCTCAAAGCACTCCCGACAAGTGGCCATCCAGCTTCTGCTTAAAAACCTCCAAAGAAGGAGACTCCACCACACTCCATGGCAGCACATTCCACTGCCGGACTGCCCTGACCGTCAGGAAATTCTTCCTGAGGTTCAGGTGGAATCTCCCCTCCTGCAGCTTGTATCCATTGCTCCTTGTCCTGGTCTCAAGAGCAGGAGAAAACAAGCCCACTCCCTCCTCGACATGACATCCCTTCAAATATTTAAACATGGCTATCACGTCCCCTCTCAACCTTCTCTTCTGCAGACTAAACATCCCCAGCTCTCTAAGTCTGTCCTCATAGGGCATGGCTTCCAGGCCATACCCTTATGGATATTTCCAGGCCTCAAACCGTATTTAACAAACAAAAAAGTACAATCTATGGATTCAAGCCACTATGGATCCAAATGTACAGAACATGATACGTTTGAATTCACAGTGAGGAGCCTTTGCAAGCGTTGAGAGGGCAGAATGAGGAAAGAATGAAGAACAAAAGGTTTCCCACTTTTTCTTCTGACAGACCCAGGTCTCTTTCACCCAGTGTTCTGATTCCTCTTTCATGGGCATGGTAACACCCTGAATCACAGCATTTGAAGCTTGGGGGGGACTTTAGAATTCTCAGGCAGAGAGCTCCAGTGTGCCCCTAAACTGCAAATCCCAGGACGCCAAAGGATGTTGCCAGGTAGTGAAATGGAATCAGAACACTGTGGCCATTTCCGCACTACGCTATTATAGTGCTATTATTCCACTTTCAACCTCCTATGGAATCCTGGGGTTTGCAGTTTACAGAGGGGCATTTAGAATTCTCAGCCAGAGAGCTTTTTGGCCTCAGTAAACTACAAATCCCAGAATTCCACAGGTTGTTTAAAGTGGAATAATAGCACTATAACAGTGTAGTACGGAAATGGTCTATGACTGCGTAACGTGGACTGAACTCTGGGCACATCACTGCTTGCTGAAAGGGGCAAGTTGGGAACTAGCCAGCATATTGAGAACTGGCTAGTTACAGGGGACCCAAGGATCGGCACCTTGTATGGCTTCCTATCTCCCCAAGATGTCAGTCCAGCTACCCGTTTCCCTTGGATGGTGACTAACATCAGCGCTTCAAGGCAGAACTGCACCAGCCCAAATATATTCACTTAGGCAGAATCAGGGGAAACCCATTTCAACACTAGAAATTTAAAACTGAAAAACCAAGAACCTCTAGTCTGGAGTTTTAGACACATCACCACCATAATCATCGCCATCACCATCATATTTTAGTATATACAGTGAGCAATCAGTATCCACTCCGGTTTGGTTCCAGCATCTCCAGTGGATACAAAAATCTGTGGATGCTCAAGTTCCATTATGTGCATAGAATCATAGAGTTGGAAGATACCCCAGGGGCCATCCAGTCCAACCCCCTGCCATTGCAGGAACACCCATCAAACATTCCCAACAGATATCCATCCAGCCTTTGCTTAAAAACTTCCAAAGAAGGAGACTCCACCACACTCTGAGGCAGAATATTTCACTGCTGGACAGCTCTGACCGTCACGAAGTTCTTCCTGAGGTTCAGGTGGAATCTCCTTTCCTGCAGCTTGAATCCATTGCTCCTTGTCCTAGTCTCTGGAGCAGCAGAAAACAAGCCTGCTCCCTCCTTGGCATGACATCCCTTCAAATATTTAAACATGGCCACCATGTCCCCTCTTAACCTTCTCTTCTGCAGACTAAACATTCCCAGCTCCCTAAGCCACTCCTCGTAGGGCATGGCTTCCAGACCCTTCACCATCTTGGCTGCCCTCCTCTGGACACGCTCCAGCTTGTTGATATCCTTCTTGAATTGAAGTGCCCAGAACTGGACACAGTATTCTAAATGAGGTCTAACCAATGCAGAATAGAGTGGTACCATTACCTCCCTCGATCTAGACACCATACTCCTATTGATGCAACCAAGAATCACGTTGGCTTTCTTGTCTGCTGCATCACACTGCTGACTTATGTTCAGCTTGTGATCTACCAAGATTCCTAGATCTCTTTCACCCATACTGTTATCCAGCCACGTGTCCCCCATCCTATATTTGTGCATTCAATTTTTTCTGTCTAAGTGCAGGACCTTACGTTTCTCTCTGTTGAAATTCATTTTGCTAGCTTTGGCCCAGCTCTCCAATCTGTCAAGGTCGTATTGAAATTTGATCCTGTTCTCTGGCATATTAGCAACCCCTCCCAATTTGGTGTCATCTGAAAATTTGATCAGCATGCCCTCTACTCCTTCATCCATGTCATTGATGAAGATGTTGAATAGCACTGGGCTCAGGACAGAATCCAGCGGCACCCCGCTAGTCACTTCTCTCCAGGATGAAAAGCAGCCCTTGGTGAGCACCCTTTGGGTTCGGTCAGTCAACCAATTACAAATCCACCTGACAGCAGCCCTGTCCAGCCCACATTTTATGAGCTTCTTTGCAAGGGTGTCATGGGGAACTTTGTCAAAGACCTTACTGAAATCGAGATATGCTACATCCACAGCATTCCTTTCATCTATCAAGCTCATAACTCTATCATAAAAAGAGATAAGATTAGTCTGGCATGACTTATTTCTGAGAAATCCATGTTGATCTTTAGTGATCACAGCATTGCTTTCTAAGTAATTACGTGGGTTCTGCTTTTCAACCAGTTCTGTTTTCTGACAGAGCTCCAGTCCCTAACCTGTCAGATAATGGGGGAAGCCTATACAAATTCTGGTTAAACGGACCTATAGTCCAACCACATCCAGGAAATCACATTTTTCTCACATCGGCTCTACAATTCAGTGCCTAAAGGCCTTTCTAACAGCTTCTGCTTTTATACCTTTACCTTCATAGTCTTGTGATGTAACCTCCATTTTCTCCCAAATCGCCTAACCTGGAAACCATGGGGCTTCCTGAAGCCAGAAGATCAATGGAGGTTTGATGAGTGGAAATCCTGAAAGAGAGAGAAGGAGAGGGATGTATTCTCTGTGCGTCTGTGTGTTAGAATTTGAAGTATGAATCTCTGTAGTAACCAAACTAAAGAAAGCAATATGAATGTTCTCTCCTAACAAGAGTACTATCTGAGAGTTCAGTACAGGAACACCTCTATTAAAAAGGCCTCTGACAAAGGAGTACTTTCTTACAGAGTGTTTTTATACCCATCTACCTCCCCTTTTTTCTTTCTTCTCTGTCTAATCGGACTTGTTTTTAGCAGCATTGGCATTTCCTTTGTAATAGAAAATTTGGTACCAGAGGCACAAACAACATTGAAAAGAAAAGAGACAAGTTCCGATGCCATAAAAAAAGAAGAGCAGTTCATGTTTCCCCAGACTTTTTATCCAAAACTGGTAATATGGACATGGGAAGCAGCCAGGCCACGTAAATTTTTCATGAGTGAACAGAAGTACTTTGAAACTTCTACAGATTACCTGAAAGCTTCTTCCAAACATTCATCTAGGCAGGCCTTTTTCTCTCATCAGCCACCACTATTCTTACTACGGCCAGCCTTCCATATTGTCAGGTTTGACTTTCATGGATTTGATTATTTGTGAGTTTCTCCAACCCCACCCCCACCCCCACCCCCATCTGAGGCACTTCTTTTCCACGGAATCACCTTTAGGTGATTCTGATCAGGCTCTGCAATCCTTTAAAAGCCTGGTTCTGATCCTTCCCCTCCTCTTCCAGCCACTGCCTGGCCAACTAAAGATGGCTCACAACCTGATTTCTCAGCACCGCAAACCCAAGGAAGCCAAGGAAGGAGATGGGCAAAAGAGAGGGAATATGGCCTTCCAGCTTCTGTTTAAAAAGCTCCAAAGAAGGAGACTCCACCGCACTCCCAGGCAGCGTATTCCACTTTTTTTCAGATAACCTGGCCTGGAGCCGTACAGAGCTTTATAGGTCATAACCAGCACCTTGAATTGTGCCTGGAACAGGAGTATGGTGTCTAGATCGAGGGAGGTATTGGTACCACTTTATTCTGCTTTGGTTAGACCTCATCTTGAATACTGTGTCCAGTTCTGGGCACCCCAATTCAAGAAGGACATGGTCAAGCTGGAGCAAGTCCAGAGAAGGGCAAGAGGCCTGGAAGCCATGCCCTGTGAGGATAGACTTAGAGAGCTGGGTATGTTTAGTCTGCAGAAGAGAAGGTTAAGAGGGGACATGATAGCCATGTTTAAATATTTGAAGGGATGCCATGTAGAGGAAGGAGAGGGCTTATTTTCTGCTGCTCCAGAGACCAGGACAAGGAGCAATGGATTCAAGATGCAGGAAAGGAGATTCCACCTGAACCTCAGGAAGAACTTCCTGACAGTCAGGGCTGTCCGGCAGTGGAAGATGCTGCCTCGGAGTGTAGTGGAGTCTCCTTCCTTGGAGGTTTTTAAGCAGAGGCTGGATGGCCATGTGTCGGGAGTGCTTTGAGGGTGTTTCTGCATAGCAGGGGGTTGGACTGGACGGCCCCTGGGGTCTCTTCCAACTCTACATTTCTATGATTCTATGATTCTGTGTATCAACAGCCATTGGAGCTCTTACAAGAAAGGAAGTTGGCTGCTCCCTGCAACCCCAACCGGTCATGTCTGCTAAGGCCCTCCCATCCTCATGGAGAATTTAGAGGCAGCATCGGGTAGTGGTTTGAGCATTGGACGGTCTCCTTCTTTGGCGGTTTTTAAATAGAGGCCGAATGGCCATCTGTTGGAACTGCTTTGATGGGTGTTCCTGCCTGGCAGGGGTTGGACTGGATGGCCCCTGGGGTCTCTTCCAACTCTATGATTCTATGACCCTAGGGACCAGGGTTCGATTCCCTGCTCGGCCATGAAAGCCACTTGGGCACATCACACACTCTCAGCCCCGGAAAACTCTGTGATAGGTTCACCTTAGGGTTACCATAAATCCAAAACAACTTGAAAGCACACAAGAACAAGATCCTCTTGCAGGCTTGGTTAACAAGATCTCTCTCAAACTGTTTTGGAGACACACGCACCCGCACGCACACACACACACACACCAGCTTGGCCTGAACCCTGAATTCCCTCTCTCTTTTCTCTGCTAGAGGCAACCACAAGGAGAGAGGAAACTTGCCTGCTTATCTGGGAAACAAATGATCTCTCAAAAGGGCCTGACGAAACCGAGGTCTGCCTGGAACTTTGGCTTTCTCAGATGTACAGCTTTCTGCTCAGAACCAATTCACACAACACAATTGTAGCACTGTGATGCAACATCTTCTGGAACCCTGGGATGTGCAGCTCAAGGAGGGGTTTTGAGAATCCTCAGCCAGATTGCTCAAACTGCAAATTCCAGGGGATGTTGCCAGGGCATTTAAGCGGAGATGAGAAGCAGGGCTCCACAACACTGTAGTGGCCGCAGTGTTGTGCTTGCACACTGGGACACCAGGGTTCCAGCCCCTGTTCTGCCGCAGAGATCCACTACGTGAATACAGGGCAAGTCACACTCTCTCAGCCACAGAGAAAGACAACTGCCAACCTCATCTGAGAAAATCCTGCCAAGAAACCCCAGCCGGAAATTGCTTGAAGGCAAGCAACCACACCAACAGCTCTACATAGCGCTTGTGGTGTAAATTGGCCCACCCAGGCTTTACTGACCAGAAACTGTTTTGGCCATTTCCACACTATGCTGTTATAGTGCTGTTATTCCGCTTTCAACATCCTATGGAATCCTGGAGTTTCCAGTTTAGGGAGGGGCATTTAGAATTATCATCCAGAGAGCGCTTTGGCCTCAGGAAACTACAAAGCCCAGAATTCCACACGAGGTTGAAACTGGAATAATAGCACCATTAAAACGGCTGGATCTCTTTCATCTTTTGTTATAGTTGGGGAGGGGAGTTGCCTTTAACCGCCTCTGAGGCTGAGAGAGTTTGACTTGTCCAAGGCCACCCAGTGGGTTTCCATGGCGGAGCGAGGATTCGAACCCAGGACCCCAAGGCTCAAACCAGGACACCACAGTGGCTCCGATCTTTCTTTCCCAACCTGATCCCGCACCGCGCAAAGCCTCTCCGGAATCCTCCCGGCCTTCTCACTTCTCGGATTTACAAAGAGACTCGGCTGGGTAATTCCTCATCGCAAGCGACTCCGATTTCTTCTTCCTGGTGCGTCGCTTTAAACCTTGCTGGACAATCCGGTTCTTGGGCTTCCCGTCATGCGCCCGAAAAGCCAAGCGAGGCTGCTGGCGCGGCGAAACCAGACCTGCCCAAGGTGCTCCCGGAGAGCGAGGACTGCGGAGACCAGTGCTCGTCTGCATCCGCATACACGTGTATCCGGGGAGGGAGGGTTGGAGGGGGTCCGGCTTTGTCTTGCCAGGAGCCTGGCGCGGCTTCGATCACGTGGTGGGAAGTGGGCGGATAAGATTGGGTGCCTAATTTTTTAAAAAAAGAAGGTTATTTCTGCAGCCTGTTCACACGCCCATTTCAGAAAATCGTCAGTGCCTGGGAATCGGGGAGGCTGGAGACCCGGAGGGGTCGAGGTAAGTACTGCTGTTTCTGAGCCGGATGGAGTGGGAAGAGAAAGGCCATTTCCGCACGAGTCTGTTATAGCGCGATGATTCCACTTTCAACCTCCTCTGGAATCCTGGGGTTTGCAGTTTCGGGAGGGGCCGGCAGGCCCCTCCCGAAACTGCAAACCCCAGGATTCCAGAGGAGGTTGAAAGTGGAATCATCGCGCTATAACAGACTCGTGCAAGCTCTGTTCTGACACCGGGGTTCATTCGAGCAGTTGGAAAACAGGCTTGGTTGCTCCCAAATCTCCGTGGATTTTTTTGGTCCCACTGGTCTGGCCAGGCTGTGTGAGTGCAGGCGTAAGTATGTTAACAAAGCCTGAGCGTGAGGCTCTTTTTTACAGTCTTTTTGTGACCTCCTTGCCGGCATTTCCCTCCTCATCCTCTGTCTAGCCGGAAGCTCTTTAGTAGCATCAGCACTAGGACGAGGGTGAAGGAGGGTTGGAACAACACAGACTTTGATCTCGTGTAGCAGCAGTGTGCCAGCGGTAAACCGCTGACTGAAACCCAGGAGTATAGTGTCTAGGTCAAGGGATGTCATGGTACCACTCTGTCCTGCTCTGGACAGATCCCACCTGGAACACTGTATCCAGTTCTGGGCAGCACAGTTCAGGAGGGATGTTGACAAGCTGGAACGTGTCCAAAGGAGAGTGACCAAAATGCTAGGAGGCCTGAAAACCACGAAGCCCTATGAGTACAGCTTAGGGAACTGGGTATGTTTAGCCTGGAGAAGAGAAAGTTAAGAGGTGATGTAATAACTATGTTTAAATATTTGAAGGGATGTCCTGTGGAGGATGGAGCAAGCCTATTTTCTGCTACTCCAGAGACTAGGACATGGAGCAATGGCTTCAAGCTCTGTTTCAATATTTGAAGGGATGACGTGTGGAGGATGGAGCAATCCTGTTTTCTGGTGCTCTGGGATTTCAGTGGCCGAGGGGCAATCAGATCCTTGCCTCCAGGGTTGTAGTCCAACGACTACGACAAAGCACTACGCCACGTTGGCTACACCTAACATAATAATGAAGTGTTACTAAAACTCATAACATTTTTTCAAAAAATGCAAACACAGAAGAAAAGAGTCTCAGCCATGGATGCTTTTTCAGTTGTGGCACTCTGATTGTGGAATTCCCACCTCTTGGAGATCTGACCAGGGCCAACATTGCTCTCTTTTAGGTCCCAAGCTAAAAACATGGCTTTTTATTAAAGCCTTGAATACTAATTTATTCCAAGTATACATGCACATGCTTATTAAATTGTTCTACTTTTTAAAGTGGTTTTAACTGTTGCTTTTAAAGTTGCTTTAACTGTTACTATAATATCCTTTTTTTTTTCTTTTCCAAATTATTCGCGCTTTTAATCTGACAGTGCTTTAAAAATTGTGTACGTTGGCCACTGCCTTGAGATCCAGTGATAGAAGCTAGGATATAAACATTTTACTGAAATAAATAAATAAATTTTCACACACATACACACAGAGCCCATCTCACTCCGACACTTTTGTCCAGGTATGGATGTCTTTACTAAGGCCATTTCCGCACTGGACTGTTATAGTGCTGTTATTCCACTTTCAACATCCTATGGAATCCTGGGCTTTGCAGTTTCCCCTCCCAAAACTGCAAACCCCAAGATTCCCTAGGATGTTGAAAGTGGAATAATAGCACTATAACAGTCGAGTGTGGAAATGGCCTACGTTGCCACTTGCACTTTCTTTCCCATTAAGAACACGTCGATGTCTTTTCAAAAAGTTGGATGAACTATAAAATGAAGGACACATTTTTTTTGCTGCTTATCAGTCTACCTACCTTTCTACCTACTGTAACAGGCCCTGATTTCTCCCACAATCGGATAAGTCTTTACCACAGATCTCTGCTTCCCCCTCATAACACCGCCTTTGGGTAAAAAGGAGAGAGTTTTCAGTGTTTATTTAGAACCACTTCATAATTTGATGGCAGTGTGTTTTCTTGTGCTACTGTATACCACTTAAGCCCAGTCAGTGGCTGCAAAGATAAACTGTTAAAATAGCAATAAGAACAAGGTAGCCTCTTAGGGTTTGTGATAATGGGGCTTCCCATTATCTAGACTTGGCTGAAGGGGGATACTTCCCTCTTCAGGTAAACCAAGGCTTAATGAGGTCTTGGGGATTAGGTCACATTTTTTACTGTGGGTCAGAGAAGTTATAAAACTCCTTGAGAGGCCATGTGGCAGAGAGACAACAAAGGAACCTCCTAGAGAGATGAGATCTGTGCCAGTCGTAGGCTGCAGGCCCAGGCCTCGCCTCCTGGCCCCACTCTTCTCTTAGACCATCTAAACCTGTGAACCCAAATGTGAGTAACTATAATAAGGTAGTTAGTTGCATTAGGGCTGTTTATTATTTTGGAGGTTGGCTGATCTTAAAGAATGTATCTGTGTTTTTATAACTACTTGTAACTTAAGTGTACCTGGGAGGGGGGAGCCTCTTATGTGTATTATTGTCTGGTTTATTTGCATGACTTAAAATAAATGCTTTTCTGTAAAACCTCTGTTTCCTCTCCATTCCCGTGCTGTTCTTTGGCACACGCTAGATAGGACTTCTCTCACTCAGAAGGGGGCAGTTGAGGGAAGAGAAAGGTCTTTAAACATAGGGATTGGCAATCCACTGAGCAGGGTCCCACTGTACTGTTCAGTTAATTCAGAATTCAGTGGGTGGTGGCAGCAAGAATTAGTGAACGCTGGGAATTTCTTGATCCTTTCCAAGGGTAGAGGTCTGTCTTGGAGGGAGCTGGAAATAAACTTCAGTATGACAGGGTTCATATGCAGTTCAGTGTTGGTACATTTGTTCTGTATTAACCATTAACTCACTGCTCAGGAACAGTTCAAATATGTCTTTAGATCGGAGCTTTCCAAACTTTTCATGTTGGTGACACACTTTTTAGACATGCATCGTTTTGTGACACAGTAATTCAGTTTTACTAGCAAATCGGAGGTTAAACTCTAACCCCTTATGAGAGACACATACATTCATTGTAATAACAAAATGTATGGGTACACAACGTCTCTCATGAAAACCTTTCGTATATATTTTAAAAATATATGATTTATAAATAATACCATACATTTCCAAGATTTTAGGTGACATACCTACACACTTCAGGCGACACACAAACATGTCACGGCACACCGTTTGGAAAGCCCTGCACAACTATAATGTAACAGCCCTTTGGGTAGACTCCCACTGAAGACTCAATCCCCGATCTAGGTCACACTCTCTGACCAGATCCTACTCGGGCTTAATTACTCCTCTGCCTCTCACTAGACTTCCACTGAGAAATAAACCTCCCAAAACTGCCCCACTCTCTGGCTGACGGAGGGAACTCTACTCCCTAGCTCCTTGCTAGGTTGTCACTAAAGGAACAGATGCTTGGCATATAAAACTTTTTCTCTAGCCACGAGCCCCTCCCACACACTACTGGGCTGGATTTCTCTCCCGAGGGGCTATTCTGGTTGCCTAGCAACCAGCTTCCAGGCTGCAGTGGCACTTCAGATAGCCATACATGCCAAAACTTCATCACACCCACCTATCTATTTATCTTTATTACAGTCTATGACCAGCACTATACCTCTATCTATCTATCTATCTATCTATCTATCTATCTATCTATCTATCTCTGTCTATCTATCTATCTGTCTATCTATCTGTCTATTATATTTGCTCTATCTGCTATATTTGCTCACGTTTTTTCCTGAAAAATACTGTTTGAAAATGGGGTGCGTCTTATATGCCAGTAAGTCTTATATGCCGGCAAATAGTATTTGCCAGTGTATAAATGGGTTGCATCTTATACACAGATGCGTCTTATATGCCAGCAAATACTACAAATACTTCTTGAAAGGGGGTTTGCTTTTGCTTTCCTGTGAGGCTGAGAGAATGTGACTAGCCCAAAGCCATCCAGTGTGTTTCCATGGCTGAGGGGGGAGTATTTTTAAAAAATGTTTATTTACTTTTGCAGTGATTATCACTGATACACTTATAAAAAAATTATTCCAGCAATTAATACAAAACCATCAGTGCTCTACTCACAACCAATAAATTAATTTTCCCAATAAATATATTACTTCTAAACCCTTCCCTCCCTCCCCTCTGAGGGAAAAATGTCAATGTTTATTTAAAACCCCTTTCTTTTGATGTGGAAAATTGTACTAATTGTATCTTTTATAATTTTGTTCACCTTCCTTTCTTTGCTTCTATTAGTTTCTTCCACTTCCCTAGCCAATCACCTTCTTTCAACTGACTCATATACCCTTCTTTCTGATATAAAATCAAACATTATGCATTCCGAAATATAATACTGCCATCTATCCACCTTCCGTTTTCGTTCATCTTTCCAACCATATGCAATAACAGCGTGAGCTGCCCTGAGCATTTGTTGTATTCTTCATCTCTATCCAATCCCAAATTTTTTACATTTATTCTAGAGGAATACATTTTTCTTTATTTAATTCTAATTCTTCTTTAATTCTTCAACCCCAGTCTCCAGAGTTGTAGCCCAATGTTCGAACCACAACACTACACACTGGCTCCCTAAGATCATAGAATCATAGAAACGTAGAGTTGGAAGAGACCACAATGGCCAGTGAGTCCAACCCCCTGCCATGCAGGAACACACATCAAAGCACCCTCAGGAAATGACGATCCAGCCTCTGCTTAAAATCCTCCAAAGAAGGTGACGCTACCACACTCCAAGGCAACATATTCCACTGTCAAACGGCTCTGACTGTCAGGAAGTTCTTCCTGAGGTTTAGGTGAAATCGCTTTTCCTGTAGTTTGAATCGATTGATCCATGTCCTAGTTTCTGCAGCGGTAGAAAACAAGCTTGCTCCATCTTCAACATGACATCCCTTCAAATATATAAACATGGCTATCATGTCTCCTCTTCTTTTTGTCAGGCTAAACATACCTAACTCCCTAAGCCTCTCTTCACAGAGCATGGCTTTCAGACTCTTCACCATTTAGGTCACCCTCCTCTGGACACATTCAAGCTTGTCAGTATCCTTCCTGAACTGTGGTGCCCAGAACTGGACACAATAATCCATGTGAGGTCTAACCAAAATAGAATAAAATGGTATTATTACTTCCCTTCCTCTCGACACTATACTCCTGTTGATGCAGCCCAGAATTGCATTGGCTTTTTAAAGTGCTGCATCACAGTGTTAACTGAAAACAAATGGATGAGGCAATGAATAAAACAATTTATTCAAAATATTCTAAGCTTGGTTGCTTCAGCTAGTAATTGGATGGAACGCTGCAACCCTGCTGACCCTTTCCTCTTGCTTCTTTCCTTTGTTTAGAAATTTCTAACTTTATAGTAATGCAAGAAGAGGCCGGTGAGCCCTGTGTCTTCCTGGATTACCAGGGATCCAAGGACAGTGTCACTGGTCAAGAGTCAGGTAAGGGAGCGGTTCGTGTGATGGGAGGCTCTTAGGACTGTGACGCTGGATGTAATGTAAAGTCCGAAATCTATGAGCAGACAATGTACAGTCCTCCCTCCACATTTGCGGGTTTGACCTTTGCGAATTTGATTATTTGTGAGGATGCGTGTGCCTCCCCCCATCTCCTCCCATTCCCTTGCCTTTTGCCAAGCGCAGAGAAGGAAGGCAAGCACGCGGACGCAAAAGGCAAGGGAATCGGGGAGGGGGAGGCACACCGCATGCCTTCCTTCTCTGATCCAATGCTCTCCTCTCCCATTCCCTTGCATTTTGCTCCAGCATGGAGAATGCACATCAAGGCAAGAGGCAAGGGATCGGCGAGGGGAAGGCACAAGGCATGCCTTCCTTCTCCCCTCCAGAGCCGTCCTCCCATTCCCTTGCATTTGCCACTGCACTGAGAAGGAAGATTCATGCACCACAGCAAAAGGCAAGGGAATGGAGGGGGGAGCCCCAGAAGTGAATGGGAGGGAGAGCACAGAGGGGAAGTTATTCACAATTTTTCCACGTTTGCAAGAGTTCTGTGCCCCAAATCCTCATGAAAGTGGGGGGGCCACTATATAAACAATTGCTTGTTAGAAGGGCTGTGCTGTTGCTTTGGGCTTCTGCCGTATACTGCCCCAAAAAGCTCTATACTTCACCCAAGCCTAGAGGCAGGATTCCAAGCCACAATTGCCTTCTTCAAGCAGTGGAGACCTGCCACTTTGTCTCTATTCCAACAGCCATTGGTTGATGCTTTGTGATACCTGCACAACTGACACTGAGCCATCCGGTCTGCACTCTCCAACCTGGAAATGTGTTTCACTGCAGATTCCACAAATTAAAACACCTAGTCTAATTTTGGGCTTCCATATTTTTTTTTCCTCCAACCACCCAGCCTGATAAAGAGTTGTGGAGAACTCAAAAGTTTGCACGTTGTTGTGGAATTATGGATGGTCCCCCCTCCCCGCCGCAAAAAATAAAACATTTAAAAAAGTATTATTTATTGGGTACTGGATACCACATTGGATTTTGCTTTTCTTTTGCAAAATCTTATGGCTCAGCCTGGCTGCCTTCATTTTTCAGAGGTAATATACAGCCATCCTGATTATTAAATTGATAGCCAAACTGCTATAAATTGCTCTTTGCCATCTTTAAAGCTCTCGAAGTTGATGGTTCTCTGAGAGACGACAAAAGAGCTCAGCCTCTTTGCTTTTGCCACATGATGGGCAATTTTATACACTTGTTAAACGAGGAGACACTCCAGCCTCTTGATGATTTGAGTAACCACTTCTGTACTTTTTCTGGCCTTACAGCAGTGGTTCGTAACTTTTTCTCTACCAGGATCCTCCTGGAAATATGATATGTTGCCAGAGATCCCCAAATCTTAACTCAAGATTTAAATATTTAAATTTAAATATTAAAAAATTAATTCATTTATTAAAGGCTTCTGGCGACTAGGATTCGAATGGCTGCTCAGACACTGGGTGACCTTGGGCAAGTCCCATTCTCTCAGCCTCAGAGGAAGGCAAAGGCAACCCCCCTCTAAACAAATCTGGCCAAAAGCGCCCTGTGATAGATTCACCTTAGGGTTGCCATAATTCAAAGTGACTTGAAGGCACAGAACAACAAAGTGCTGTTGACGGGGGAGGGTCTTTCTAGCCATCATATTTCTTTCCTTTGGAAACAGACATATGGCAACTCTAAGGCGAACCTATCGTGAGGGTTTTCTTGGCAAGATTTGTTGCCTTTGCAACAAGGCTGAGAGAAGGTGGCATGTCTGAGGTCACCCAGTGGGTTTCCATGGCCGAATGAGGATTCGGATCCTGGTCTCCAGAGGCATAGTTAGGGTCTATGCACACGCCTGTCACCATATCCCTTTTGTCAGGGACACAGTAGCAGGGGTATGTGCGCATGTGCCCAAACCCCTAATTTGCAAAGTAGGGAACAGTTTCAGCATCTGCAACCCCCCCACTGCCACATCCCTGTTGCTGCTGCTGCTGTTGTTGTCCAGCAGCAGGGCATCACAGACCCCTGGGGGCCCTGGATCCAAGGGTAGGAACCACTGCTCTGCAGTATTTCTTCTGAGGTCCAGCAGCTAGAACAGCCTCGCCTTTTAACTTCATGGAGGCATCTGGCTTTGACAAAGAGACACACTGGCCGGGAGGGTTTCTATATTTTGTACAAGTTTCTCCCTCTAAGAATTCCTAAATTCCTCCATGAGACATTTCGGCTTCCCTTTGTCCAGACTTCATTCTCATTAAGGCCATTTCGACATCCTTTGCTATCCTGGGATTTGTAGTTTCCTGAGGGCAAGGAGCTCTCTGGCTCAGAATTCTAAATCCCCCTCCCTCAACTGCAAATGCCAGGATTCCACTGGTTGTTGAAAGTGGAATAATAGCACTAGCACAGTGTAGGGCAGAAAGGCCCTGTGATTCTATGACCATTGTCTCCCATTTCGACCGTGTTTTGAGATCTGCTGGGGAGGCCCTCCTCTCAGCCCTCACAGGTATACCTGGTGGGAACACGGGAGAGGGGCTTCTCAGTGGCTGCCCCCAGGCTCTGACTCTCCCTTCCCAGAGAGGTGAGACTTGGCACCATCCTTGCTCTTTCCTTAGGCTTTTACAGTCTGATTGCTTAAGGAGAAAGGGCCTGCATCATGTGCTTGATTTGTTGTTGTTTGCTGTTAATGTTTTGTCTTTTTATTGGGATTATAGCAACGTAGTGCGCAAATGGCCAAGTCTTTCAGTTCCAAGCCTGACATGGAGAAGACGTGCCTTTCTGAAATGTTGCCCCTTTTTTCTTGCTCTTCTCCCCTTCACAGAGTGCAGAATGGGATCCCTTTCCCAATCTGGATGGAAGAGAAGGAAAAAGATGACACAGCCCGCGACAAAAGCTGTTCAGGTAGGTAGGTTCTCTATCGAGGCTGATGGGTTCATGATGGGGACAGAAGGCACCAAATAGAAAAGGAAAAAGACCACATAGATTTCTCCGGAAGCAAAACTGTCCCATGGATGGGGCTCCATGAGTCCAGGGTTCGAATCTCCACCCAGCCTTGGAAACCTACTGGGTTATTTTGGACGAGTCACACTCACCATCAGACGAAGATAATGGCAAATCCCCTCTGAGTAACTCTTGTCAAGAAAACCCTATGGGAGATTCACCATAAATTGGAGTCCACACAGAGGCATGTGAAAATGACTGAATTCTATGCCATGGATTTTTTTGAGTCAGCATGTAGTGCTAGTAGTCTGTGTATCAGACTAGGATTCTGGGTTCAAATCCCCGCGCAGCTGCAGAAAGCCCTGGATGACCTTGGGCAAGTCCCACTCTCTGAGGCCATTTCCGCACTACACTGTTACAGTGCTAGTATTCCACAGTGTTAGTATGCCACAGTGCTAGTATTTCTTTTGTCCCACAGGTGATTAGGCTCTGGAAGGGTTGTAAAGACAGATATGGTGGTTTCTCCGGGTGCTGAATAAGATTGTCCAATTTTGTTTTTGTGGGGGTTTTTTTTTCTCCTTCAGCGCATAAATCTGAATAGTCACGCTGAGCGTGTTTTGTTTTTTTGGATTGTAAAAACGTGGCTGTCTTATTTAGAGCAGTATTTCTCCGCCTTTTGTCCTCCAGATGTTTTGGACTTCAGCTTCCACAGTTCCTGACCATTGGCTGTGTTGGATGGAGTTTGGGGGAATTCAAATCCAAAACATCTGGAGGACAGAAGTTGAGAACCCCTGGTTTAGAAGATCAGTGGGAGGGTCTATTATCTGGTGTTCTCCCTCCACCTTCTGCATAGAAAACCCCATAGTCATTTCCCCACTATTGAACTGGTTAGTTGAATGAATGTGGTTTATTCACTCGGCTCTTATTTTTAATTTGAAGCCAGGGAGAGGGGGTAGGAAAGATTTTCCACCACAAGTACCAAAGGAATTTGATCAGCCGTGAGAACTAAGTGCTTGAACAAGCAGCTATTATTATTATTACTATGATTATTAATATCTTTATTATACCCAGCTTTTTTCCTATGCCACTTCCGCCCTACACTGTTACAGTGCTATTATTCTACCTTCAAGATCCTATGGGATCCTGGGGTTTGCAGTTTAGGGAGGGGCATTGAGAATTCTCATCCAGAGAGCTCAGTAAGAAGGTCGAGATATTTGATCTTCTAGCCATTCTATAATCTGAAGTGGTTGAGTTTTATCTGGGCTGTGTGATATGCTTCTCTCTCCGCATTTGTTTCATCTTTCCAAATGTGATCTGTCATACTCTTTCAGGAACCAGTGACCTTTGAGGATGTGGCTGTGCATTTCACACAAGAAGAATGGGACCTGCTGGATCAGAACCAGAGATCTTTGTACAGAGAGGTTATGGTAGAAAACTATGAAACTGTGTCCTCCATTGGTAAGGAATGTGCTTATGAACAATGAACAATACCTGGAATTTAAAAGATTATAACAAAGATTCCAGGCTCCACAGAAGAGAAAAAATCACCTTAACACAGGGACTTAGGCCATTTCCTCACTAAGCTGTTATAGCGCTTTGATTCCACTTTCACCATCCTATGGAATCCTGGGGTTTGCAATTTCGGGAGGGGCCAGGCGGCCCCTCCAGAAACGGCAAACCCCAGGATTCCATAGGACGTTGAAAGTGGAATCATCGCGCTATAACAGCTTAGCGCGGAAATGGCCTTAGATCCCATACCTTCCAATGTTTCACAGATAAAAACTGGGGGTGGGGGTCAAGCAACATCCAGAGTGTGGTCAACATGGCAGAAGTTATTTAATAAAGAAGAACATGCAAGCTGGGAGAGGCAGTTTTCCTGAGTCTCCTGGAAAGGTCACAATTCCATCCCTCTCTCCTCCCACTGAGTTAATTCAGTACAAACTATTTTGCATTTTGAGCTCAATTTACAGAAATTAAAGTAAGCTGAGGACAAAGGGGGAAAGTGAGAGGAGGAGAGCAAAACTGGGATATTTTATAAGGCATCTGAAAAGTGGGATGGCAGAGGATTAACTGAGTACAAACTATTTTGGCATTTTGAACTCAGTTTGCGGCAGTTGAAATAAGCTGATGTCAAAGAGGGAAAGCAGGAGGAGGAAAGTGAAACTGGGACATTTTAAAAAGCAGCTGAAAATATGGGATGAGAGGGGATTAGTCGGGACTGTCTTTTCCAAATCAGGGCAGTTGGTAGGTATGAAGTCCCATTTTTAGACTCAATTAGAGTACATCCAATGAATCTAAGGAGTTTATGGAAAAGTTGGCTCACCATTGAATAACTGGATTCAATGGGTTTACTCTACCAATAAGATTCAGGCATTCCAGTGATTCTTTTCTTTCAGGACCTTTTGCAGTCCTGAAGGATATTTAAAGAGCGACCTTGGTGTGCTGGTTTGAATGTTGCACTATGACCCTGGAGACCAGGGTTCGATTCTCTGCTCAGCCACAAAAACCCACTGGATGACCTTGGTTGTGTCACACACTCTCAGCCCCAGGGTCACCATAATTTGGAAATGAATTGAAGGCACACAACAACAACAAGGGTATTTACATGGCCTCCACTCCTTGATGTAGCTTCTCTCTTCAATTTGGGATTTAGTCTTCTTTGTGCTTGTCTTTC